>OZ024861.1:11021411-11023911 GCA_964017155.1 Oasisia sp. SBJ-2009
GTGTCTGTGTGTCTGTGTGTCTGTGTGTCTGTGTGTCTGTGTGTCTGTGTGTCTGTGTGTCTGTGTGTCTGTGTGTATGTGTGTCTGTGTGTCTGTGTGTCTGTCCGAAGGATTATTACAAGCAGAAGCAGTGGAACACTTTGCCGTGACAATGCTCGCGGAAATCATGACTTTTAATCGATTGTTATGGTGGTAGCCATGGCATCGCCGGCTTGTACTTGTGTTTGGCGATCTTGACTAATAATGAAAAGTGCCATTTTCGCGCAGTACAACCTGTTTGTGGCAAACGTATACATGTGTTATGATTATGTGCATTTAGACAACTTTTCAGATATAAGTGCTTATCGAAACCACAACGTACAGCTATTTAAAATGCAAATCCCATAAAACACACGTACGACCTAACATTGTGGGGATTGTCTATTATCTGCACTACACAAATCGCTATGTCTATGATTGTGTGGTAAACTCAATATTAAATCGGACATTTTAGATGAGAATGGTATAACACAAGATATTTATATCCTGATTTTCCTAGTATTCATCAGTCGGAAGTTACAAGTGTCATCCATCGAATATTATTCTTGTGACGAGTCCCCAAATCAGCTCCAGTCGCGCGGAGTCTCGCCATGTATCGTGACTCACTTTCGGGCCGTATACCCGTTAACGTGATCGACTGCGCACGAAGAATTCGTCGCGAGACAACTTAGGGAGAACAATACACGTAACATGCAACATCCCGAGTCAAGTATTTTGGTTTTATTTCAGCAGTATACTCACAACTCTCAACAAACTCCACCGTCTCCTTGTACACAGTTCCGTCCGGGCCTGTTAGGTCATTCGTGACGTCGTCATCCATGAAGCCACACAGTCCAGCCGTCTTCTTAAAGAAAGCAGCCGTCGGTGTGAAACCGACATTAAGGAATAGTCGTTTCATTTTCGCGCTGTAAGAGGTCGCCACCGTCACTGAGGTTCCTGATCAAATGACAAAGCAATCTGCCATTATAAACTACTCTTTGGTGTCGAAATAAAAATGTAATTGTAATATTATTTCACAGTTCTACAAACCTTTACGAAAAACGTATTAATGAATTACCAAATTAAACATAATTAGCACTCTTCCCTCTTTGAATGGTTTACCTGAGTGAAACTGCAGTGAGATCATCGTGCCGGAAGTTGCGTCACCACCACCAGACGTTGCGTTTTTGGGAAGGATGTCCAACAAGACTGTACCGTTGCTGAGTGACTTCTTCTGTGATTTTCGGGCATCCATCACGACACCATCAACCCTGCACGTCAACAACAATCATACATAATACACTTTGTATATTAGTTGTTAAATGTATATTTGCCAAAAGGAGATGCATGTTTAAGAAAACCTTTCTGCGGTCAAATCCTTGAAGTCATTTTCTAATTCGGTTCGGTTCTTCACGAAGGCTGACATACTCCGGGCCAAACAATACACAACACAGCATGCTAACAGTTATGTAATTACCGGATTTGTGTCAGATTTATATTATGTTGAATCGGATCAAACTGACAAATGACAGTACTCATTGCTATTCTTCTAGTATTTAACGTGATCTCTAATATTTGTTTCGTAAATGTACTAATTTAAATGTTGTGTATTTGTTTATTAATTGGCTATTTCAAAATCACCTCTATAACACTAGATATTTATTTTTAAAAATTATAATATACATGTTTTAGTTTTATTTAAGTGATGCAGTTCTGTGTATATATAGGGCGCTACATAAATTCCTATATTATTTATTTATTTATTTATTGTTTTTTTTTTCAGTTGAAACAATAACGGCGCCGGACAATCCGACCTTGATGGTTTTCAGATGAAAGACACAAACCTGATGATGGGCACGTCGCCTGGCTGTGCGACAGCGGGGGTCGTGATGGTGACGACAGACTGCCCGGCCTTGAGGGCAACGGCTCCCGTCAGAGACGTCTGCTTGTAGTGGAAGTAGCGCACCTGACAGCCGAAATCGTTCTCCTCGCTCTTACAGTCCCAGAACTGGCCGATGCCGAAGTAGTCGAACTCGATCCCGTCCAGGGTCTCTATGTGCGGATCGCCCCACGTTCGACGCGGCACACGGCGCTCGCAACACTTACCTACACAAGGTAAGTAAATGTAAGTCCTTATATAGCGCAGTATCCAATACTCAAGATTACTCGGGGCGTTTTACACAGTACTCCCTGGCTGACCTGTTCAATCAAACATCATATCGTCTTATCTGTGCAGCTTCCAGCCACGCGAACACTGTGCACACAAATTAATACACAAATTAAGACTATTCACAAAATATCTACCACTGATTTTTGCCAGGCACTCATTCGTATAGCTGAATGAACTGGAGCAATGGAAAGTAAAAAAGGTGCCAAAAAATGCATGGACACGACAGCACGGGATTACATGCCGGGTTCTACTAGTGGAGTGTCTGAAGCTTCAATCACTACGATACTGTTTTATGTAGCGAAAATGTTGTTT
>OZ024861.1:11031411-11053911 GCA_964017155.1 Oasisia sp. SBJ-2009
GCGCGGCGCGGCACGGCATGTTATGTGTTATGTAAAATCGCCCTCTCCGAGAAATTTACTACATGGAATTCGTTTCAACAAATCCAGATTATTGGAGAAAAAATGTAATGACTAGGCTCAGGTTACTTACCGTAAAGGAAACCTTCCAACCAAGTTCCATTTTGAGCGAAATCGTCCCTGGTATCCGAACAATTCCAATCGGCACAAAAAACCTACCACCAAACTAGAAACAACATGACAAGGAGTAAAACATATATATAAAACATATATATATATAATATTATATATATATATATATATGTATATATATATGTATATATATATATATATGTATATATACGTATATATATACATATATACATATATACATATATATATATATATATATATATATATATATATATATATATAATATTATATATATATATATATATATATATATATAATATTATATATATATATATATATATATATATATATGTATATATATATATATATATATATATATATATATATATATATATACATATATATATATATATATATATATATATATATATATATATATATACGTATATATATACATATATACATATATGTATATTATAGACACTTAGGGACATATATAAAATATATAGTATGTGGTGTAATGTACGTCGTATATTACATATAGTATATCTGACATGTTACATATAATCAATTGTAAAATATAAATGCTGTATATATAAAAATACAATATCGAAAACCCAAATTAGCAACACGAAACACAGACCCATATATATATATATATATATATATATATATAACAAATAAATGTATATATATATATATATAACAAATACATTTATATATATATATATATATATATATATATATATATATATATATACGCAACACACACACATTCTATTTTTTATTTCTGTAAATAAGGTAAAGCGTACCCACCACAGTATAGGTTTTAGACGCGCCCTTCTTGCCAGAGATCGAGTACAACACCTTCGAACTGACACCAGTTGACATATATCCCGATAACGAGAGCCCCTTTCTTGTAACTTCGGGTATTTTCAGTTCCAAGCTATATTTATGGTGGCCCTCACTGTTGTATGCCAACGATGCCTCGATATATGAACCCTAATGGAGAACATAAGCACCATTGTTAATATGGTTTATGTAATTGTATGAATATGCAAGCATTCATACTCGCTAACACATGCACATGCACGAATGCATCAACGCACACGCAAACGCAGACGGACTCGCAGACGCACATGCAGATACACGCACACTCACGCGCACACCCGCACGCATGGACACACTTACATATCCACATACGCACAAACACAAGCACAAGCACACAAACACACAAGCATACACACACACACACACACACACACACACACACACACACACACACACACACACACACAAACACACACACACACACACACAAACACACACACACACACAGACACACACACACACACACACACACACACACACACACACACAAACACAAACACACAATGTATGTATCAACTTACCCTATAACTAAACCTTTTACGGAAACTATCGCTTAACGTTTTCAGTTTGGCATGTCTACTGCGTTTGCGTCTGACGACCCTTCCTTCTGTAATATCTCCAACGTTCAACAGAGTCAAAGCTGACCCATTTTCGACACTTTCAATATTCGCCATTTCCAGAATGACGAAACTCTCAGAGGTACGCACTTTCAGCACTTTGGCAAAAATTGCTGATGATTCTCGACCAGCAACGATGTCTCCGACATTCAAGTCAGCCTGTGTATTCTTGTCAAACATCAACAGACCGGGATTGTTGTCTCCGCCAACACAAAACCTGTTTCTCACAGGCGATGACAGTTTTAGTTTGCCCATGTCGAGGTTGTTGCAACCAGTCAGCGTTGTATTGACAATGGTTCCTGCGCTCATTTGCCACACTCCGAGAACAGTCTCCAAGAAGCCGGAGCTCGTGTTACTCATCAGAACGTCTCCGACACTGTACACCGCATTGCTTGTCTGGCCAACGTGTACGGCTAAATGAAAGGACGTACTAGTTGTTGAGTCACTCGTGGCGTATGTCCTACCGAGACATTTGTAGACCTCGACATCGTCTACAACATGAACGACTGTCCCGTCATTCAGTGGCGTGTCGCCTGAAATGACGTCATTATACAGCTCTTCGGAGGGTGTCTGTTCAACAGATGCAGCGTCGTCGATTTGGACAATTTCAGTGTCGGCACTGAAATCGGCGTACTGAATTGCGTCAAGCAATGTGGCCGTCTCACCTCTCATCACCGTGAAATGCGAGAAGTGGGTGACTTCGTTAAGTTTGTGGAAAATACCGCCCGCTTGAGCACTCGCTACAATGTCGCCAGCTTTGAGGCTCAGACGACCAGCCGCAACCAACAGTTGAAATTGCGCCGACAGACTGTCGTATTCAGAGCAGAGGTACATAGTTGAATCGTCTGGCTTGATAACATGCAACTTCTCGCTGAAGACGATATTCTCGCGCCTACTTGGATCGTCGTAATCGGGAGTGACGACGCCGCCAGGACAACGCGTTTCGTTCCAGGTTCTACAGGCCGACATGTCGCTGCTGCTGCCGTAGCAGCGCTCCACGTCCTTGCACTGTTGGCAGGTCCCCTTGTTAGCGTAACCTACGTCCTTGTTGCAGTATCGCCCTTCGCAATCAAGAACCGATATATGTTGCGAACATCTGCCAGAAGCCCCAGCCAGCAGTGACGCAATCGTGGAAGAACCACGCCTCGCAGGAGCCGTAACTTGAGCCGGTGGCGTTGCCCGGCAAACAGGTCTGTCCCAAGTCGCACCATCCACAACCCGCCTCCTTGAGGCACGAGAAACAATGGCCAAATCTCGGGCAATAGGTGATTGAACATGAACGACCGTACCAACCGGGCAAACAACGACACTGATTGGCTCCCACACAGGTCCCGTGACCTGAACACTGATTGACGTCATCACAGTGGAAGCGAGAACAGTCATCTTCTGCCCATCCCCTGCAAGGGCAAGACAAAGATACAATATATATATATATATATATATATATATATATATATATATATATTATGATGATGATGAAATTGGTGTGCGTGCGTGCGTGTGTGCGTGCGTGCGTGCGTGCGTGTGTGTGTGGTGACTTCGACTACACATGTTATTTAAACAAATGGAAAAAGGTTGGTGTGTCTACGAGAACCACTTCAATAAATATCAGTAACCAGACATGGTCAATTCGTATTTAAGCAGTTAGTACGTTATAATATATATATATATAGTTTTTACTGACTTGTGGTACAGAGTAATGTTTAAATGGAACATGTTACTGAGACAAATACCCTGACAACAAGGTATTGTCGACGTCATAATTCATACACACACGTGTTCTGAACAAAAAATAACAGTCACTAACCTGAAACAGACGCAGGCCGAAGCAAGAACCTCTGTTGAAACAAGAGTTCTTGCACCTAACGACAGACGCGCGTCTGCAGACAAACGGGTGCAGATCGTCACAATTCGACTCTCCAACCACGCTGCCGCTTCCATCTGTTACAACACCGGGATACACAGGACACACGCGGGCGTTGTCGAGTCCGTTACTGAGCCATATCACCGACCGTTTCTCCGTGCCGTCCAGGTCTTCGTACGTAATGAAGCTGTCGACCATTGGTTGTAGTTGAGTCGGCATGAGAGATGAAAGAACACCAGCCTTTTCTGTCTGGCAAAACGCCGCCGCCTGGCGGTAGGTACTGGCGCCAACGTTGTAGAAGAAGCAACTGGACAGGTGATGCGTCCACCCCAGGGGACATGCACCTGTTGAATAGAAAGTTTTTGTTATGGGGAACCTACAAAACGACTAAACCAAGTGGCGCCGTAATGCAACTCGGGCCTCGTGCCATCAACCGCCAACGTTCCGTTACCTCGACACGCCGCATTCAATCATTGTACCCAGTATTTATTAACACACGCTGTAGATATGCGTTACATTAATAACAGTTGGACTCAAAACGAATAAAAAAGAACAGAACAAAAATAAACTGCACGCACGCGCGTCAGAGACCCGAATTGCTTACCAGCGTACCCCAGCCATTACGTAGGTTCAACATTGTAATTACACAATATTTGACTTCAAACTACGCTGTGTTTTTATCAACAACAAACGAAAATAGCTCGGTGCATACGACAAACATTCTAACCATTATTGTTAATGTTAATAAAGTGTTGACCAACGTGATTTTTGGAGTTGCCTGCATTGGAATTAATGCTACGTAATATTCACAGTGAAGTCAGGATGTGAATGTGCACATGTTGTGCGTGCGAATAGTTGTGTGAAAGGCAGGAAGGAATGTATGTGTGTGTGTGTGTGTGTGTGTGTGTGTGTGTGTGTGTGTGTGTGTGTGTTTGTGTGTGTGTGTGGGTGTGTGTGTGTGTGTGTGCGTGCGTGCATGCGTGCGTGCGTGGGTGCGTATATATGTGCGTCTGCCAGCGTGACTATACGTTCTTTTGAGAAAGTCCATTTGTAAATATAGTTGCACGCAGTACGCGAGGTGCTTACTTGAAAAGTGCAATCCACTCGGAGGGACCCTGTCAAAAGGTGACGATGTGACAACGGGGAGACCTTCAATCACACGACCGTCTCTGATCCTGCCCTGGACGATATCAGTGACACCGGAGCCCCACCAGTTGTCAGCGAAGTCAATGCTCGCGTCAATCACGTTCATGTCACCCGTATGTCGAGTTGACAGCTCGTACTCATTTGTCGGGTTGTTGAGTATGTTCTCTCTGAACGTCACATCGGTGGCATTCACACACACGGTGTATTGTGCAGCGTGTTTAAGCGCGGCGTTGAACCAGAAGATGTTTCCCTCCGCCCGTACGGGGAGTCTGTTGCACTCAGAGTCGCTGCCGATCTCCAGCGTCCACTTCCCGGTGTTGTTGTACAGGAAGTTGCCTTCCAGTTCCACACTCATGTTGTTGAAATGCACGAGACTGTGTGCTTCGTCAGCCAAGTTGTGTTGAATTGTATTTTTCGTCATTCTCATTGTCGCGTTATTCGTTCCGGTGTTCTGCGCGTACACCACGCCTCCCCTCGAGCAAAACATGAACGAATTTTGCGCCACCTTCGCCGTTGACACCCTCGAAGTCGTGTCGAACGACACTGATATGACGTTTGAGTCGGTCGCCGTGACGTTGTTGAAGAGACAGTTGCGGACGAGAGCGTAGGCACTCTTCAGTTGCAGTTGCACGGATGGCCGCGAGGTGGCGTCGTATCCGGTGTTGTTGACGGACATCCGCTCCAGCCAGATGACGTTGTGTTTCTCCGGATCTGTGTTCCACACGTGGACAGCCTGGCCTGGCACGTTGTCAAGACGCACGTCCTTCAGAGTGATCGAAGCCACCAGTTTCTCTGTCAAATCAAGTAATTTTGCTTTATATAAAAGCAAAAACAGCGAACTACGCATAAACCAGTGCAATAACTATTTAAGCACGCTCGCTTGAAAGCAGTATATGGAATACATTAGAACATAAACATGCAGATAGAAACAAACAAACACACACACGCGCGCGCGCAACCATACACATACGCTCACACATATATACACCCTTACACAAATGTACACCATACTAGTTCATACACCCTCACACACATGTATATCACAGTAATTCACACACCCTCACACACATATACATCACACTAATTCATACATCCTCACACAAATGTAAACTACACTAATTCATACATCCACACACACACATGTAGGCCTACACCACATTAATTCATACACCCTCACACACATGCACACGCACGCATACCCATTCATACATACACATATACACTGTCATACACACACGCTATATAATACGCATCCCACACACACGCACACATACACACAAACACACATATATGCAATCTATTGTCAATTCATCCAGACTCACTGACAACCGAACACATGCACTCGGGCACATATAATCAGCACGCCTGCACCCACGTACGCTAGTATGCACGCATGCGCTCACGCATGCACCCATGCCCACAACAACAACAACAATACAACAACTATAACTTCTACAACTACTACTACTACGACTACGACTACGACTACGACTACGACTACGACTACGACTACGACTACGACTACGACTACGACTACTACTACTACTACTACTACTACTACTACTACTACTACTACTACTACTACTACTACTACTACTAACTACCACCACCACCACCACCACCACCACCACCACCACCACCACCACCACCACCACCACCACCACCACCACCACCACCACCACCACCACCACCACCACCACCACCACCACCACCACCACCACCACCACCACCACCACCACCACCACCACCACCACCACCACCACCACCACCACCACCACCACCACCACCACCACCACCACCACCACCACCACCACCACCACCACCACCACCACCACCACCACCACCACCACCACCACCACCACCACCACCACCACCACCAAGTTCTAACCACAGGAATATTCCCTGATAAATAAACAATTGCAAAGGTAACCCCAGTCTATAAAAAGGTGAGCCAACAGTATTAAGTAATATGGGCCAATATCACTTCTTCCAGCTATTTCGAAAGTACTTGTAACTACATTTCACATACTGAACCACTTTACGAAAAACGTTGTTTATTAAAAGTAGATGATATCCTTAAATTACAACAATTAAAATGTTACTATAAATATCTACCCCATGACTTACCATTCTATTAACAAAATGGGAGGATTATGTTTAAATATGAAGTACATAGTCATGATACTAGAGGCGAAGATAAAATATACACTTATCAAGTCAAACATGCCTTTGGAAAGAAATGCCTCAGGCATTCTTTGCCACTATTATTAAACAACCTTCTCCTTCTCCTTCTGCTTCTGCTTCTGCTTCTCCTTCTCCTTCTCCTTCTCCTTCTCCTTCTCCTTCTCCTTCTCCTTCTCCTTCTCCTTCTCCTTCTCCTTCTCCTTCTCCTTCTCCTTCTCCTTCTCCTTCTCCTTCTCCTTCTCCTTCTCCTTCTCCTTCTCCTTCTCCTTCTCCTTCTCCTTCTCCTTCTCCTTCTCCTTCTCCTTCCCCTTCCCCTTCCCCTTCCCCTTCCCCTTCCCCTTCCCCTTCCCCTTCCCCTTCCCCTTCCCCTTCCCCTTCCCCTTCCCCTTCCCCTTCCCCTCCCCCTCCCCCTCCCCCTCCCCCTCCCCCTCCCCCTCCCCCCCTCCCCCCCTCCCCCCCAGTTCAGCATCTATTGGCGTCAGATCAACGTCTTCATCAATCCATCTTCTGTACTGATCGTGTAGAGTGGACGACCATACATATCGCAGTCCAGAGCTTGTCTTCACATACAAAGTTAGCTTCTCACCTGTGGACGTAGTTAAAATATTGAATCGTTTTTATACTATGATTTTCACGAAAATAGTGGATGTGTCTAATCTGTGCGGTTAACTTCACAAACATTGACACACGAAACATTATGAATACAACACACAAATTAGTACTTGTGTGTTATAAACATAGAAACATGTCCACTACCCTACTAATATATTATTTATTACATTGTTTGCACCATTGTCTTCAAATTATATTTGCAACAGCTCGTCGTTTCGTGTTATCGTCAATATTGTTACGTATGAATATTAAGTAATTTATTCTTTCTACGAGCTATCGCATATATCCGATTATAATATGAAATACTATAGTATATGTCCAATTTAGCCTTGAATGTTTTGTTTACATACATTTTGAAAAATATATTTAACTGCTACGCGTATTTGGACAGTGCTGGTATGTCTAGGAGGAACTGACATGCTGCCGATCGACTGTCGTTATATTTCTGGATACATAAACACTCACTGCGATAGCGGTAGCTGTTCCTATAGTGGTAGAAGGAGATGCGGCAGATGTTGTCTTCTCTGAGGAAGGTTATACTTTCAAAGGTTGCCGAGCTCGACGGACCCCCGGTAGAACAACGTGTTTTCGAAGTGGACGTTCCCGCCGTGATGTAATGACCATCTGCACATACAAAGACACATTAATACACTAACATGTGAAAGTGAAAGGTAAGTAGCCAGTCCTCAGGACTGTTCAAAACGCTCACACTTTACTTCCCTTGCAAACCTGTTCCGTCAAACATCATCTCAACTTCTCTGAGAAGCATCCAGCCACATTGCAAATTAATGCGCGTAGGGTTTTTTGAGTATGGGGAGTCCATTTCTGGTGATATTTTGATGTTTTGAAGTGAATTGCATGTGATAAGGTCGCATTTAAGGACATTTTAGTAAAACAAATGTAAAAAAAATATGTTTTTCATCCATGCGATCACTGTTTTACAGGGTCATGTTTTATGATATCCAAACTTATTCATGACCAATGTATTGCACTAATAAACAACAACGACACACGTCACATAAAAACTTATTCCTTATTAAGTATATTAGGTTGATTGGTGTTTCTTAATCTTCTGATATCCACATGTTCGAGTATTGGTCGTTAGCTTGAGCAGCTGATGTGACGCTTTGGGCGCTCTTTGGGAGAAGGTGACTTCCTTCTCTATGTCCAAGTGTGTGACGAGCTGTGTGCATGGTTCTTTATTTTGGACCACACCAACTACGCCCGGTGGTTGCCAATTCACGTCAGAGACATGGTCAAACTCGCTGTGAAGCATCCAGCCGTGTACGAAGAGTACCTCAAGGGGAACTTCGTTGTCCAAAACTCCTGTCGTAAATTCAGCCGAATTGGAAAAGATCAATCCCACGAGCAGACGAACAATGTACTCCAAGGAAATGGCGGAGCGTCTAACCTATATGACGACACAGATGCCATAGCATTGTGCATGTTAGCTGGTCCAGATTGCGTGAGAATAATTGAAGAGTTTGAAGAGGGTTAACAAGCTTCCATTGGAATAAACTGGTCCCCACGAAGTGGCACATAGCCTACAGTGCAGATTTCTAAATGATGTTCAGTCTTTCACGAAGGTGGTGAGTGGAATGGGCAACCCCTTTCTAGCCACAGGTCACGAGCTGATTACGCTTGATACACGTGCCGTGATGGACGATGCTGTAGCCGTGTCCCTTTCCAAAATCCAATAATTTGGCCAAGCCCTTCACAAAGAATACGTGAATACCCGGCTAGACAAGGTAACTGTACCACTATCAGACACAATCAAGAGAAACAACATTCGCCAACCGTCTTGATCCCCGAAAGAAGGAAAGCAAAATCGGGATATTGAAACACAATACCATGCTCATCACACAACTCTTCCTTTCTCTTCAATCCCGTCCAGACACGGATATGCTAGAATTCTTTAAATTCGAAAACCAACGGCAGCCTCCTGCTCTATCAGATCGAAGTTCGCTAAGAGCTGGGACCAAATCGGATATCCTTAAATGTATCCATGCGCCAAAAACCCACGCCATTCAAGCAACACAAGAAACCTTTCAACAGTTCAGAAACAGTTCGTTGACACGGCTGTCATCATTCATATGGTGCGTCCGACCAGAGCGTTAACAGTCAATGAATATGTACCATTGCACATTGTGCCTTTCTTGAAAGCTCAGATGACTACCACGGTTCAACGTATCGATGCAGTATGGGACACCTACCCTGAACAAAACTTGACATCTCACACACAGCAGCGGCGTGGGTCGGGAGCACATACTCGACTCGAACCAGATGGAGACGGCAGCAATCCAATCCCCAAACGGACTGGCAATCGTACCTGAAATTTTTTGAAAACAAGAAAGAGCTGTTCTCCTTTGTCAGTAAACAGCTGGCCAAAACTGACATGGATATAATACTTCTCATTAGCATAGAGTCTGAGAAAGTGCTATCCAACAAGCCATTTGATGTGACAGCACTCCGGCCCTACAACCATGCAGAAGCAGATATGCGTATCATCTTGCATCTAGCTCATGCATCGTCTCAAGGACATGATAAAGCATTTGTGCGTACTGGCGATAGTGACATCATTGTTCTTGCTATCGCGTTCTAGGAACAATTTGGCCTTTCAGAGCTTTGGATTAGCTTCGGCAGTGGGAAAAGCTACCCAGATATCCCGGTCCAGATCATCCACGCACAGTTCGGTCCTTCAAAATGGTTAGCTCTACCACTCTTTCATGCCTTCACAGGTTCTGATACGACGTCTCAGCTTCTTGGTTGTGGGAAGAAAACGGCGTGCACTGCATGGAACAGTACACCGGCTTTAACAGATACAATGATCACGCTGACTGAAACTCCAGAATCTTTCACAATGGAATATGTCCACATGCAGTGTATTGAGCGATTTGTTGTGCTGATGTACAGCTAGACATGTGGTTCTGCAATTGTAAGCGATGCTCAAATGGCAGTCGTTCCCTTGACAGTATTCCGCCAACCCAGGCAGCACTCTTCGAACATGTTAAGAGATCTTTCCTCCAAGCTAGTTTTATCTGGAAGCAGTCAATCACTTGTCACCAGGAAATCGCTGTCTTTGATAAATGGTGATGGGAATAGGATGAGCACATCAAGCAATGGCTCCCATTCTGGACCACCCTGGCTGACGCAAGCAAGGCTTGTTCCCTCCTCTTGCACTGTGGATGCACAAAATCATGCAGGGGGAATTATAAATGCAGCACGGCAGGCCTTCGTTGCACGCCACTGTGCAAGTGCGAGGGTGGCTGCCTAAACAACGATGACATAGATGAAACCACCGAACTGTACTACTATAACATGTAGTTAAAATTGTATTTTTATTATGTACATGTGTACATTTTGTTTCGAAACAATGGCGTATTATTTAATTCTATGTAATTCTACACATATTTGTGTTGCACAAAACCTTAGTGTTAGTTTCTAACATATATATACATATAAGCAAAATATATTGCATTTTTGTTTCTTGAACACATTATTGATGCATATGAATTGGATTGCATTCCCACTTGGCCTAGTGAAAATGCTTTTAAAGACTTGATATAATCACCTTGACCTTCATTGTATGATCATGTAATTAGTATTTTAGTATTAATTCCAATATTTAAAAATTAGTAATAACATTTGAATTGTTGACAGGTTAACATGTTTGTTATGAATGCATGGCCAACTTACCAACCTTTTGGAAAATTAATTTTGATTTAGTCTCGATTTATATTTTCTATATAATTTTCTGGGTCGAAAAACATGTGTTTCGGTCTAAAAATGTCCTTAAATGCGACATTATCATATTCACTTCAAAACATCAAGATAACAACAGACATGGACTCCCCATACTAAAAAAAAACAAAAAGTGGTGTCATTCATGAGTGTACTACTTTTGGTTCTCAAGTTATGACAGCGGCATACTCCAGCTTGGCTCCCTCAAGAAATTGGTATGTTATGGTCATATCTACACAAGAAGCTTTATTTAACGTCGGTTTACATGATAATTTGATAACATTAGCTCATCTGAGCTATTTTCCGACAAACAAGTGTAAAGCAACGAGACATAAAACCATAAAATGCATACAGAGTTTGTAAAATGACAGCAATGAAACATATAAAATAGGATAATGAGTACAAAATAAATATAATAATACATGCATTTATAATATTGTTTTTAATGGATGCATAAAACATGCAAAGTATATTTGTTAAAATAGATTGAAATAAATATAATTTAAGACATTATCATAAATATAAATTAAAATGTAGAGATGTATTGACTAAACTTATTAAAAAATAGTAAATACTTTAAAACAGAAAAATAAATAGATCTAAACAATAAATTTTGGATTAACAATATTTTACACATATCCATATTGCATGTATACAATGAAAGCTATGTTTATAATACTGGCATGGCAACAAACATGTTAGCTGTTAGCTGTTTATCTATATATAGAGCAATTGCAAGATGGGCCATCCCAGTTCCGGATCAGTCTGCGAAATTCGCTATAGTTAACTGTTTTTCGCATTTCATTAGGAAGGCTGTTCCAGATCCGGGGCCCATCATGGACAAATGACTTAAATCCATATTTAGATGTGTTTTCCTTAGGGACAATTGCAGTGTTGTCCTTTCGCATTGAATACTGGGAACATTTGAGAGTGATGAGGTTTTGAATAAAACTTGGAGCAATATTATTTACAATTTTGAATACTTCGCATGCCATTTCTTTTATCCTTTTAACGTGGAGGTGTTCGGTGTTAGCGGTCTTCAAAAGGTCATCATGATGCGTGGATGAACACTCATTGTAAATAAAGCGAAGTGCTCTCTCCAACATTTTTTCAAGTTTTTTGGTGCTAGATTGGCTACAAAAAGCCAGATCAAAGGACAGTAGTTGAAGTTTGATGTTATGAATGATTTGAAAATTGTGAATTGTCGAGTAAGAAGATGACCGAGACGTTTTAAGACCGCTAACTGTTTAGCAGCCTTTTTGCAGATGTTCGCGATATGTGTGTTAAAAGTTAACGAATGACCAATCTCAATGCCGAGAAGAACAACAGAGTTTTCACAGTGAATGGTAGTGTTTTCAAAAGTAAAATTTGTTATGTCCCTTGTTTCCCTCTTGCCGAAGCTAATTGCTTGGAATTTGGATGGGTTAGCCTTCATCTGGTTGATATTGAACCACTGTAATGTAGAAGTACAGTCTTGTTGCAAGGTGTGAAGGAGAGTGTCCGAATTTGAATGAGCATAAGACAGGGTGTTATCATCTGCATAATTGTAGAGAGAGGATTTATCCAAAAAGTGAAAAATATCATTATTAAAACATTGAAAAGAAGAGGGCCAAGAATAGAGCCTTGTGGTACAATTGTAAGATTGGAACTGGGCAGGATTATGCTGTAGGAGCTAGCTGTTGCTCTCGACTACCGCCATGACGTGTTTATGTTATTTTGCCATTTTCATTCATGGTACGGTCACAACGGCTCAAAAGAGCTATGTTATATCGCATACGGGCGTAACTGCCACAGCAAAAAGCGTCCGTTGTAAGTATTATCGGTTTCCGCCCAACAAAATCTCATCTACAAGGTGGAAGATAGGATATTATTTCCAGTTGTTTGCGTGTTGCAGTAATGTGTACTTTGAATATGTTTGCTGATAACGAGGTGGTGACCAAAGTCGGTCTCGCTCAAATCGAACCGGAAACGAGAATCACTTGCGTGACCTATTGATTGTGGTAACATACCCGTTCCTCCGGCAAAAGTGACGTCACTCTGGAGACCTCTGAACTCGCCATACTTGTTGGAACTACAGTTGTACATGCGCCACTGTTTTCTATCTGGTGCAGGGCCAATGTCGGCGTTGTGCCATCCGCACCAACCATCCTCAAAAGAACAGTCATTCGCTAGAAATATATAATAATATCCGTCACATCATGACGAAACTTTCGCAGACAATCTATCACATTTACTACAACACTACGACTAATATTCGACAACTCTACACTACCACGACTGAAGCCTGTTGATGGATGTGACGTTCACATCTTCTGCGGTTCGTTGTTGTGCATGCGTGAAGCGATTGGAAACATTTGACTTCGTTAACAATATCGATTACTTATTTGAATGCGAATAGGTGTTTCAATGACAACGCTGTGTGTGTCCTGTCGTTTGGTAATTACTGACAGGATGACTGTCACATTTGTTCTATTAACTTATCCCGTAGACGCATCTTTGCTACACTACGCGAAATGAGATACCAGCTAATTACATTAGAAGAAATATGAGAGAAAACAACATTACATAAACGCAACATTTTAACATAAACATCGCACATACTGCGCTAGTTGTTTTGGAATATCCTGAGAATGAAATCGAGTAATTACGTGTTATTACATAAGTGAATAATGTAATGGATTTTAGGTTTGGCTTGTAATTTAAATGTTAATCTATATCATATGTTTCCAAGTCAATTTAGTACTGTATTCAATTTACTTATTTTATTAACTTATTTAATTAACGTATTTATTTAACCTATTTATTAAATATATTTGTTTACCTTATATATATATATATATATATATATATATATATATATATATATATATATATATATATATATATATATATACATACATAATGTATGTGTGTATTTACCTGTTTTTAATGTTAGGACATTTGTGCTGGTTTACACCCTGATACATGCCGTTTTTCCTAATAATAATAAGTATAACAATAGTAATAATAGTAATGTCAAAATAGCTCTTTTATGGGGGATACCGACCTTTCTGTGGGATGCTGGTAACAGACGCGTATTGGACAAAGTTCTCACGCTGGTGAATGACCATAGTCATTTGACGACGCCAAGACTGCACCGTTGTCACCTTGTTGAGCGCACGGGGTGTAAACAGGTTTAGTTTAATATTAACAATCCAACTAATCCAAGGGTACAATTTGTTATCATTTAAAATGTTGTTATTTAAAGTTCGGTGTGCAGAGTCGTTTTCACAATCGATTGATAGGTAGGGAAACAAATACATAACTTCATTATAACATAATTCAAATAACTACCTTTCAGTTACTGGTAATATCGCAGTTCGGTAGAACTATCTGTCCAGTGATAAGTCGTGAACTTTGTCTCGCGCATTAGTGGATGTTAGCATTAAGCAACTGTAATAACATTGTGCTCCTTTCATTAGTCGAGCACCTAATTAAAACCAGTAATGTCGCTTTGTTGACGTTCGTTCAGTTTCACTTACCTGTGCCCCGCGGTCGCTCCTGTAAGTCGTGAATTTGCTGATCCTATTCCCGATGTCGACGTCAGTTCCTTCGTAAAACTCGGCGGTCAACACACCGTCGTAGCTTGTTGTTTCCGCCCTCATGGTCAGTTGTATGGCGTACCTCTCTTCCGTTTCGAATCGTCGAATGCAACCTTTAAAGTTGGTGGCGCGCGTCGGGAAGAACTTATATTCAACGCCATGTTTGATAAACATGTTTCTGTTAGTGTCACAGAGTTGGAACGTTGGATATAACGTGTCACTTGGTATCACCTGATTATCGTGGAATAGTGGGTTCACCGTAATTCCGTCCCTCGCTGTGTCCGTGACGACGACACTGTCGAGTGTCACGTTGGCCGTCACGTCGAAGAATGAAATTCCGTTTCCTCTCACCTGCGCCGCAGTAGAAATTAAAAATATACACTGATGTATATAACAATAATTTATTTCTACCGCACAAGCATGCTCATTTATATATAGTTATACGTGTGTACGTGTCGACGTGTATAGGTGCGAGCGTTCGTGGGTGCGTGCGTGTGTACGTACGAGTGGGCGTGTGTTTGCGTGCGGGCCGGCGTGTATGCAGGTAATTGAGTAAGTGGGCGGATGGACGTTTATCAGTAGATATTGAATGTCTTTCCTCAAGACGCTATGCATCTTTTACAGGTTTTCATCAAACTCTTTCTATCACCAACGTCTCTGTCGTTTAAAGGTTTTAATGTTGGTGTCAGACATTAGACGTCAGCTTACTAGAATGGTTATGAAAACTGCTGCTCGTTTATGAATACATAGTGAAATACTTATAGTGTTCGTATATTAATTTCTTATGACATTGCTATTTTCTTGCATCATTTAATTGTTCACATGTTCACATCGATCTGTCGTTACCTTTCTGACCGTCAAGTTGCGTATATGTATATCTTTCTCTTTCGCTATGCCTCGTCCGACAAACACTAATCCGAAAGACGTGTTTTCTAGTGTAACATTGACAATGACAGGAGGCGTGCCGGACACTTGAATGCCGGACAAGTCAGACATTACGACGTTTTCCAGAACGGAGACGCTTCCGTCGTCTAACGTGCTGATGTGTAGTCCACTGATCCTGCCGTCCGTCGAACATACGAGTCCCACCCGTCCGTAGCAGGAATCAATGGCCACGTAACGACAATGACCAAGATCTTGCTCCGACCCGTCGCAGATCAAGGTGTGGTCCAGATGTCTGTCTCCGTACCCAAAGTGTTCGGTCCAGCTAGTTGCTGCGAAGACAAGCAACCATTTCCCTTGCTGGTAAACATTTTCAAAGTGCAGGTAAAGATTTTCAGACTTATCAGCCAAATGTAATGGTAGAAATCAAATACTATCATAAAACAGGCGTAAGTGTGATAGTGTTAAGATATTACGCGTAGCAAAAACGTGGATGGCACGCTGGCATAATTACAGTTATTTCGTATATCAACTAAATTTTGCAAAGGACCAGAAAGAAAACGATGACAGGAACGATTATTGTATCACGTGACAGAACGTTGCTACATAGATGTACGTATATAAAATGTGGTTGAGACAAAATAAAGGTAACTATGTGTTATAATAATTTAATATACTGAGCCGACATACAATAAAGCTTATTGCATCTTGTAATCAATGTAATAATAATAATACTTATTATTTATTTAAATTCCTTGGATAATCGCAACATTTATGCAAGTCAAACGCGTTGGCCCTGGAGGTAGGCCCACGCCTACCTCCAGGGCCAACGCGTTTGACTTGCATAAATGTTGCGATTATCCAAGGAATTTAAATAAATAATAAGTATTATTATTATTACATTGATACATTGGTACGTGGGTATTGAGCCCCCTAATTTTGCGTCAGGTTTGATACTTTTGCCTTCAGCCCCCTACTTAATTACCATAGGTAGGACGCTGGCGGCAGGGCTAGCTCTACTACTAATCTGCTGGTTTCGAACATAATGTTTTTGCTAGGTTTTGTCGGCTAGGCGATGCAGATGGCTGTATTTGGAGCACAACAGGAGGTCATTTGTATTTTTTAAATGGAGGAGGTAACAACAATTCAGCAGTATCCCAACCATCTTCCCGACGACCTGGGGAAGTGATGGGAATTCAAATTTTGAGCGCCTCCCGACCTGTCAGCGGAACACTGAAGCTGAGGCGCGTCCCCTCAGTTATAATTACAGTCCAACACCAGTGCTAGTATAAGAGAATTACCTTTGCCGAAGCCAAGTTGTCTACACGCCACGTCAGAGTTGTTGGCCGTCCATTCAGTTCTACAAAAGGGCCGCCACACAGAACCGATGAGGGCTTCCAGACGACCTTCGTGTTCATTGTCTCCATTGACAAGTCGAAGTGGCATCACCTGAGTCAGATTAGCACTCCGCTGAAGGCGTACGGGGGTCTCCGTCGTTCCTATGGCTTCGAGACGCCCTTCGATGAACAAACTGGCAGTGCGCTCCAGGGCCAGCGAGACGCCGGCCTCGAGAGTGAGAGTGACGCCAGCGGAAACAACCAGATCTCCAGACACAGGATACGGGTATGTGCGACGGCGCAGCGTCACAGACTTGTCTACTCTTCCGTGAAGTGTTTCGGCAGTGTCAAAAGACTGATCGGTGTCATTGTCAGACAGTCGTATCATCGGCGACCAGCCAGTGTACCTGCCGTCAAGGATGCGACCATTGATGACCTGCGGGTCTGACGCTCCCCAGTAATTGTCAGAGAAGTCAAGACTCGTCGACGTGTTGAGGGTTGGGTGTCGGTTTACAACTTCGTACGTCAGATTAGGATTGGCAAACGTGTTCCCGTGAGCTTCAGCTGTCGACGGCCATTTTATAGTAACAGCCGCGGAATACGTGTTAAATCGTGATGACGCTGTATTGTTGACGATAATGTTTCCAAAAAGTTGCTGGGTTGATGCCGGTATGTTCGAATACACGCACGTTATCAATGAGTTGATGATGTGGTTGTTCAAGAAAGAATTTTGCAGGAGGCGACCATTGTAACACAACGACAAAATGCTCGACATGTCGTTGTTCTGCTCGAAGGTGTTGCCCCTGACAAGGAACCACGTGTCTGCAGTTGCCGGAATGATGTCAACCAGAACGCCGCCGGCGTAGGTGATGTTACGAATAACATTTGACGTGAAGTTTGCTCTTCCTCTTAGTTGCATTAGTCGACCTGTCATGTTATGAAACTCGTTGTTGGCAATATTCCAGGCAATTGGTTCTCCATCCTTTCTTCCATCAATGGTCAATGCGTGGCCATCAACAAAGATGTTTCGTTTCAACGCCACTAGTACTGAGTCAGAATCTCTTAAGTATCCCGTATCTAAGCGAAGATGTTTGCGGTTGTTGTGTAAATTCGCACCATTTAGAGAAATCCCGACAGAGTCACCGTGTTGACTGATTTCGCACAGATAGACACCTTGATTGTCATTTGAAATTACGGTGTCAGTCAGCGTAACTTGGTTGATAGCACTGGACATAATGTACAAGGCAGTATCAGTGTAATGACTTAACAAAGAATTAGACAGGAAGATGTCATGAATGTCGTAGGCATAAATAGCTCGATCCCCAGCGGTGAAGGTATTTCCATCCAGGGTAATTTGTGTGGAAATATACCAGAGTCGTAAACCAAATTTCGAATGAGCCACAGAACTGTTCATGACGAAGAGTGGCCGGTCGACTGATTCCAATTGTATGGCCACTTTAAGGCCATGAATTGTGGAATCCATTATAGAAAGTTTTTCATCTGTGATATTACCTAAACGATAAAAATGATACAGCATGCTTAGTATTTACATTTAAGATCAGTACAGTAATATTTGATACTACGTAAACTAATAAATTGATAGAGTATGATTAGTATTTTCATTCCAGACACTATGTTTATTTGCGTATGCTTGTCACAAAAAGTATACAAATAATACATAATAATTTACTGTTGTTCCTTTATCAGAACGATGTTTCCTTTGAGTGTAACTTTGTAAAAAGACAACACATACGTTCATGGATACATACATAATACACACATTTGATACATGCTTGCATTCATACATACATACTTTCGTACATACATACGTACGTACATACATACGTACATACATACATATATATACATAAATACGTGAGTACGTATATATACGTGCGTGCGTACATACATTTACAGACAGATAAACCTACCTAGCTACAGACAACCATACAGACAGACAAACAAACAGACAGACAGACATAAAGACAGACAGGCAGACAGACAGACAGCATATATATATATTATTAATAATATATATAATATATATATATATATATATATAATATATATATATACATATATATACATACATACACACATACATACATACACATACATACGTGAGTACGTACATACGTGCGTGCGTACATACATTTACAGACAGGTAAACCTACCTACCTACCAGCATATATATATATATATATATATATATATATATATATATATATATATATATATATCATACATACGTACATACATACGTACATACATACATACATACATACATACATACATACATACATACATACATACATACATACATACATACATACATACATACATACATACATAGACATTCAGTGATTTAAACAAGATCGTACCTCTGTAGACGTACACATGCCAGACAACATCATCCATACAGCTGTAGTAACCTGGCCGTCGCACGCCGAGTTCGAATACGGCTCCCGAGGTGTGGAAGAGTTGTCCATCCGGTCCTGCAGCAATTCTGGCAGCGGCGCTCTCGTTGCGTGGTCCGTCGTGAAAAACGAGCGTATTGGCAGAACACGTTGACGAGAACGTTCCACGTATGACGTCTGCTGCGAGTCTGTTGCCTTCAGAGGTTGTCACGCAGAAGTAGTAGTAGTTGTCATGATAGCGTTTCAAAAGTGAATCTCCCACGTTCAAAAACAAGGACTCGGTGACGGTCACATGGACACTGGTCACTGAGGTGAACGGTACAATGAGTTCCTCTCGTAACACCGCAGTGGACGGCTCTTTCGGTTTGACGTAGACGCCAGTGCCGTAACTATTTTGCGTGCTCGTGACGTTCAAGTCGTGCAAAACAATGCGCGAGTCCAGGGACTCGACTGCAATGCCCTTTGATATATCAACAGTCACGGAGCTGACAGGGTCGCTGCTGATGCCAACCCTAGACACAACGAGCCCTCGAGAACTGTCATGGTTATACACGTCCGCGATGTGAATGTTGCCGATGACGTGATTGTGTAGAAAGTCAACTTGTATCGCAGCACAGCTGGGAGCGTAGCTTTGACGGCCGTTTGTTTGGTACATCCGGGCATATCGAATGACGCTGGGACGAGCATCAATAGCTAGATGGATCCCAGTCCAAAAGTTGCGGAGACAAGTGACCTGAAGGACATAGTCACTACTACAGTTAGCGACACCATCGGCAGGAAACTCGCACTCGCTGAAGCGACCCGACCGACATTGAAATGTCGACAATGACCTGAGTGAAAGGCTTTTGTTTCTGACGTAGTGGTAGCCATCGTATACCACAAAGCCCGTAGCCCGACACATGAAGTCTAGTGTGGCTCTATACACGTGGAATGATCTGTAGCACACCGATCTCCAGGCACCGAAAGAGTAGATCTGTACGACACCAGAGACTGTCAGACCGTCTTCCTGTTCATTCAGTAATCTCATTCGCGGGTGGCGAGCTTGCCGTTTTGCCGACATGATGACTTCGTTTGAAGACGACCCCTGTACTTGTAATGCGCCCATCACGATAATACCTCTTCCTGACTCGAATTCGAGAGTCACTCCTGCAGATATCAATAAAGATCCATTTGCATGAACAATGATATCCATAGCTACACGGTATGGTGTGTGAGTGTCATACAACCCCACCTCATCTGTGACTACCCCTCCAATATCGTGACCCTGAACGACATCCGGGTATCGTCGTGACGTAGCGTTGTAGCTGTCATTATCTTCGCTCTCCAGATAGGGGTGATACAGAATTTTAGCCAGAAGACTCTGACGAGGATAGCACAACAAGGAGTTCGTGACGTCATTGATATGCGCACTGCCCCAGTAGTTGTACCGTGCATCGAAGGTATACTCAACGTCTTGCACGGGTGTTGCCAATTGGAATTGAATATCAGGATTTTTGAATACGTTATGTCGCAGCGTCATCGCCATCTTGGAGCGAAGAATGACAGCCGCAGAAATGGTCGACAGTTCCAATACATACAGAGGAAGAGGGTTTTCGATGGAGTTACCCGTGAACACGTTGCGTTCAAGAGATATGGTTTTATTAACAGTTTCTATATCAATGCATACGTGGCGATTATTTGTGAACGAATTGTTGTATATCGTTGCGGCTCCCCGTGTGTCTACGGTGACGGATATTTCGGTTTGGTTGACGAATGTGCATCTTTCAATGACAATCTTGTTACTGCTGTCGTAGTTCCGTGATTTAATGCCCTTGTTATTAGAATGGAATTGAGAATTAGAAATAAGGGACTTTACACCACAATCCGTTTGGACCTCCACTCCAAACAGACTATCGTGGAATTCACTATTATCAATGTTCAGTTGGCTGCTGAAGGACGAGGTCCAATCGGCCGAGTATTTGTAGAATGCTAAACCGTATCCATGGTTCCCCGCTGCTACGAGACCAGTCACGTTCAAATGTCCATCAGATTGTTCCCAGTATATCCCAGTTCTGCGATTTCCTTCGCAAGTTACTGATCGAACAGAGCAGTTAGACTCGCATTTCATGAAATGAAGACCACGCGTATTATTTTTCAACTGAGAGTCGCTAATTACAACCGTCATTTCAATGTTCTCTAAACGAATTCCCTCTTCTCCGTTGTCTACGGCTTTGGTTCCTACCAGACTCACGTATGATGAATGCGCTGCAACACAGTATGCATATATGGTTATATTATATACATTGATATATATATATATATATATATATATATATATATATATATATATATATATATACACATATATATATATACATATATATATATACGTATATATATATATATATATACGTATATATACGTATATATGTAAATATATATTAATACACATATATATATTATATATATGTACATACCTATATATCTATCAACATATATAATCTGTATCTATCTATCTATTATATATATATATATATATATATATATATATATATATATATATATATATATATATATATATATGAAGTTTAAATTACAATAATCGATAACAATGCTAAATATATATAACATACATCGACCAAGTGCTAATAATTTCCGCTGCAGATGCATTCCTACCATTAAAAACGTATTACTACACTGGTCTCCCCTTTGAACCATTGCTGCAGTTGAGTGGCCATCTTTAATTCAATCATCAAGTAGGTGCAGTACAGAGTACAGAGATTTGTAAAAAAATGTATGTAATTTATCTGCAGTGAAATCCGACCTGTGTAGCCTGAGTTGTAAAGACGTTTTATTGCTTGTAAACATGTTTACTTCCTCTGGTATAACAACCATGAGAACGTAACTTCTGTTGCGCGCAACCCCACGGAAATTAAGCTACGACGGGTTAATGGAAAGAGATGGTTTTCAAGGTGTCATCGGATTAAATAAAATGTTATAATGGTAAAAATGAATGCGGGATTGTGTAATATTTTCAACTGATCTAGCAAAACATCGGAACGTATTACAAAGTGGCTGTCCCGCAACAGAGAAAACTAAAATTATAAATCTACGAACAAA
>OZ024861.1:11058911-11128911 GCA_964017155.1 Oasisia sp. SBJ-2009
TGTGTGTGTGTGTGTGTGTGTGTGTGTGTATCAGTGTGTGTGTGTAGATATGTTTGTGTGGTTTGTTTTGTGTGTGTGTGCATGTGTGTGTGTGTGTGTGTGTGTGTGTGTGTGTGTGTGTGTGTGTGTGTGTGTGTGTGTGTGTGTGTGTGTGTGTGTGTGTCCACTCTGTTTGTGTGTGTCTGTGCGTGTGCATATGTGTGCGAGTGCATGAATGACATCGTTTCCGGGAATACAGTGCACTGACTGTTGTGCAAAGCGTGCATGGTATGATTTACCTTCGGTCTTGTTCCGCGAGTCCCGCAAAGTGAACTGGATATGGTCACTCTCCGTTCCCTCGGCCACTAGCTGACCGTAGACGAGGAGACTGGCGCCGGACGCCATCAGTACGGTGACTCCAGGCTCGACGGTCAGCGAGCCCGTCTCCTCGACGTAGACCGTGTTCCTCACCACCCATGGACTTCCGGCGGTCGTCAGTGTCATAGCTCCGGTAACGTTCGGCTGGAGTTCTGTTGCCGTAGCGAGAGAGAACACCGCTAGCGGCAACAACAGCCAGAACGTAACACACCCGGGCGGCATCGGGGCAACGCGTCGTCAACCACTCGTCTCTTGGCTAACCTACGTACGACATAAACCGGATCTGACACACAACAAGAAAGAGCGCAGTGACTCCGTGGCTTCAACAATGGACTCTCAATTGAGATCATCCACATTCGAATGCCGAGCTGCCGTATGGAACCCTGCGCAAATTCGTCCGGTCTATGAATGTTCGGGTTAGTCCAGTTATATCAACGATTACGGGACTATAAACAAGGGAGAATGTTTGTACACGGATAACATTGACACATTCATTGCTGCGTCGCTTAATGCTTCCCGGAGAAGTCAAAATGGCGTTCTGTTGAGAATAAAGTGAAAAGGGCTTTGACAAATCCTGACGATTTTGTTATATACGTGACACACACATTTTGGCCATATGTCACAGAAATTTTCTCATTTCATTGTCATTTCTTAGTATATTAAACTACATGTATGCGGAATGACTTTTAGAGCATTTCATGTTTCTATGTGATAGGCCCACAATTTGCGGAGCGAAGACGAGTCGTCACGGGCCGTGACGGGCGTAACGGTATTTTAAAGACATTTGGAGACAGTGTGTAAGCAAAATAGAAATAAATCTCAATTATATTACTGCAGTAAGAAAATTGGCATGATGATTAATATGGGGTCGAAGTACTTCAGGACTGCTTATGTATATATCGTTAAGTCAGTTGTTCTGTACGTGATGCGAAAAAAACTATATGGTGACAACATTAATACACATTTGCAATCGTATTGATCTATTTTAATGTTTTTTTTATTGAAAGACCATAACAACAGGATCAAAAAGACAAATGGAAGTAAAGTTTTCCATTTTTATGGACAGTGCAGCAATTAAAATACGAAAAGGACAAGTACATTTTATAATATTAAAAGTTTAAAAGATCACAGAAAATAATACTTGATGAACTACCGTTGCCATTGCATATAGTAGATATAATAATAACTTTGTTTCATTATAGATTCAAACAAAGCTGAAGCTATTATGTTTGGAATACCCGGGTGTGGACTTCAAGGTGGTCGCCAGAGGTCAGCACTGACCCAAACATTGTGGAGTGATATGGATCACTTAGTTGCCAGTTTGTACCATGACAATTACTGTATGAATACCTGTAGCCTAAGCTTAGGGAGTCTTCTTTTGTGGCATTTATGTGAAATATATCTAGCGTAACTGTGTGTTCATGTTACAGCTACGTCGACGATTTGGAATCCGTTGCAACTACTGGGTAATGGAACGGGTATATGGATATCTCTGTTTGGTTATTATAATTCGTTTAGCCTTGCCTTTAGCCTTTAAAAAAGGCTTTATGAAAACGAATTGAGTTATCTGCAATGCTATTTGCACAGTATACAAAATGAGGTAAAGGTAAATTAAGGAAGATATAAGTATTGGTTCCATAGAATTTATATCACTTATTTTACTTTTGTCGTAATAGTTATTCTTGCGCATGGTTTATATATGCTTTTGGTGTCTGTTGTAGCACATATTTTCGATACTAGGTCAAATCAAAGCCACGTTAGGGACCTGCAAATCCGTTAGGGGCGCGTCGGTGGGTCGGTTGCAATTTGTGTTCAGGATTTGTTCACGATTTTCTGCTCATGAGGGGAGGCCCATGGAATCCCCCTTTAAGAACCTCTCATTAATCGTATGTTTGTGAAACTATATTTTTCTGAGACACAAGATGACAGAGAATGCCACCGTATGAATTGTAAAATCTTAAGTGAGTTATTTAATTTTTATTTTGATGAGTGAATATGAGATATATTCGGATAATGATATCTTCGTAGCACGTTCAGGAAGTTTTCTTAAGTTTGGCTAGTAGTTAGATAAATACTTAGTAAGTAGACCCTGAACATTTCATACAAATCGAACGTAGCGCATTGTAGCTAAGTCGTTTCGAATTTACCGACCATTTTTCAGGATTGCGCTTACGCAATGACGGCCATTTTGTCTAGTAATCTAATACATGATCTAACTGCAACTTTGAACACGATACTATTTACAGACATAATTTAGGCCTTAATATTAATATATAATCTTTCTAATGAGGTTAATATTTTAAATCTATTTATTTATTAATATACATTGGTGTAGTGAGATCCAGACCCGGTATGAACGTATGCTATACACAGCAGGCTGTGCAGTGATAACATATTTTGTTTCAGTTTCTGGAAGTTAAAATTGCCATAATGTTTGAAATAAAGATGCTAACATTCTGTAAACGGTATCTTGTTACCTATTATACATACAATCAACGTGCACCATCATAAACATTGTAACATTATTAGCGATTGTCTTGCAGGTCCCTGGCTATGTGCAGTACACACCGATGCTCGCGACATCGCATGCAGCACCGCGCATCACCCATCTCACGCTTAGCTATAGCAATAGCGGTCACGCAGACTCGAATAACGTGCATATTGTGTTAAGATCCAACAGTATATTAAAACAAGATCCCTTATTTCACAACGAATACATTTCGGCACATATCAACGTTTCAATTGGCACCCTCCAACAGTCACCCTTTTTTAATCACCCTCCAACTGCCTCCTTCAAACTGTCACCCTTTGCTAACATTCGCCGTCCAACAATCACTCTTTACTAATCATCCTCAAACAGTCGCCCTTCAACAGTCGCCCTTCAACAGTCGCCCTTCAACAGTCGCCCTTCAACAGTCGCCCACTCTCCAACAGTTACTCATTTACAATCGCCCTGTAACAGTCATATGCTCCAACAGTCGCCATGGCGGACTTCGATATCTATCTTAGTACTGCGTGTGACTGAGACCGTGTTACTCTACAGACAAGCACGTTTGTGGTGACGAGTGCCCTGTAGTTCAATGTTCCGCCTTTCATGCGCTGCCCTGTAATCATCGTACACTCGCGTGGTAAACATGTCATCGTTATTTATACTATTAACGCTAAGAATTGGATGATTATATGGCAGCCACGAGACAGGGAATGATTCAATGTAATGAACACTCCTTGACTGGTCTGCATAGATGTAGGTTGTGTGCGCTGTTTGGAATGCTTAATAGCAGCATTTAGTAATGTTATATTCTCCTATGCTTTGTATTCACGGTGGGAGGTGTACGACCATAACTACGTGTTTATTGCTGCAACAATTAGACCCGTATTAGGTTGGATACAGTCAGACAAATAGCGGAATCGTTTTAAAATTATATTTTAGTTTGGTGTCATTCTGTTACGTAAGTTAGTTAAAATATGGAGTTTTTGCTATTGCGTTAAGTAAGCTATCTATGTCATGCATATTTGTACAATAACATCATGAAATGCGTTTGAAAAAGCAAGTTATGTATACTAATTACTAATAACTATAACGTCATCGTGAAGAAAACATATATACTGACGAATGTCACACTATTATAGAAATTGTTTTAAAGCTATACATCTATAACTACATATTCAAGGTGAGTTCATCAGTAATGTAGATATGTCGATCATTATAGTATTGTGTTGTGTGTGGATGTGCTTCAATGATTTAATTTACAATAGCATGTTTACTCACTACTCATTGTCATGGACATTGGCTCGAAATGTTTATCGCTAAGTCAAATTGCGATAACATGATGCAGACCAGTCGACTTGCAAAAATAACTGATCAAGCGTTGTGCAATTACGAAGAAGCATGTGCAAGCGAAAGTGAAAGGAGTAATATTATTTGTACATATCACACACATACACCCTCGCGCGCAATTGAAATTGTTTGTTAGAAACATCGACTATCCTCAAACAAACATGACAACTAGTGCTAGTGCTTACATGTCTTAACACATTCCATATAAGCGGTTTGACGCTCCCAAATATGTTGCAACAATGTAGGCATTTAGGAAGGAATCATAATGGCTGTACCAAGCACGTCGGTTATGTGTCGCTAAGATAAGCCTAGGTCTGAACGCATAGCTGTCAGGTTTGAGATGTGTACGTGGCAGTGTGTGTATGGAAGTGTGCGAGCGTGCGTGCGTGTGCGTGTGCGTGTCCGTGTGCGTGTGCGTGTGCGTGTGCGTGTGCGTGTGCGTGTGCGTGTGCGTGTGCGTGTGCGTGTGCGTGTGTGTGCAGTGGCGTAGCCAGAGAGGGGCTACGAGGCCATGCCCATCCCAATCCTGGAAAAAAGTTAGGATTGTTGGGAACGGAGGACCAATAACCCTGCTACCTGATTCATAGTCACAAAGTACAGTGTGTTCCAGGATGCTTGTGTAAGATTTTCCTTCTCAGTCCCTTTCGCAAAAATGTGTCATTATTCAAATAGGATTAAGGTAGGAGTTCTCCACTCCTGTCACTGGCTGCAGCATAGTAGCTCAGAGCTATAAAAATGCCATTATTCTCAATGTGCATGATGGCTAATGGCTATTAAGGATTCAAAATAATAGTTGCCCAGTTACTAGACTATGGTCAAATTGCATTTTGTTGTTATTGTTTTCTTGGCATCACTGTCATCAGGGTTCAGTTGACCATGATTTCCTTTCCCGTTGTCTTTTTTCTTCCTCTCACTTTTCTCTTAATACGTTCTCAGTCAGCAGTCTCCTACTCATCCTATCCGTCATTGTTTTCCATTCTTCTCCCACTCTTTCTAGGTCACTTTCAATGCAATCTCCCATCGCAATTTCGGTATTCTTCCTTGCTTCCATTTCCCCTGCATTTTCTGGGCATCTGATCTCTTTGCCATTTTTTTCATCTCCCATTTTGTCCACATGACCAGCCCATGTTATCCACGCCAATTTCTTCTTAGTACTTTCCTTCACTCCAACCCCCACTCTCATTTCAACCATTTCTCATATCAGCTCTCTTAACTCCCACGATTATTCTTACCATGTTGTTCTTCGAAAACGTGGACCTTCTGTCGTTGTTTCTATGTTAGTGCCATCGTCTCTAGTGCATTCATGTATGCCGAGGTAATACACAAACTAAGCAAATTTCTTTTACGTTTACGCATTATCTCCCATCACCCCTTCATATTTCCTCCAAGCGTTTGCTCCGACTGTAATCCTCATTGTAATTAATCTAGTTGATTGTGCACTTGGAAAATGTTACATCCTATCGTGAATTTATAAAATGTAACACGCAACTTTACATGTTGTGAACCTACAGGTTGAACGCCAACTCTATACAGTGTGTGTGTGTGTGTGTGTGTGTGTGTGTGTGTGTGTGTGTGTGTGTGTGTGTGTGTGTGTGTGTGTGTGTGTGTGTATGTGTGTGTTTATGTGTGTGTGTGGGTGTGTGTGCGTACGTGCGTACGTGCGTGCGTGCGTGCGTTCGTGCGTGCGTGTGTGTGTGCGAATCAGCAGATTCAAAAGATCTGAAACTAGATTATGAATAATGAGTGTAGCAACGTATTTTCATAAACGTATTCGGCAGTCACCGTTATAATAATAATGGAAGACTGAAACAATTGTTATAATATAATATTCTGTGCCTGCCACCTTATGACCGCCTTGATTGAATACGTTACCCACGTACATTTGTACGTGAATAATACCGGTTTTTTTATGACGAGTCATAAAACTTACCTACAATCCGCAAATGTCGTTGGCAATTCGCCGTCGATGCGTTGGCATTGGAGACACAATGACAACTAAGTAGAATCACGGAGTAATCGATCCTTCGTCGAGCAATGACACAAAGTGAATAACGCAGCACGAATTGTCAATCAAACATAGCGGTATTGTGACAGCAATGGGGAGTGGTCTCTAGTCGCCCGCCAAGGAACGTGTTGAAACAGAGACTAGCTTGTCATTCTGGCGTGGCAACTAGTTGTCTATATGTGTATTTCTCAACTTTGCAAATCTGCGGAGTTGACTGGAATGTTGCAGTACTTCGGCCATTCGTTGTTACCTGACGTTCTATCGTGGTTGTCGTGTTGCGTTGCTTGGAGAGGTGATTTTGTGACAAGGAAGAAGGCATAGGATTTGATGTAAAACGTAGTACGTTTAGATTACTTTAAAGTGACTCATATGTAGCCATCACGTCATGTATTGTTCAAATAGAACGTCTTGTGTAAGTGTCTCTCTCTCCCCCTCTCTCTCACTGCCTTTCTTTGTCTTTCTGTCTTTCTCTCTACATCTCTCTCTCCCTCCCCCCTCTCTCTCTCTCTCTCTCTCTCTGTCCCTGTCTGTCTGTCTGTCTGTCTGTCTGTCTGTTTGTGGCTGTGGTTGAGTCTGTGGATGTGGATGTGGCTCTGTATGTGGTTGTGTCTGTGGCTATCTCTGTGTCTGTCTATGTGTCTGTCTGTGTATGTCTCTCTCTATGTATACGTATACGTATACGTATACGTATACGTATACGAATACGTATACGTATACGTATACGTATACATATACATATACATATACATACATATATATATGGTTACTCGAATGCGTTATTCATAAAAGTATTAATAATAAGGTATTGCGAAATATAATAAATAACAGAAATGTCGGCACGTTCATATACGATACACTGGCGTGTCGATGTGAGTTACGCTAGATTACAAGTAGCGTTTATGATCTATAGATACGCCAAGAATAGGATTCTTATTATAACGACAACGATCCAAATACAACTCTGCAAATGCCCTAATTTGCAATGTTTTACGGCAGCGTTCAACGCCGTGGTGTTATCGAATGTGTCGCGTGCACTTCCGTGGACTGAATAGTAAGATATGTTATTTATGATTTAACATGGCGGCAATAATAAAACGAATGTTTTTAGTTTTATGTTAATTATAAATCTATAAAACCATAAAACAGGAAACTAAAACCATGACCTTAGCTGATATTGACAGTCGAGGTTCCATGACAGAGATAATTAATAATGTTGTCTAGTAATTCAGTAAATAGCACAGACGCGCCTGCACGCATGAACAATTACTTGGCTGTCTTATTATCTATTTAACATAGTAATTAATGTCAACAACACGCCATTGCTGCAAGCCAATAGATAGTGTAAAGTCTGATAAGTATCCGCTACGCCGAGGGAGGTGACCGAGATTCGAGCTGAGCGACAATAGACGGGTGTACAGTTACGGTCCGTGAATGAGACGTTTTCGTTTTGTACACGCGATCTGTAGACATTTGTGTTTGATCGTCTTTCTTCACAGTGAACTGTTATTAACAGCACAATAGACTCTAACAATCTCACAACGCGGTATCGTTACCCAGTATTGCACTCAGTAATAAACAGGTTGTGTAGGCAATGCCGAACGGGGACTGAGTAGATTAGTAATGTAGGCTACAGACGCGGACAAGTAAGAATTATTTTCGACTTCCAACATTTTTCTTGCTGTTTTTAATAGTCGAGTGTTGACTACTAAAAACAAACAATTAACTCGAATTAAAATACTATATTAAAATACAAGTAGCAGTGAAAGTTTGCGTTGTTAGTAGTATATGAGGTATGTGTCTATATGAATATGTATTTTTGTATATGTAAATAGAAATGTGTCTGGGGCCGGAAATAATGGTAATAAAATATTCGGCAAGAAACAACAGAAAATGTGAGTGGGTTGATAATTTGACGGTTTTGGCAAATGTCTGATCAATGAAATAATACCTACAGTGCATGTCTCAACAAGGATTAACACCCTGGTTATTAATCGTTGTTCACATGAATAGGCTAGTAACAAACACATCCATAACACAAACAACGACACAGCATCGTTATGACGAATTCAACTGAAGCTTCTCACAACTGCCACGGAATAACTTTGTTTATATTTTATAAATGTGATCATCTCAAATATTCAAAGGGTACTGCACAAATAGTAATTGTAGTTACATTATACATCCCAACAAAACAAACAAACAAAGGTGGCTCCTCGATAGCGACCAGCCAGGTCTTAGAGGAGTCTCCTGACCCTACTTTTATTATTATTTATACGCATTATTACCATGTTTGCTAGAATTTTCATGTTTGTATTATTCAGATTATATATGTATGACATGGATAACGTGTATGTATGTATTGTGTTGACAAAATGGTCAAATAAAAACAAATTCTTCTTCTTCTTCTTCTTCAGTAATAGTAATAAATTACGTATAATTGTACCCAAACCTGGTGACAATCAATATAGTGTAGCCTCCAACAAAAATGTATCATATCAATAGAAATGCGCACACGGCGCACACGAGAGCTATCAGCACAGCAAACGCGTGCCTATTTGCTGTGCTGATAGCTCTCGTGTGCGTTTCATGAGAAAAGTGCAACGCCTGACACACACACACACACACACACACACACACACACACACACACACACACACACACACACTTCGTGATGTCGTCATCGCGCCTGTAGCGCTAGTCATTAGTAATGAAACATTTCACTCCTCGAAAAGATCGTCCAGTAAAAATTATTGTTTAATTTATGTGTATAATAATTATGTTGGTTGTTATGTTACGTTATTAGTTTGACAAATCTCCAAGTTTCACACCTTAACCGTCCAAACAATGCGCAACTGTTGTCACGTGACGTGCATTGTTTCTGTCTGGCAACCAGTTGAACGTGCTACGTCGAAGTACACGGACGAGTTACATCGCGGCTTCTAGATGTGGACCGAGAAAAGTCTTCTCCCGCTGTACGAAGATCTGCTGATCTCAAATCGGATGATTCCGTGTCACCCGAGAACACACGACGGACTCTTTGACGGCGCCATCCTCGTTCCATGCAACCGACGATGACAAGGCAAGCTGGCTGCAGGAAGGATTCTTCGCGAACTTTGACGGAACGAAACGAGACGAGGCGTCGGATGCGGTCAGGTGGACGAAGTTGCGGCTTATTGGACACTGGCATTAATCGTAATACTTATTGGACGTTAATAGGCATATTTAACGTAGAAGAGCTGTCCGGATCGCTGTAATTTATTTTAGGTAACCATGGTCGGGAGGAGAGTAAATTCCTTTCGCTGTTCATAACATTTGGAAAATCACACCTCCTCCTTCCCCTAATAGGGTTTTGAGGTTGGGTGGCCGGCTTTCAGATTCCTTCCATGGCTTACCCGCTGTCTTCAACTATCAGTCATTTCCTACGTCCGGTTCGGTAATATTGATTACCACGACATAGAAAATGACTGGCAGGCTGTCGACGGTGCTTTTATCGTTATTCGATGTAACATATTTTCAAGCAGAAATTAAACTAATCAATTTTAATGTGTATTAATGTTTTTTAATAGGTGAATTAAGATAGTTTGGTGAGGTTTACGGTCGTGCTCAGAATAAGAAAAATAACACACACACACACACACACACACACACACACACACACACACACACACACACACACACACACACACACACACACATCTTGAAATGTATACACTCATCGTCTTCCGATGTCATTCTCCGTCGCGAGACATGCAAAGGAAGCAGAGTGGTGCTGAAACTCTTCGACGGTTTTCCAAGTCACAACGTTAATTTCGTTCCAGCGCTAATGCTAATAAACACATAATTATTGCGTAGATGCAAGAAGTCTATGCCTAACAAGGGGGCAGCTGTATAATTTCCCTCTGTTTCGTGCCTCTGCCAATACCCTCTCAGGTATCAACTACCAAATGATCCGTCGGAGGACATTTATGAAATGCCGTAAACGCTACGGATTTTCATTGGCCAGTTTATTTTTGTGCTGAGTACATATAAGCTCACGTTCAGCGCACACGGTGAGACTTTAGCCTCGCGAGGCGGAAAATATTTAATGAATAGGCCGGGAGCTCGGGGCTACCAGCTCACACGAACGATCCGAGTATTAATCTCCAAGTACAGGGACATTTAGGGAATGACATGAGACATAGATACGTTGTATATTCAGGCGTGTCCGCTTGCTGCTTCATTTAAAAAAATGACTTTATGTCACAACGCAACATGTACATGAACAAAAATAGAACATCTATGATAATTTTCACGTGTTGCATTGCATGGATGTCACTTGGCTAAAAACCATCTTCCAGTGGCACCATCTAAGATAACCATCGCACACGCATGCACGCAGGCACGCAGGCACGCACGCGCACACACACACACACACACACACACACACACACAGATTACTTTCATTGTGCTGTATGAACATTGTATATATTGCTACAATAATAACACGATTGTAGATATATGTTGATTTAATAAAAGTGTCATCCTGATTTCGGACTACAGATTTTAAGTATCTTTTGTGTTCGATTGTGCTAAGCTATCCAGCAAAGTTGTTAAATTTACATATAAAACGAACGAATCAACACAAAAGCTGCAATAATCTAGCGATGACAAAAATATTTTAGTATTATTACTATACATACGAATCAACACAGTATCTTTAATATATATATATTATATATATATATATATTATATATATATATATATATATATATATATATATATATATATATATATTAAGCTACTGTGTTGATTCGTATGTATAGTAATAATACTAAAATATTTATATTTATATATATATATATATATATATATATATATATATATATATATATATATGTCAAGGATGGACACGGAGCGCTGGATCATCGTTTCCCAATTCTTTATTTACACATGACAAGACAAGACCCTGTAACAATAACACAGGTGTTACCACATATATAAATATATACTCATACACAATACAACACAGGGATACCTTTACCCTCAATCAAAGTAAACATCTTTAAACTGATGTCAATATACATTAAAATTAAGTACATGAACCTTAAGTTAAAACACTGTCCAACAGCGCAATACACAACCAGCATATTCCAAGACATGTACAATGTACCCAGTTAGTACTGACAACTATTATAGGTAACTAAAATTATATTATAACAACTGAACCCATCCGATGTGGTAATGTCGTGACATGTTTATGATAATATTCATAAACCAAGACAAATACATACACACACATTTGGCAACTATAATACAGTGAGCTGTATAGAAATACCAAACTCCATCACTTATGTTGTACCTGTCCACAGCCTGACGTCAGCGCTAACCTCCAGCGACCATCTGGGTGACTACTTCTGCTCTCACTCGTTGGCTCAATGCCGCCCTCTAGCGAGTATCCTGGTACGAGAATTAGGGTTATTACGCAAAGGACAATATTCAACAAACTTCTTACTTTCTGAAATATCTTCAATAATCGACACCACAACAGTGCTACTGTGACGCTATTAGCTTATACCATAGGATACATACAAACGACGACATATTATTCCTATGAATAACCGAGAATACAGGTGGATAATTAAACCATTACATTTCACCACCACGAGGGAAAACCAATTTGCAACTGATACAAGTTTATAATTATTGGCAAGTTCCTATCATAAATTGTCACTGATCGCTAGCTCCACAACATCATCCTGACTAAGCTAGTGTCAACACGTGACAATAAAACAGTTACTCACAATCTTTCAAGATAATTCATCACATCTCGACTTCGATCGTTGGTCGCAAGTCTCGAGTCCCGCGCCTTCCTCCCACGCAACTCCCAAATCCCACTCAACCAACAGCAGTGCCACCTATTGTGACTGCTAATTACTAGTCGTTAATCGCCAGGTGGCGTTAAGGAAATAATTAATCGTTAATTGTAATCGTTGTCATGGCCTGTCCATGACATCTGCCCCCGTTTTGTTTGTATCCGCCCACGGATTACACCACCACCAAACACTTGTGTACCATAGGCCTCACAATAGACACAGTACGAAAAAGACAGTAGTATACACGATTCCACTCACTGGTTGGTGCGGGCAATCCCCGTCTCCTCCTGGAGCAAACACCATCATACTTTCACAGCATAAATAATATCTAAAGTAAAATAAGATCTAAACCACATTTAAACATAGCAAAATTAAACACAGAAGACGGTGCGGGCGACACGGCCTCGTCTCCACATGGAGCAAACACCATTCACCATTTAGATGGCGAGACAGACAAGATTGAGCTAGTTGGGGAGTGGGCACGTCCAACCTTTAACACGAAGTCAGATAATTTAGTATGCTCTGCCTCACTCCAAACCCATACTTAGTTAAACCCTACTCAGTGAGATGACACCCGTCCCTACAGATAAATTTTTGATAATTAATTTTGGTTTGTGAGACCATACTGATGTGAGGATATTGGGTCAGGCATGTCGCTAGCCGAGTATTATAGGCTTTGACCCTATGGTTGTAGGTCCTTAGAGCTACCCCGCCATGCATCCCCCCAGCAGTCCGCTGAATCACTGACATAAAGAGGATCCTCTGCGGGAAAACGCCATGGGTATCTAACATCCCCAGGAACCTCAGGGCATTGTCCACGACCTCGGCACTGCACCAAGGTCGTTAGACCCCACATCCACAATTAGGAGGTCAGGCTGGCCACCTACCAGTATACGTTGTGTATAGCGTCCAGGGTCCAAGAGGATCTTGTCAAAGGTCAAGCCACCCTGGCCAAAACTGGACATGGCACAGCCGGCCTCCACCCCCAGGGTCTGTGAGACAGACTCACCCCTGCGCTCCGAGCGACACGACAGTCGCTTTACAAACGAATGCCCAAAAAGCATCACCTTTGGCTTGAGCTCAGCCATTACCTGGAACAAGTAAAACTAGTATGAGTGGAAGGCAGTGGGTCATCCCCGTCCTGTTCGTGCAGGCAAGCCACCCCCAAACAAAACTAGTACAATTGGAAAGTAGTGGGACATCCCCGTCCTGCTCGTGCAGGCAAGCTACTCTCAATCAGACCTACATGGTAGAAAAACCCAACACTGGTATGAGTGGAAGGTAGTGGGTCACCCCCGTCCTGTTCGTGCAGGCAAGCCACCCCCAAACAAATACTAGCGTGAGTGGAATGTAGTGGGTCACCCCCGTCCTGCTCGTGCAGGCAAGCTACATTGGTTACTGTGCTCAGGAGATATAGACAGATCCATGCAGCCAGCCAATTCCGATGTTGTCTGCTCACAGTCAACTCGCACCTCTCACATTCCAGCCTCACCACCTGGCTTTGGAAGAGCTCTGCATCCACCTGAGTTTTCTCACACAGACAAACTGTGGCATCTCTCTTGCTGCAGACAGCGGACAGATTGCTCTGCAGCTCTGCCACCTGTTTGCAGAACTGGCTTTTCTGCTCACCAAGTTCATCACGCATTTCTCTGAGCTCCTCCACCAGGGCTCCATACGCCACCTGATTGCCTTTCAACTGGCTAAGCAGTTGAGAATTCTTACTGCTGGCCACCATCACATCAGCCCGGGCAGATACCACATTGCCTCTCAATGCTGAGATTTCACCTTTGGCTTTTTCCAGCCTTTCTGCAAAACCCCCTTTCTCCCTTGTTACCCTGTGCAGTTCCTCCCCCTGTCTCCCCATCTGCTCCTGGCCAGCCTGTAGGGTCACTCCCTGCTGGCGGAGTTATACCTCCAAGGTCTCTGCCTCCAACAACCTCCCTTCCAACTCTACAATCCTCCCTTCTGCTATACCCAACCTCTCTGTCACTCCCGTAGATAAAGCTCCATTTATCTGATCACTAGCCAGACATGTCACTTGAGCACTGCTCTGCTCAGGCCCTCTGCTCCTCAAACTTACACAATTCTTCTGCGGGCAATCGCGGACAAAGTGGCCCTCCTGCTTACAACAGAAACAGGAGCTACCCCTGCGACTAAGTGGCATGGATGGAGTCCTCTTCTTGGGACATTCTCTGACGAAATGACCATGTTCCCTACAATAGAAACATGAGCCGTCTCGGGGGTTGGGCCTGGTTGAGCTTGCTGGCCTAGCCTGCACTGCTAACTGAGGTTGGCCGGCCAGACTGGGCAACTGGTCTATCACCACCTGCATTTGCCCAGCTGCCTGGCACTGTTGTGATGCCAGCTCCACCACTTGCTTTTGCAGCTCTTGCTGCATCTGCGCTACCTCTAGAAGCCTAGAATTGACCGGAGACAAATCTCCCCCTTGCAGGGCACCAGGTTGTTCGTCATTATCAAACAGATACAGGGCCTCATTCCGCATGTGGTGAAAGGGCGAGCCTGCAGAATGAAAAGCAATCCGCCTCAGCTCTCGACGAACAGACTGCTCCTGAACGCCCTCAATAAACTGATACTTCAGAGCAGTGTCTCGCAGTAGGGCCAGTGCATGACCCTCTGACTCAGTGGCCGCTGCCTTCTCCATTCGATTGCGCAATCCCATGAGCACTCTGCTGTATTCAGCCAGAGTCTCTCCAGGCAACTGCACTCGAGCATAGAACTCTGCACTCAATGAATGCACTGTTTCGTGTGGTGCGAAATGCAATTTCAGCAGTGCAACCAAAGCACCATAATCATTTCGCACCGCATCAGGGTGGCACAACACTTCCTCTCTTGCACACCCTCCTAAATGGTCTAGAAGCACCACTGCCTTATCAACATCACTCACCTCTGCCTGACGTACATACACATCAAACTGGTCCAACCACTCAACCACAGTTGGATCACCAGCAGTCTTAGGGTGGCCCATAAATTTGGCCAGCTTAATTGTTGGTGCAAGCGGGGGCCTGAACTGCTGAAGGACACCAGCCAATGTTGCTGCTAAAGCTGCGTTTGACTGTGCAATTAAAGCGGCAATCTGTTCATCAGTCATGTTGATGGAAAGAAGTGACAAGTTAATTAAAAGATCAAACAAATTTCGAACATTGGTGTCAACTCACTGAGGTGTGACTGAACAAGCGCAACAAACATCAGGATATCAACTCAGACTAACTTACAATGTAAACATTACAAAACAAACCCTCTAACCAAACATGCATGGTTACAATGACAACATATCATAGATGACACACATCTAACTGATAATCATTCACCTACTGACATACGTCCACTGTATACAGCAGCAACTTTGATTAGTGCAGGTGATAACACTATATAATATACAACCTGTACTGCAGCACATTAAACATACACAACCAATTACAGCGTAGCTCACCACGAACTATTCCACTGTGCGAAAGGGTCTTTTTCTTTCGAAGTTGTTGCTGGGCGATCCCCACTTCCGACACCAGTTGTCAAGGATGGACACGGAGCGTATCGCCAGTATCACACATCTTTATTCTCACAGAATCACAAAGAAGAACGAAGACCCTGTAACCATACAACATATGGGTTACACTCAAAACATATACAATAAAACACAGGAACAACATCTACCAGCAAATATATACACAGTCCAACACAAGACTAACATTGTCATTAAGAAAATACATCTCACTGATGTTTAGTTACTTGGACCTCAATTAACACAACCCAGTTGTCAAGGATGGACACGGAGCGTATCGCCAGTATCACACATCTTTATTCTCACAGAATCACAAAGAAGAACGAAGACCCTGTAACCATACAACATATGGGTTACACTCAAAACATATACAATAAAACACAGGAACAACATCTACCAGCAAATATATACACAGTCCAACACAAGACTAACATTGTCATTAAGAAAATACATCTCACTGATGTTTAGTTACTTGGACCTCAATTAACACAGCACATGCGTTACACACAAAATATATACAATAGAACACAGGAACAACATTCACCTGCAAATATATATACAATATATATACCGTCCGACATATGACTAACCCTTGTCCTTACATCCCCATCGGAAAACACATTTAAAACCATATCACCAACGCAAAACAGTTGCATACAGTCAATCAATAAAATAGGACACGTATAATGAATATAAAAAGTCACTCATAGTACCTGCCCACAATCGGCGTCAGGATACAATGTACATCACAGGCACATAACTGGGTAATTCTTCCTGCATCATGAAAGAAACGTACAATATAATTATGCATACACATATTAACGCAACACTAAATCGTACCGACAAATTAAATACGATGACCAATTAGTGGTCATGTAAACAGTGTCTGCCCCTAGCGACCACACCGTTACTACTACATCCGGGCATCACATGCCGCCATTTGCATTTCCCCACGGGAAGTACACATTCCCTACTTTACAACATTACTAAATAGTGATTCATATCACAGTAACGTTACCACAGGACTATTTGCTTATCACACAGGATACATTCATTTGAAAACGACATAGCTCTTATCTAATAATGAGCGGATTCACAGTTGCGAATTACACAATGTGTTCACCACGACGAACCAATTTGGGAAACAAACAAGTCTTAAATACTTATCGATTATTACATGAAGTACGGATAAATTATTACGCCAATCACTAGCCGTCATAGTGACTACACAATTAACAATTAAAGAGAAAATTAAACAATTGTACTTACAGGTAAAATCAAGCTGGCATTCTATCATACTTGAAAACACGTGTGCACGCTTTCACAGCGGCAATTCAAGTCCCAATCCTTCCCGCGCGAACCAAATCCCGCTCACGCACAGCTAATAAAACAACAGCGCCCTCCACGGTTGATTACCACCAATCAACCACCTATTTAACCAACAGATGGTGCCACCACTATCCAAACACCATTAATCAGCCAAAATACCCAAACAGCGTCATGGCTGTCCATGACATCTGCCCCAGTTTTGTTTGTATCCGCCCACGGATTACACCACTACCAAACACTTGTGTACCAAAGGTCTCACAATAGACACAGTAAAAATAAAAAGACAGCAGTACACATGATTACACTCACTGGTTGGTGCGGGCAACCCCCGTCTCCACCTGGAGCAAACACCATTATACTTTCATAGCATTGAATATAAATTACATAAGGTCTAAACCAAAATTAACAACATAGCAAAATTAAACATGCTAAATGACGCGGGCGACCCGTCTCCACGTGGAGCAAACATCATAACCATGTTCACCCCACCTGCAAATAGAAGTATAATTCCCCTGGACCATATCTCAGCCAGTGAGGTGACACCCATTGCCACAACTATTATTGTGTCAATTTACCATAGCCTGGGACCAATGCCTTACAAGCAACACATTGTAGTCAAAAGTAGTGGGTCACCCCCATCCCGCTCGTGCAGGCAAGCTACTCTCACTCAGACCTGGTAGTGGGTCACCCCCGTCCCGCTCGTGCAGGCAAGCTACCCCAAACAAATACTAGCGTACAATGCCAGAGACCTAGCATACACAGTGCCCCAACAGTAAGCGTTGGCCTCCATGCTAACCAAATTAGGTGGCCGCATCCAGTGCAGATGTTTTCTGCATCTCTCTACCTCTACATCCAGACTCACCACCCTAGCAACCGACTCGCTGCCCTCACCAGTGTCACCCACCGGACTCACCACCCTAGCAACCGACTCGCTGCCCTCACCAGTGTCACCCACCGGACTCACCACCCTAGCAACCGACTCGCTGCCCTCACCAGTGTCACCCTCTAGACTCACCACCACATGACACGTCGCCACCTCCGGTCTCACCACCACCTGACACGTCGCCACTTCTGGTCTCACCACCACCTGACACGTCGCCACCTCTGGTCTCACCACCACCTGACACGTCGCCACCTCTGGTCTCACCACCACCTGACACGTCGCCACCTCTGGTCTCACCACCACCTGACACGTCGTCACCTCTGGTCTCACCACCACCTGACACGTCGTCACCTCTGGTCTCACCACCACCTGACACGTCGCCACCACCGGTCTCACCACCACCTGACACGTCGCCACCTCTTGTCTCACCACCACCTGACACGTCGCCACCTCTTGTCTCACCACCTCACACCGCTCAACCACCTCACACGTCGCAACCTCGCACCGCTCAACCACTGGTCTCACCACCTCGCGCCGCTCAACCACCGGTCTACCTGTTTGAGCAGGTGGAGCCCAATCGAGCTGAAGGGCATCCATAATTGTTGCCACAAACGCTGCATGCGACTTGGCAAAGAACTCCGCAGTTTCCTCGTCCGTCATAGCTTGGAAGAACGACGTAGCTCCCCATGAACTACTCAACTGTGCGACAGGGTCTTTTCGTCCACTTTTTGCTGGGCGATCCCACTTCCGGACACCAGTTGTCAAGGATGGACACGGAGCGTTTATGAAATGCCGTAAACGCTACGGATTTTCATTGGCCAGTTTATTTTTGTGCTGAGTACATATAAGCTCACGTTCAGCGCACACGGTGAGACTTTAGCCTCGCGAGGCGGAAAATATTTAATGAATAGGCCGGGAGCTCGGGGCTACCAGCTCACACGAACGATCCGAGTATTAATCTCCAAGTACAGGGACATTTAGGGAATGACATGAGACATAGATACGTTGTATATTCAGGCGTGTCCGCTTGCTGCTTCATTTAAAAAAATGACTTTATGTCACAACGCAACATGTACATGAACAAAAATAGAACATCTATGATAATTTTCACGTGTTGCATTGCATGGATGTCACTTGGCTAAAAACCATCTTCCAGTGGCACCATCTAAGATAACCATCGCACACGCATGCACGCATGCACGCACGCACACACACACACACACACACACACACACACAGATTACTTTCATTGTGCTGTATGAACATTGTATATATTGCTACAATAATAACACGATTGTAGATATATGTTGATTTAATAAAAGTGTCATCCTGATTTCGGACTACAGATTTTAAGTATCTTTTGTGTTCGATTGTGCTAAGTTATCCAGCAAAGTTGTTAAATTTACATATAAAACGAACGAATCAACACAAAAGCTGCAATAATCTAGCGATGACAAAAATATTTTAGTATTATTACTATACATACGAATCAACACAGTATCTTTAATATATATATATATATATATATTATATATATATATATATTATATATATATATATATATTAAGCTACTGTGTTGATTCGTATGTATAGTAATAATACTAAAATATTTATATATATATATATATATATATATATATATATATATATATATATATATATATATATATATGTGTGTGTGTGTCAAGGATGGACACGGAGCGCTGGATCATCGTTTCCCAATTCTTTATTTACACATGACAAGACAAGACCCTGTAACAATAACACAGGTGTTACCACATATATAAATATATACTCATACACAATACAACACAGGGATACCTTTACCCTCAATCAAAGTAAACATCTTTAAACTGATGTCAATATACATTAAAATTAAGTACATGAACCTTAAGTTAAAACACTGTCCAACAGCGCAATACACAACCAGCATATTCCAAGACATGTACAATGTACCCAGTTAGTACTGACAACTATTATAGGTAACTAAAATTATATTATAACAACTGAACCCATCCGATGTGGTAATGTCGTGACATGTTTATGATAATATTCATAAACCAAGACAAATACATACACACACATTTGGCAACTATAATACAGTGAGCTGTATAGAAATACCAAACTCCATCACTTATGTTGTACCTGTCCACAGCCTGACGTCAGCGCTAACCTCCAGCGACCATCTGGGTGACTACTTCTGCTCTCACTCGTTGGCTCAATGCCGCCCTCTAGCGAGTATCCTGGTACGAGAATTAGGGTTATTACGCAAAGGACAATATTCAACAAACTTCTTACTTTCTGAAATATCTTCAATAATCGACACCACAACAGTGCTACTGTGACGCTATTAGCTTATACCATAGGATACATACAAACGACGACATATTATTCCTATGAATAACCGAGAATACAGGTGGATAATTAAACCATTACATTTCACCACCACGAGGGAAAACCAATTTGCAACTGATACAAGTTTATAATTATTGGCAAGTTCCTATCATAAATTGTCACTGATCGCTAGCTCCACAACATCATCCTGACTAAGCTAGTGTCAACACGTGACAATAAAACAGTTACTCACAATCTTTCAAGATAATTCATCACATCTCGACTTCGATCGTTGGTCGCAAGTCTCGAGTCCCGCGCCTTCCTCCCACGCAACTCCCAAATCCCACTCAACCAACAGCAGTGCCACCTATTGTGACTGCTAATTACTAGTCGTTAATCGCCAGGTGGCGTTAAGGAAATAATTAATCGTTAATTGTAATCGTTGTCATGGCCTGTCCATGACATCTGCCCCCGTTTTGTTTGTATCCGCCCACGGATTACACCACCACCAAACACTTGTGTACCATAGGCCTCACAATAGACACAGTACGAAAAAGACAGTAGTATACACGATTCCACTCACTGGTTGGTGCGGGCAATCCCCGTCTCCTCCTGGAGCAAACACCATCATACTTTCACAGCATAAATAATATCTAAAGTAAAATAAGATCTAAACCACATTTAAACATAGCAAAATTAAACACAGAAGACGGTGCGGGCGACACGGCCTCGTCTCCACATGGAGCAAACACCATTCACCATTTAGATGGCGAGACAGACAAGATTGAGCTAGTTGGGGAGTGGGCACGTCCAACCTTTAACACGAAGTCAGATAATTTAGTATGCTCTGCCTCACTCCAAACCCATACTTAGTTAAACCCTACTCAGTGAGATGACACCCGTCCCTACAGATAAATTTTTGATAATTAATTTTGGTTTGTGAGACCATACTGATGTGAGGATATTGGGTCAGGCATGTCGCTAGCCGAGTATTATAGGCTTTGACCCTATGGTTGTAGGTCCTTAGAGCTACCCCGCCATGCATCCCCCCAGCAGTCCGCTGAATCACTGACATAAAGAGGATCCTCTGCGGGAAAACGCCATGGGTATCTAACATCCCCAGGAACCTCAGGGCATTGTCCACGACCTCGGCACTGCACCAAGGTCGTTAGACCCCACATCCACAATTAGGAGGTCAGGCTGGCCACCTACCAGTATACGTTGTGTATAGCGTCCAGGGTCCAAGAGGATCTTGTCAAAGGTCAAGCCACCCTGGCCAAAACTGGACATGGCACAGCCGGCCTCCACCCCCAGGGTCTGTGAGACAGACTCACCCCTGCGCTCCGAGCGACACGACAGTCGCTTTACAAACGAATGCCCAAAAAGCATCACCTTTGGCTTGAGCTCAGCCATTACCTGGAACAAGTAAAACTAGTATGAGTGGAAGGCAGTGGGTCATCCCCGTCCTGTTCGTGCAGGCAAGCCACCCCCAAACAAAACTAGTACAATTGGAAAGTAGTGGGACATCCCCGTCCTGCTCGTGCAGGCAAGCTACTCTCAATCAGACCTACATGGTAGAAAAACCCAACACTGGTATGAGTGGAAGGTAGTGGGTCACCCCCGTCCTGTTCGTGCAGGCAAGCCACCCCCAAACAAATACTAGCGTGAGTGGAATGTAGTGGGTCACCCCCGTCCTGCTCGTGCAGGCAAGCTACATTGGTTACTGTGCTCAGGAGATATAGACAGATCCATGCAGCCAGCCAATTCCGATGTTGTCTGCTCACAGTCAACTCGCACCTCTCACATTCCAGCCTCACCACCTGGCTTTGGAAGAGCTCTGCATCCACCTGAGTTTTCTCACACAGACAAACTGTGGCATCTCTCTTGCTGCAGACAGCGGACAGATTGCTCTGCAGCTCTGCCACCTGTTTGCAGAACTGGCTTTTCTGCTCACCAAGTTCATCACGCATTTCTCTGAGCTCCTCCACCAGGGCTCCATACGCCACCTGATTGCCTTTCAACTGGCTAAGCAGTTGAGAATTCTTACTGCTGGCCACCATCACATCAGCCCGGGCAGATACCACATTGCCTCTCAATGCTGAGATTTCACCTTTGGCTTTTTCCAGCCTTTCTGCAAAACCCCCTTTCTCCCTTGTTACCCTGTGCAGTTCCTCCCCCTGTCTCCCCATCTGCTCCTGGCCAGCCTGTAGGGTCACTCCCTGCTGGCGGAGTTATACCTCCAAGGTCTCTGCCTCCAACAACCTCCCTTCCAACTCTACAATCCTCCCTTCTGCTATACCCAACCTCTCTGTCACTCCCGTAGATAAAGCTCCATTTATCTGATCACTAGCCAGACATGTCACTTGAGCACTGCTCTGCTCAGGCCCTCTGCTCCTCAAACTTACACAATTCTTCTGCGGGCAATCGCGGACAAAGTGGCCCTCCTGCTTACAACAGAAACAGGAGCTACCCCTGCGACTAAGTGGCATGGATGGAGTCCTCTTCTTGGGACATTCTCTGACGAAATGACCATGTTCCCTACAATAGAAACATGAGCCGTCTCGGGGGTTGGGCCTGGTTGAGCTTGCTGGCCTAGCCTGCACTGCTAACTGAGGTTGGCCGGCCAGACTGGGCAACTGGTCTATCACCACCTGCATTTGCCCAGCTGCCTGGCACTGTTGTGATGCCAGCTCCACCACTTGCTTTTGCAGCTCTTGCTGCATCTGCGCTACCTCTAGAAGCCTAGAATTGACCGGAGACAAATCTCCCCCTTGCAGGGCACCAGGTTGTTCGTCATTATCAAACAGATACAGGGCCTCATTCCGCATGTGGTGAAAGGGCGAGCCTGCAGAATGAAAAGCAATCCGCCTCAGCTCTCGACGAACAGACTGCTCCTGAACGCCCTCAATAAACTGATACTTCAGAGCAGTGTCTCGCAGTAGGGCCAGTGCATGACCCTCTGACTCAGTGGCCGCTGCCTTCTCCATTCGATTGCGCAATCCCATGAGCACTCTGCTGTATTCAGCCAGAGTCTCTCCAGGCAACTGCACTCGAGCATAGAACTCTGCACTCAATGAATGCACTGTTTCGTGTGGTGCGAAATGCAATTTCAGCAGTGCAACCAAAGCACCATAATCATTTCGCACCGCATCAGGGTGGCACAACACTTCCTCTCTTGCACACCCTCCTAAATGGTCTAGAAGCACCACTGCCTTATCAACATCACTCACCTCTGCCTGACGTACATACACATCAAACTGGTCCAACCACTCAACCACAGTTGGATCACCAGCAGTCTTAGGGTGGCCCATAAATTTGGCCAGCTTAATTGTTGGTGCAAGCGGGGGCCTGAACTGCTGAAGGACACCAGCCAATGTTGCTGCTAAAGCTGCGTTTGACTGTGCAATTAAAGCGGCAATCTGTTCATCAGTCATGTTGATGGAAAGAAGTGACAAGTTAATTAAAAGATCAAACAAATTTCGAACATTGGTGTCAACTCACTGAGGTGTGACTGAACAAGCGCAACAAACATCAGGATATCAACTCAGACTAACTTACAATGTAAACATTACAAAACAAACCCTCTAACCAAACATGCATGGTTACAATGACAACATATCATAGATGACACACATCTAACTGATAATCATTCACCTACTGACATACGTCCACTGTATACAGCAGCAACTTTGATTAGTGCAGGTGATAACACTATATAATATACAACCTGTACTGCAGCACATTAAACATACACAACCAATTACAGCGTAGCTCACCACGAACTATTCCACTGTGCGAAAGGGTCTTTTTCTTTCGAAGTTGTTGCTGGGCGATCCCCACTTCCGACACCAGTTGTCAAGGATGGACACGGAGCGTATCGCCAGTATCACACATCTTTATTCTCACAGAATCACAAAGAAGAACGAAGACCCTGTAACCATACAACATATGGGTTACACTCAAAACATATACAATAAAACACAGGAACAACATCTACCAGCAAATATATACACAGTCCAACACAAGACTAACATTGTCATTAAGAAAATACATCTCACTGATGTTTAGTTACTTGGACCTCAATTAACACAACACATGCGTTACACACAAAATATATACAATAGAACACAGGAACAACATTCACCTGCAAATATATATACAATATATATACCGTCCGACATAGGACTAACCCTTGTCCTTACATCCCCATCGGAAAACACATTTAAAACCATATCACCAACGCAAATCAGTTGCATACAGTCAATCAATAAAATAGGACACGTATAATGAATATAAAAAGTCACTCATAGTACCTGCCCACAATCGGCGTCAGGATACAATGTACATCACAGGCACATAACTGGGTAATTCTTCCTGCATCATGAAAGAAACGTACAATATAATTATGCATACACATATTAACGCAACACTAAATCGTACCGACAAATTAAATACGATGACCAATTAGTGGTCATGTAAACAGTGTCTGCCCCTAGCGACCACACCGTTACTACTACATCCGGGCATCACATGCCGCCATTTGCATTTCCCCACGGGAAGTACACATTCCCTACTTTACAACATTACTAAATAGTGATTCATATCACAGTAACGTTACCACAGGACTATTTGCTTATCACACAGGATACATTCATTTGAAAAACGACATAGCTCTTATCTAATAATGAGCGGATTCACAGTGGCGAATTACACAATGTGTTCACCACGACGAACCAATTTGGGAAACAAACAAGTCTTAAATACTTATCGATTATTACACGAAGTACGGATAAATTATTACGCCAATCACTAGCCGTCATAGTGACTACACAATTAACAATTAAAGAGAAAATTAAACAATTGTACTTACAGGTAAAATCAAGCTGGCATTCTATCATACTTGAAAACACGTGTGCACGCTTTCACAGCGGCAATTCAAGTCCCAATCCTTCCCGCGCGAACCAAATCCCGCTCCCGCACAGCTAATAAAACAACAGCGCCCTCCACGGTTGATTACCACCAATCAACCACCTATTTAACCAACAGATGGTGCCACCACTATCCAAACACCATTAATCAGCCAAAATACCCAAACAGCGTCATGGCTGTCCATGACATCTGCCCCAGTTTTGTTTGTATCCGCCCACGGATTACACCACTACCAAACACTTGTGTACCAAAGGTCTCACAATAGACACAGTAAAAATAAAAAGACAGCAGTACACATGATTACACTCACTGGTTGGTGCGGGCAACCCCCGTCTCCACCTGGAGCAAACACCATTATACTTTCATAGCATTGAATATAAATTACATAAGGTCTAAACCAAAATTAACAACATAGCAAAATTAAACATGCTAAATGACGCGGGCGACCCGTCTCCACGTGGAGCAAACATCATAACCATGTTCACCCCACCTGCAAATAGAAGTATAATTCCCCTGGACCATATCTCAGCCAGTGAGGTGACACCCATTGCCACAACTATTATTGTGTCAATTTACCATAGCCTGGGACCAATGCCTTACAAGCAACACATTGTAGTCAAAAGTAGTGGGTCACCCCCATCCCGCTCGTGCAGGCAAGCTACTCTCACTCAGACCTGGTAGTGGGTCACCCCCGTCCCGCTCGTGCAGGCAAGCTACCCCAAACAAATACTAGCGTACAATGCCAGAGACCTAGCATACACAGTGCCCCAACAGTAAGCGTTGGCCTCCATGCTAACCAAATTAGGTGGCCGCATCCAGTGCAGATGTTTTCTGCATCTCTCTACCTCTACATCCAGACTCACCACCCTAGCAACCGACTCGCTGCCCTCACCAGTGTCACCCACCGGACTCACCACCCTAGCAACCGACTCGCTGCCCTCACCAGTGTCACCCACCGGACTCACCACCCTAGCAACCGACTCGCTGCCCTCACCAGTGTCACCCTCTAGACTCACCACCACATGACACGTCGCCACCTCCGGTCTCACCACCACCTGACACGTCGCCACTTCTGGTCTCACCACCACCTGACACGTCGCCACCTCTGGTCTCACCACCACCTGACACGTCGCCACCTCTGGTCTCACCACCACCTGACACGTCGCCACCTCTGGTCTCACCACCACCTGACACGTCGTCACCTCTGGTCTCACCACCACCTGACACGTCGTCACCTCTGGTCTCACCACCACCTGACACGTCGCCACCACCGGTCTCACCACCACCTGACACGTCGCCACCTCTTGTCTCACCACCACCTGACACGTCGCCACCTCTTGTCTCACCACCTCACACCGCTCAACCACCTCACACGTCGCAACCTCGCACCGCTCAACCACCGGTCTCACCACCTCGCGCCGCTCAACCACCGGTCTACCTGTTTGAGCAGGTGGAGCCCAATCGAGCTGAAGGGCATCCATAATTGTTGCCACAAACGCTGCATGCGACTTGGCAAAGAACTCCGCAGTTTCCTCGTCCGTCATAGCTTGGAAGAACGACGTAGCTCCCCATGAACTACTCAACTGTGCGACAGGGTCTTTTCGTCCACTTGTTGCTGGGCGATCCCACTTCCGGACACCAGTTGTCAAGGATGGACACGGAGCGTTGGATTCCCGTATCACAAATCTTTATTTACACAGAAGAAGAAGACCCTGCCCACAATCAGCGTCAGGATACAATGTACATCACAGGCACATAACTGGGTAATTCTTCAGGTAAAATCAAGCTGGCATTCTATCATACTTGAAAACACGTGTGCACGCTTTCACAGCGGCAATTCAAGTCCCAATCCTTCCCGCGCGAACCAAATCCCGCTCCCGCACAGCTAATAAAACAACAGCGCCCTCCACGGTTGATTACCACCAATCAACCACCTATTTAACCAACAGATGGTGCCACCACTATCCAAACACCATTAATCAGCCAAAATACCCAAACAGCGTCATGGCTGTCCATGACATATATACATATTATAGATTTTTTAATAGATAAATAGTATTTTTTTCCTAAAAACCGACTGTCACCAAAATGGGGCATTTCGTCCAAAAGTGGAGCATTGCGACCACGATGTTTGTGCATTGCGTCTAAAATGTAATGGTTGGAGCAGGCAGGCGGCAGGTGCATTGCGACTGGGGCATTCAGGCAGAGGGGTATTCCTACCATATCTTAAATCAACAATCAAACTTTCATAAGTACAAAATGTCCACGGGTCTATAGCCTAGATCAGAGCCTGGACTAAAAGCAGGTATCCGCAGTCAACCATATCGATCATATATCTTTGACATATAGGTATAGTAACAAACCATTCTTTTAGACGATTCTGGACTGCATGTTTTTATTTAGCATTAAATATGTTCTAATGTGCTGGGCGACTTAGCCATTTCAAGTGTTTTGCATTAATTCAGTTGTTATTTTGTTAGAGATGAAAAAAAAACATTATAAATAGCTCGCCGTTCACCACTTTCCATACACGCGACTCGCCTAGAAATAACTAAAATCATTCCGATAGGTGGCGAGTAGAGCTTTTGTACACGTGATCTTTTCCGCTAGGTGGATTCGGTGCGCTAGCGATGAACATTATTTAGGCGAATAAATTATCAAAATTTGTGTAATTTGCGACATTAAAAATAAACTTGTGACAAAATATTTCAATTTATGACGACATAATATGTCTTCAAAAATAATGGCTGGCGGAAAAGCTGCAGATGGAGAATCAAGTGGCGAAGATAACAGAAAAAGAACGGCGAGCACAGCCGAAGACAATGGAAGCGCAACCGACAGCCAAGAAGGGGGACGCAGAAGTAAACGGAAAAGGACTAAGGTACATATGATTTTTAGGATATATGTTGCGGTACATATGTTCCTAACAAATTTGCAATGATTTAGCGTCGCAAACCACGGTGTTGTGTGGCTTTTTGAACGCAAACTATCCCATAGAGCTGTATTATCGCCCAAACGAACACCTGTTATTTTTGGCCTAAATTAACAGATTGTGACATTTGTGTAGTTTCTTGTCAAATTGTATAAACGGTAAACTTTCAGGAATAGCAATAAACACAATTTATGTTTATTGCTATTCCTGAAAGTCCTAGGTCTGAAAGCACCCCTTGCTTTCAGACCTAGGCTGCCTCTTGCATGGATGGCCATACTGATACTGCATACATCCATCCTACTGCAGTGTAAAGAAACCAATAAGCAGTTCCATCTAGTCGAATCAGAAAGTCAACATGTGAATATATTGTAACATATGAAGACATGTACCTGCTATTATCTTATGCTGATGACACATTTGCAGGTAGAATATAAGGAAATGGACGAACAACTGGCCAACCTGTCCGATGACGACGGCAGCTCAGACATAGACAAACCAGAGAAGTCTCACCGGATCAAACAGCTTCACCAGCCTCACGTGGCCACCCCACCACCCCAACCTAGCCAGCAGGCACCCCCACACCCACCACCCCCCATTCAGCCAGAGCCCGTCGAGGAGGAGGAGAGTGAGAATGATGACCCAACAGGTAAGTGTCAAGCGCAGTCTCTGCCTCTCTGGTACTATATTGCTGTCATTGTCATGTGTTTGTCAAACACATGTTTTCTCCCTTTCTTTGCAATTTGCTTGTTGTTTTAACAGGGTAATGTAGTGCAAAATCATAACAATGAAATGTTGTGAGTAAATTTAATGTAATATTTTACTATAACTTTAGTATGCTACAGATGTCAGTGTCATGTATGTACTAAGTTAACTTTTAACCAAAATGTGGATACAAAGCTTACAAAACATACAAACCATACCATACATTTAATAGCTTGCATAATCTTTGGTAGCCATTAACCAGATGTCAATAAATAAATTAACCTGTTTCTAGATAAGTATGATATATAACTACAACATAATTTACAATTCTTGTCAGACTACATTGTCCACATATGCCAAAACAGTACAGTGATTACATGTTACTAATGCACAGTGACAATAGCCAGATAATTTGAAACATATTTCTGTTAGATTGAAGGTAATCAGGTGTCTAATACTAGTGTCTGTGTACATTGTTGTGTTGTAGGTTTAGAAGGAGCAGCGTTCCAGAGTCGTTTGCCCTATGACAAGTTGACAGCACAGGAGGCTGCCTGCTTCCCTGACGTGGCTCAGGGGGCACCACAGACTCAGAAGATCTTCCTCTACCTCAGAAACAGGATGGTGTGTATTTGTTTACCTGTTGGGTAAAGACAGATTGTGAGGGGAGTGGAGAATGAGAGGGAAATATAGCAAGAAGAGAGTGGAGATTGTTCTTGGAGACAGTAGTGCAAGCATGAAGAAAACGATGAGAAAACAAAAATTGTTGCCAATGGTTATTAATATTTTGATTCATCTTCGTGAAATTTAATTATTAGACAGTAAGAATTTAATTTTAGGATTTTAGACATGTTTGTTCCTATAGATATTTCAGTATCCTGTCATTTGTCAACTAGCAAACTTAAATTCTTCCTGACCATGATGTGCCATGTAGTTGTTCCATCTAGAGACTAAGGAAACATATGTGTTATTATTGGCTCAGCAAGAATGATATTAGATTTTGGATAATTCTTTTCTTGTACTTTTAGCTACAACTTTGGTTTGAGAATCCACTCCAGCAACTGACATTCAAGAACGCCCTTCCTCAGATAGAAGCTCCTTATAACAGTGAGTAAAACCACTACACAAAGTTCGTTGCATTTTTAGATAGTAACTAGGATGCACTGTCATATATGTAGCAGCAACAGAGGGGTCTTCATTGCACTTACTAAAATTCAACACAGAATAATATCTTAATTATTTACGTCTACCATCTTCTTGTGATTACTATTATCTGATTGTCAAGTGCATATTTCATTATGATATGATAGACTTCACTACCAGTGTTATAGTGGACAGGGTCCAGTTGACAGGAGTCCGGTGGTGTTGTAGGTGACGGACCACTGGCCATGCGAGTTCATGCATTCCTCGACAGACATGGCTTCATCAACTTTGGGGTCTACAAACAGCTTGAACCTCTGCCAAGTATGTACACCCTCATCATAATTAATTAGATGTAATTTTTGCACCATGCTCACAGTTATATTTTCATTAGTACACACGTAACATGTGCCATGTGCGCATATGTCGGCATGCATGTTATCATAACTAATTTGTGCATACGAGTGTTGTTTATATTTATAAATCAAGTTTCTTGTCACTCCTATGTAGCCACACTGTATAATATAACGAGGCCATCAATTAATAAACATCAATATATTTACCTTTTACTTACTTTAGTTACTTATGCCTTTCACCCCCTTCAGGGACATAGGTCCCCAACAACAGCTTTCCAGTGTCCACTGTCCAGGGCAATGTTTTAAATCTGCTTCCATGTGTAGCCCATTCTACTGGTGTCTGCTTCAAGTTCTCAACACCAGATCGACCCTCTTCTCTTTCAGTACGGGTTCCGGGAGAACTCTTGTTTGGTGATGTTTGTTTTCCAGAATATGTCCCCAATACTTACGTACACTGTGATTCTGTCTACACCAACATGTAGGAGCTGTGTGAATGAGCCATGTGTTTTGTTGTGCAGTGAAGAAGGTTGGTCGGATCATTGTAATAGGCACTGGCATGGCAGGTCTAGCTGCAGCCAGACAACTGCAGTCATTCGGCATGGAGACAGTTGTACTCGAGGCCAGGGTAAGCATTTGTATTACATACCTTTGCAACCTGTGTTGTAATTAATGCTGAGTTTACAGAACTTACATGTGTAGTCCATCAAACCAGTGTTCTACGCCTGAGCTGAAAAATTGGTGGTCAGCTGGTACACATATTCATATAAAATGTAAATATTAACATAACATGTAAACCAACATTCGAACTGTCGGTTTTTAAAGTAAAAATTGTGGGTTCTGTTTAAACGATAGCACTCTTATAGATTATTGTGAGTTTCAGTTTGAAAACAACTTGTTTCTCCAGAACAACAGCAATCTAAAACACTGCACGTAACATCATAATATTTTTTGGGTAAAATCACAACGTATCTATTAAAATATATAATAATAATGTATTTATTTGTTATAGAGCCACATCCATAATCGTTCGTAGCACTTCACAACAGGTTACAATTTAGAAGACATAAAATATATATGTTTACAATAAAACAAATATTACTGTTTTAAAATAAATGTAAAAAAATATGTATATATATAGATATTCCTTCACTGGACAACTATCATTGTTTTCTTTAAACTATCATGTCTACACAAGTTAAGCAGACACATGACGTCTTGTTTGCTGCCATTCATGTCACAGGATCGTGTTGGAGGACGAATCGCTACTTTCAGAAAGGGCAACTATGTGGCAGACCTCGGAGCTATGGTTGTCACTGGCCTGGGTAAGTGGCGCCATCTACCAACTAAACATCAACACAATATGTCATCGACGAAATGATCTAGTAAAGGAAACATATGGTGATGTTTCTGTACATGCAGGAAGAAAAGTCTGATTAGATCATTAGATAAGTGTTGGAAAAAGTGAATTAATACATAGTCATGTCATATTATGTTATTTATGCGACTGCCTAATATGACTTTTTTGTCATGTCTAGTAATTAATAGAGTTCAGTTAGCTTCATAGTCTTCTTGCTAAGTAGTTTCCTAAATAAATGCAGACCACTCGGTGAGAAAATCACATTAGGAAATGTATTCTTATGCATTCTGTAAGTTTTTATTGTGTTTCACCTTTATGAATAATAGTCTGTGTGATGAAATAATTAGTTATGGTGAAGTTAAGAATACTGTAATGTATTACTTTGTCTTATTAACACATCCTATTATGTAGCATCCAGTAATTAATATATTTTAGGTTCTTTCGTTTTCTTATTGACAAAAAAGAAATTGAACAAAACATTAGGAAATGTACAGTAATATGCATGCAGCATGTTTTAAATGTGTTCCACTTTTAAGTTTACATTTTTGGTGGCTGTAAGCCTAAATATGTGAAGCATCATTAATAGTTTCATTACATTAACACATTAAATGAATGAGTTAAGTAAAATTAATAACTACACATGTTTTGTTAATTTCAGTTTTTTTTAACATAATAGAAACACAAGTACTTGTTAATGTACATGCAAATACTCTTGTGGTCTATCTGTGGTCATTTTTTTAAGAATAGAGAATTATTTATATTTCTGTGATTATGTCCTACTTGACAGGTGGAAACCCAACCACCGTGTTGAGTAAACAAGTGAACATGGAACTACACAAGATCAAGCAGAGATGTCCCCTCTACGAGAGTAATGGACACACGGTAGGGTTCACTTGATCACCTGGAAATGTAAAATTATAGCTTAGCTGGCAATTGATTTGTATAACTTATTTAATTCTGAATTATTTGTTTTATGTTTTACCCATTTAATTTGTTTACTTATATAATATTGTTTACTTATATAATATTGCTATTAAGGATATCACAAAACTACGTGTTCAAAATTGCTTAGCAAGGGTGATGACTAGGTCTCCACGCTTTACTCCTTCTAAGCCGCTTCTAAAGTCTCTGCATTGGCTGCCTGTCCAATATCGTATACTGTTTAAGATGTGTACCATTACTTACCAGGCACTTTCTTCTAAGCAGCCATCGTATTTACATACTTTACTTACTCCTATAAGAAAACCTATTCAACTTCGGTCATCTACTTCTGATTTACTCTTTGTACCAAAGGTCAATACTAATATGGGGACCAGGGCTTTTGCTGTGGGTGCGCCTACTCTATGGAATATGCTTCCTTCTATCGTGAAATCAGTTGAAAATATTGCTAAATTCCGTCGTCATTTAAAAACATCTGTACAATCTGGCCTATCCACCATAGCTCCCTGGCGCATCAATCAATCTGATGACAACTTGATTTGTTTACTGACTATGAGATCGATTAATCCTTTTATGTTTTGATGCGCCTCTGAGCTTGGTTTCTAAGGATATAGGCGCAATAGAAGTTAACTAATTATTATTATTATATACCTTTTTAAAACATGTATAGGTAATGACTTGATTATTAATGTAATTATTTGTTGGTAAACAATGTGCACATGGCCACCTAACCCACCATTCACCACGGTTCCACCTGTGTGCACAGGTTCCCAAAGAGAAAGATGAAATGGTTGAGAGAGAATTCAACCGACTGTTGGAGGCGACGTCCTACATGTCCCACCAGCTAGACTTTGGCTTCATCAATGGCAAGCCTGTGTCCCTTGGACAGGCCCTGGAGATTGTCATCAAGTGAGTTCCTTGTTATTCTAAGACCTATAACCACATCTGCATGTTTGGGAAGTGAATGATCATGATTCGTTAGAGCGTTGGCTCAAAGTTGTTAGAGTGTTGGCTCAAAGTCATTAGAGTGTTGGCTCAAAGTCGTTAGAGCATTGGCTCGAAGTTTGGACAACTTTTGAGTGGCTAGCTTTTGACAGAATTTCTGAGTGCCTAGCTAGCTACTTATTGGCAGTGGTGGTGTCTGAATGGTGTTTTTTAATAAACAAATCTGCCACAGATGAAGAATATAACATCTTGAACCTTTGCCAGTCTAAAATTGTAAGGAAATCCACAATCAATCAAATGTATTAGTAGACTTTAAATTAAAGGATATTTTTCAAAATATAAAAAGCTATCTTCATACCACCAGGGACATTATTCATACGTGACACACTGGAAATACTCGAGGTGACATATCCTGATGATGTAGATAGATTTCGCCATGCAAGGTCACAAAATTGATTTTAGAGCAAAGCTGGGCCTATGAGTTCATAAAGATGTTAGTGAAACAACGTCCTGAGCCAGCTGTTTTGGTGATTGCAGACTGCAGGAGAAACATGTGAAGGAGAAGCAATGTGAGCATCAGAAACACATCATTGAGCTCCAGGAGAAACTCAAGACCAACTTGTCCGAGGTGAGCACAGTGGTGGTTCACATAGTAGAAGATTTTAGCTAATGCTCTGGTTTTGATATTGACTTTGAGATGGCATTGACTGGATCCTCTCATACGCCGAGAACTGTGTTAATTATGTATTAATTAAGGTTGTGTATTTCACTGAAGTAGCTTGGGTGGGAATTTGGTCCGTCTATTAAAATTAGTCAGTCAGGTGTGGATTTTTATATTAACAATCTGCAGGAGAAGTTTAGAGGTTATCCAATGGTAATGGACATTGTCATGCAGATTGGTATTTGTGACATGACGCTTGCAGTGACGTGACACTTGCTGTGACGTGACTGCTGAAGACATGACATGCATATTAACTGAGATTTCATGAAGAGAGGAAAAATAGGTTTTAATATAGAAACGTTATACAAATAACATATTACACTTCACAAGGAGTGTATCCTGGGGACTATTTCACTAAGATAAAGAACTATTAAGGAAAATTTGTTATTTAGTTAAATGACTTCTTTTCATAATGCATATATCTGCAGGTGTATTGCCATGGACAATATTTCCATGACACACCAGTGACTGTCCCGTTGATGCGTTATGATATTGACAGTTTTTAGGTATCCAAGATCACCATTAAGGATAAAAAAAAATTAAAGAGCAACATTTTTTTTAGAGCTCTTAACAACGTTAGTGAAATGGTCCCCTGATCTGTGTGCTGTGATGCAGATGCTGTCGCTGCAAGATAAGATAGAGGAGCTGCACAAGCAGTGGAAGTCTGCCTCCGAGGTGAAACAGCCACGCGACATCACGGCAGAGTTCCTCATCAAGAGCAAGTTCCGCGACCTCTCGGCCGCCTGCAAGGTCTGACTTGTCTCTGTTCTGACATCATCGCCACTCACATGTATGCAGTGTTGTTGTTCTCCCCTTGTCCTTGTCGTCAGGGGTGAGGCTGGCCATGGTTACTGTCGTCTTTTCTTTCCTCTTGTCACTTTTCTCTCACTACATTCTCTGTTACCATTCTCAAATCCTGTCTTTTGTTGTTGTTCTCCATTCTCCTCCCACTCTTTCCAGATCTCTCTAAATGCAGCCCTCCAATCGCATTCTTGGTCTTTCTTGCCTCCTTCTCTCTCCACTCTCTGGGCATCTGCTCTACAGATCTGCCTCCACTCTCAGTTCTTCCATTCCTTTCTTATCCACTCCCTTCACTCCCATGATGTAATGTAAGTATGTAATGTAACAACATCACTGGAGTGGTCATTAACTAAGGCTCAGTAGTTGTGTGGGTCACCCCACATTCTACCACTGTACATATTGAAAGTTTTCTGAATGTTATGTGGCAACCAACTAGGTTTCTATGCTTTGGTCCACATAGGGCATTGACCCTGCAGGCCATCAACTGCCCCCTGTCCATAAAAATATTGACAAGTAAATAGACAACTGTTTACAAGTAAAGAGAAAACTGACATAAGATATGATTTTACATGTTTACATGAGGTGCAGCGTTAATTTCATGAATGTCCCCTGGCCTTTCAGGAGTATGATGAACTGGTGGCTCAGCAAAAGGAAATAGAAAACAAACTCCACGAACTGGAATCATCTCCACCAAGGTCAGTTGTAGACTAACTTTGGGGGTAGTATGTCATATGTTATATTCATTCACTTACTGTTAAACTACACTCCATGAGGCACCACTGTTGTTGTATATTAATCTTACCTAGAAATATTTGTCATGGACTTTTGGTAATCATTGAGTGCAGAAATCAAATGATCAATGGAAATGAGTTTTAAGATCAAAAGTATGCAAATTGTAAGTGTGATAACTCTGTGCTTAGCTTTTACCTCTATGGATGGTTGTTAATGGGCAGTGATATGGTTATAGCTATGTTGGCTGCTGTTGCAATTTGTTAATGATGAAGTTTGACTGTAAAGTATTCATTGTTTCAGTGATGTCTACCTTTCGTCCCGGGATCGTCAAATTCTGGATTGGCATTTTGCTAATCTAGAGTTTGCCAATGCGACGCCTCTGTCCTCCCTCTCCCTCAAACACTGGGATCAGGACGACGACTTTGAGTTCACCGGCAGTCACCTGACAGGTGTGTGTGGGAAATAGCCGGCAATGTAGGACATTGCATAGTGTTTTGTTGGGAGGAGCCAACCATTATGGCTCACTGTTAGTCTTGAGATATTTTGGTTTGTGTTAGAAATTACAACTACTGTATAGTGTCCAATGGACATGTAGGGTAGAGTGCAGAGGCCTGGGGCAAGGTAGCAACACCAACAGCAACTACTGACAATGGGGGGAGTGATAAAATGCCAGCCACAGAAATGTTGTGAAAAATACAGTGGATTGTTATGTGGAAAATATCTGCAAGGTGGCATGGGTGGCTTTGTTACCGTCTTTTGCATTTTTTTAAATGCTCCTGCTTTTGTGTGCGGTTTAAAAAAAATGGGGCACATCTATTAAGTAGTTCACTGATAATAGTAACTGTATAGTATTTGTGTAAGTATCCAGTTGTGTGTGTGGTGTGTGTGAGTGACTGAGTGTGTGTCTGTGTGTGTGTCTGAGTGAGTGCATTAGTGAGTGCATTAGTGAGTGCATTAGTGAGTGCATTAGTGAGTGCATTAGTGAGTGCATTAGTGAGTGCATTAGTGAGTGCATTAGTGAGTGCATTAGTGAGTGCATTAGTGAGTGAGTGTGCCTGTATAATCAAAATCACTCATACACAATACTGTAAGCTGTATCAGAATGTTAAAGTGTCCATCGTGTCTCTGTAGTTCGCAATGGTTTCTCCTGTCTCCCTGTGGCTCTGTCCGAGGGCCTCGACATCAAACTAAACACAGCCGTCAGACAGATCCGGTACTCAAGCACAGGTAAGATCTGGCTAAAATGAAAAGTAACAGATCATGTGGTTTTAAAAAGTACCTGTTTTGTGGATGTCTGGAAAAAACTAGAAATGAATGTTTTTTCTCGTGATTTTTCAAATATAAAATTGTCAGACATATAATTTACAAAATTGTTTGTAAAGTTAAGTAAGATTCAATATTTGATTACCAAGCAAAATTAATATTATATTATAATAACTCTATACACAAAAATGTTGCACATAATATGGCATTTCACAATTAAGGTCATCTTTAACACTGTGACCGACCTTATAAACTTCCTATTCAATATTGTATATGAAACAAATTTGGTAGATACTAATCACTGTTTGATTTATCCAGTGATGCTTGTGTAAAAAAGGCAGTCACCCACATTAAAACATTTGAAAATTGTATTACAGTGTTTCGGTGTGTCCCAGAAATGGGTGATATGCTGATGTACAGCCTTTTGAGTTATTGAGCCCCAGAGTTTCCCAAACCCTTTAAATTTTGAAAAAGTCTAAAATTCTAAATCTATAAAATCTCCCAATTGGCCTGCTAGATCACAAAATGTAATTTGAGGACCACATTGGAAATAAGTAAACTTTTTTGTGGTTTAATGTGTTTATCATCGGTAATATTATATATATATATATATATATATATATATGCTTATTTTTTATTTGCTTTTGGATCTAAGCTATATTTAATTGTCATGCTTTTGGATCTAAACTATATTTAATTGTCATGTATATCATTTTTACCAAATAAACTCAATCAATCAAATGCAAAATGTTGGCTCAATACATGTGAAACTGAAAGAAGATATGTATCCACATACATACAGAGAAACCTGTTTTATAATCTAGATGAGCAATGAGTCAGATGATGTGTTGTTATGACCTGTCCCCCTGTTAATCCTGTCACCCTGTTTGTCCCAGGTGTGGAGGTCCTCACCACCCACTCCCGCACCAACAGTAACCCCATGACCTACAAGGGGGACGCTGTCCTCGCCACCCTGCCTCTGGGGTGTTTGAAGGAGTCACTGCGGGGTAATGGGGTGAACAGTGTGCAGTTTGTGCCCCCCCTGCCTGAGTGGAAGACGGGGGCAATGCAGCGCATGGGGTACGGCGGACTCAACAAGGTAGGTCATCTTTTCTTAACTTGTCACAGAGAAAGATTTATTATGTGGTAATCTAAAGCAAGCTCAATTAAGTCGACCTACTGAGAAGTTAGAATGAGGTTAATTGGTGTTTAGATATGTAGTTTTTTTTACATAGTATGCGCAGTCAACGTAATAAGTGAGTGTGTATATTTGCTAGAATCATTGAAAGAAACCATGATTGATAACTTACAAAAGGGTATAACCTCAACCAAAAGTACACCATTGTTGATTTCAGCCACACTTTGCTCAATTTATGTGCAAACATTGTGATATGAATGAGTCATTATATTGGGATTCCCACCAGTCATTTATCCATCTTCAAATTGGAGGGGAGATTTGTGCTGTTCCCATGGCAGTGACTAGCGAAGTCAGTTGCTATAATTTTGTAGTTTGACTCTGCTCACTTCCATGGTTATCAGAGATGATCAGTCAGGGGTACTGTAGCACATTGCACACCCCTGGGTTGCAAGGATGGGACACCATCAAATCTACTAAAAGATATAATTTATGAACTTTATGTTTTTCGGACATCTGTTTTTACCTGTACATATACGTACGACTATGACCTGTACATAACGACTGTGATTTTGGACCCTAAAATATTTTTGGTGCTGTTTTTCACACAACTAATGATTTGATTTTTTTGTCTGAATACATAATATAGTATGAAGTTAATGCTCACAAATATTATAAAATGAACGTCGGTATGTGATGTGATTCTGTGCTCAGGTGGTGCTGTGCTTTGACCGTGTCTTCTGGGACCCCAATGCCAACCTGTTTGGTCACGTGGGCAGTACGACGGCGAGTCGGGGGGAGTTGTTTCTCTTCTGGAACCTGTACAAGGCCCCGGTGCTGCTGGCTCTGGTGGCAGGTGAGGCCGCGGCCATCATGGAGAATGTCAGCGATGACGTCATCATCGGCCGCTCCATCGCCGTCCTCAAGGGAATCTTTGGCAACAACGCTGTGCCACAGGTACGTCAGGTTGGGAGGGTGTCTATTTTGTATTGCCAAATTGTAATGGATAAGTGTACATTGAAAATATGAGATGATTACGTAATTTAACTGACATTTAATTTACCGTATTATGTATTTTCATAGTACATGGAACATCTGCCATACATGTATTTAACTCTCCAATCTAATTTTCAATCATGTTATATTACAAATAATTGTTATGTCAATGTTTTTGTCACTTCGTAATACAGTAAACATGAACACAGTTCAGTATTTTCTGCACACTAATATCATAAGAAAGATTTGTGTATGTACTCTATACATGTATTTCTCCTGATTCACTCATTTCCCTCTGTGTATGAGGCTGGCCTTGGCTCCATTCATCAATTTCACTTTCCATGTTCTTTTTCTTCACTTATTTTGCACTACTTTCTCTATCAACTGTATCCATTTCCCTCCATATTTTGCTCTCATTATTTCTCTTTCCTTTTCCACTCCTTCCAAATCTCTCTTCACCCAATGCCGTCTAGGAGTTCCTCACTGCCTTTCCGCTCCATCCTTGTCATTTTAAACCACCATGTATGTCAAATAAATTTGTTCTGAGATCAGTAATACATGTATCATGTATTAAACCAGTCTCTAAAGATGTCAGGTGAGTTGTGTGAGCTGTGTTGACATAGAGACTGTGTTGACATAGAGACTGTGTTGACATAGAGACTGTGTTGACATAGAGACTGTGTTTCAGCCCAAGGAGGCTGTGGTCACTCGGTGGAGAGCTGACGCCTGGTCCCGTGGCTCCTACTCATACGTGGCGGCCGGGTCCACAGGCAAGTTGCAGCCATGTTCACATTAGCAGGTTTAATCCAGTCCAATTCGGTTACGCTCCCGTGAAGCAATCACACTAAAAAATCTAAACTGGATCAGTGAGTTAAAAGAGATTAAAGTGGTCGACCACCTTGAGGGGGTTTCGCACTGGTTTTGTTTACTCCGGGTCTAACTGCTAGTTGTGTATTTCAACAAATTGGTATCACTTCTCATCTATAGAATCCAAATGCATACAACATTTTATTTCACAATATCACAATAACACCAGTGTGGAAGGTAATGTGTTTCATATGAAACGATTGTGTTTGGTTAAAGTTCAGCTATAACTAGAAACCATCAAACAGTCTAAATATATTGACTGTATATACCTAAGTACACCACTGAACACATTGTAACAAATGAGCCAAATGTTTATTGTAGTATAATTTAACTTACTTTGGAGCTTAATTGTCGAAGATGAGTACGACATTTCGACCTGTCATCTACGGGCCTTGTTCACGTACTCGTGTCACATACTCATCTTTGACAGTTAACATCTAAAGTAAGTTAAATTATACTACAATAAACCATTCTTGGAGCCATGAACAATATATTCAGTATTGAGCCAAATGTTGTAGGCAACGACTACGACCTGATGGCAACCCCAGTGTCGGCCAACCCCAGTCCCCCCGGAGTGCCCCCACAGCCCAACAACATGCCCCGGGTGTTCTTCGCGGGAGAACACACCATCCGCAACTACCCCGCCACCGTGCACGGGGCGTTTCTGAGTGGCACGCGGGAGGCGGGGCGGATAGCCGACCAGTTCCTGGGGGCGCCGTACGCCGTGCCACAGAGAAACCCCATCGCTGCTCACGCCACGTGAACAGTGTCATCTGTGTCGGTGTTCAAAGACAAGACTGTTGCCGTTGTGTCAGATATCTGGTGTCACACAGGGACGTGTCATACACAGCCACACACAACGCTGCTTTCAGTGGTCACACCTGAATTTTGCAAATAGCGAAGTCAGGCGGCCAATGAACTTTTGAGTTCACCTCTTTGACGTATTTGGATAAATTCTAAAAGCTGTGCTGCTTTTGAACTTTTGAGCTCATCGAGTTGAATACATTTTACAGGGGGTAAGTTGTGCTAGCATGTTTTTTTGAGTTCACCTGTCTGACCTAGTTGAATAAATTCTACAAGTGGTAAAGACGGGTTGCTTCCAAACTTTTGAGTTCACTTGATTGGCCTACAAGAATTTTTTTCTTCGAATGGTTAAGTCAGAATCCACCTGAATTTTTCTTGCGTTCACCAAGTCATATTCTCAGTAAATAGGAGGTAACCGCCATGCAGCATCATACAGCACAGTCTACCCATTGTACTTCTCCCTGCTATCCTAGTTCACCACTGGTGCACCTGTTGTACTTAGTTAGGGCAGTATCATGTAGAATCACATACATGTTAGTAAAGGTAGTTAAATGTTTCGTTATTTGTAGGTTATCTATTCGGAGGTATAGAATATGTTGTGTTTGACTTAGCTGTGAACATAAACATTCGTTAATGAATGTGCATTTTTATTGTACTGCTGGGTGTGATTTGATACATTGTATGTGTTTGTTGTGAGAAGATTCACGTGAAGCTGTGTTCGTTTCTGACTAGATATAAGGATGTCAACTGATTTGATGCCGACAAGCCAGTGTAAAATTTCATGACAAGACATACAATGCTACAGTATAGCCAAATGTTGTGAGAGAAAAACGGTGTGCTTCTTGGAATATATTCAGTGCTGACAAATGTGTATGTGCCAAGTTGCTAACTAATCAAAATAAATATATTGTAACTTGCAGCATGTATTTGTTTTCCCACTTTTTATTGATTATACATACATGTAATTATATACATAATGTGACGTCACATATACACATAATAAAACTAGAATGGCATGATTTTAAATAACATTAACATCATGTCTGGCAGTGCTGCAATGCCCAGTGCCTGTCTGCCACACAAACCATTAAATGCCAGTCTTTGTACGATGCTTTACATAGCACTGTCATGATCAGTCATGGATACAATAGCAACTTAAATCAAATGCTGCATAACAAGCTTTGCAAGAAACCAATGATTTGTACAGTAACAAGAATGTTGCTATGGTGAGTGGTAAAACAACTTTGCTTGCTGGATTGTTGTATACTGCGGTCTTCTGTCATGTATTTCCATATTTAGTAACAAATACAGTGGTGAAGTTGCCCCGACCTGGTGAAAGTAATGACGCATACAGGTGAACCTCGTTCTGTGGTCACCTATCTAATACAACAACCCTTCAATTAAGGTCTCCCTAGGACATTCCAAAAGAATTTATGTAGCATCACAACAAATGAAATTACTCTTGCTAATACAGTCACCTTGTTATTTAGGTCCACTTTGACATGTGCCAAGAGAAGTCTTAATAAAGAGTCTCCACGGTCGATCAACAGCTTTAAGAATTATCCACATTTAAACCACCATTCCAACCATCAGGCGTTAAATACAAACACCTCAATTTTAGCTCCACATAAATAGGCACCAGGAAAAGAGATGTTTCAGGACTGGACATGATTTGACTGTAGCTTTTGACCAGTGGTCAGTATCCGTGGTCAGTCCTCTCCAGCCGGCACGGCGTCCTCGAGTCGTCGTACGAACTTGACACGGATCTCTGTCACGTTGTCTCCCTTCAACTGGTCCTGGACAAACCACACAGCCACCTCCATCTGGATCTGAAACGTGGATTACTCCATTAAATCTACTCACTGGCTAGGTGTTGAGAACTGACACAGAGGCAGGAATCTTAATTACACAAACATATATCTTAGGGATTAATGTAGAATTTTATCTGTCAATACAAAGTATTTAGAGAGGGGCCTCACTTTTGTGGTGACCTCAGTAAGACAGCCAACTGAGAACTAGGGTCACCAATACTTTATATAACCATAAAGTAAAGAAAGAGAGTACCTCTAATCCAGTCACCACGTTAGATATATATAATTTTATTTTTACTCAGTAACGTTCTAAGTACAGGTGTATTTAGTATACTACACAGCTGTATACCGTTTTAGTGGCCAAGCACTGCTTTATGCAGATACCCGTCCACCCATCATTTGAATGTGGATGGGTGGTGGACAGGTACAAAAAACGAAGGAGCAAAAAAGAAAAGGTTTTTGAAAATGTTAACATCCACATGTCCACGACACATGTGTAACTAGCATTTTTTTTATCCTGCATAAAGCCATATGGGTGAGCCATTCATACATCATCTATATATATATACACAAATTAAAAATAATAATAATGCAGTTAGAAAAAAATGCATAAATAAATGAAAGTAATCATAACATAGATGAAACAGGCAATTTGTTTTTAATTATTAAATACAAATCAATTCTAAAGGCCATTCCAGTCTGTTTTGGTCAAACCAGAAGGTGAATAATAATAATTTTGCTGACTGCAGAGTTGCCATCTTCAACACCCATTATAAAGAATGCAATCTCATAAATATGGAATATTTTATATTTAAGGTAGGACACTGGTCGGGAAATGGATTTTGATGATATCTCAACAACCAGAGCAGCAATCTTTCTAAAACTTTCAGGATGTGGTTCTGGTGGGAAAAGATGACCAATTGTAAAATTTCATCTCATTTGCATAACCGTAACCATGGCAACCGGCTTTTCTGTGAAAATAGGTACGCATGATTTTGCGGGAGGTCTTGCAGTAAAACTATGCATATGTTTCTTTCTTTTTTGTTTGTTATGATCCACTGAAGTGTTGTAGAGTGCAATGATGCTGTTTTTGATCAACTCCTTACAATATTTATTATCAAAAAGAAATTGCAAAGATTTTTTTCGTTTTTCCAAATATTATAACAACTTCAGTCATCAATAAAAATCTTCATATAAAAGCTATCATGTTTAAAAAGCATCATTGCACTCACTGCACCATTGGGAATACATGGTAAAAAAATCAGACTCCTAGGTTTGGTACTTTTTCCGGGAGACCTCCCGCAAAATAGCAATATTGTCGAAAAGTAAGTTTTGAGAAAACGGCAAAAAACCAAATGAACATCAAATATTTTTAATAACACCAGTGTAAAGTCACCATTATGACTGTTTTTCATACCAGAAGCATGTGGTAACTATATAATGAAAGTGTGTGAACCATATTCAGTATATATATATATGGAATTTGTTTATAGTTTACACAAGCGGCGGCGGCGGCAGTGAATAAATTCATCACTGGCCAAGCATACTCATACATTGTATATGTATTATGTAATGTTGTCTTTTATTAAATAAAATATGATATATATGTATATTATATACATATATATATATACATATATATATATATGTAAGGCCTATACATATATACACATATTTATATCATATATATATATGTATATATATATATATATATATATATATATATATATATATACACACAAACATCTATTACTAAATAATTGGTCAATTTCATGCACACATATCATAAATGATAAGCATACTCTGTCACAATTAATGTTTAATGAATTATTTAATGTTAAATAAATTGTTTAAAAATTTAATTACCTAAAATACTTTTCATATTTGATAAGAAAAAAATAATGCTAGAAAAGTAAATCCAACAACAGTACCACCTTTCGTTTTATGTTAATTCCACATTGGATTAATATGAATGAAACAAATTCAGTCAAATTATTTTCTGTAATAAATAAATAAATGTAACTTCCGACTGATACTGATAGAGCGACAAACTTCGGCAGCGCCAGCGCCGCTGTCAGTGACAGTCCGGGTGGTCGGCGGCCGGCGGCCGTAGCCGCGTAGCAAGGCCAGCCTGACGTCGCCGTCGGCATTTCTTTCCCCGTTCGCTGCCGCTTCCGCGAGTCCGTTGCGCGACTGAACAGCATCATGCAGGCTGTTCATGCTATCTCCCGCGCATTCAGCTTATTTGCGTTTATTATATCGTTTCTGTCTTTCAAATTGGTAAACCGTACGGATCTTTCGTCGATCCGACGCCATGACACATACAGGTCATTCATCTTGAAGCCGCACCGTGATTGGCTGGCGTCGTTGCATAAGGTCAATTTTAATTAGCTACGTGGCCGCGATCACCATATATGGTTCGCGTGAGGTCGGGCTGCCAAGCAACAGCTGAAACTGTTCGTGATTGGATAGTTTCGCGGCACTTTCGGCGCCGATAACTAATTTATGTACGGATGTCGCCGATTTTTGACTTCGGTAGCGTACGGAAGGGATCATTTCGAACACGAGGATACCAAACATGGCCGCGTTGCTTGGAGCAATGTTTACGTTTGAGCGCGCTGAAAGTTGGCCCGTTTTCGTCGATTTTAAAGGCCAGCCGCCATAACGACATTAGCAGCTAGTTGGGTAACGACATAGTTAATCCTTTTATTGGTACTTTTAGGACGAATTCAGTGAAATAAAGTTAGCAACACGTGCGCAAGACATCGTTCGTTCTGAAAATCAAGTTTATTAAAATTCGACCGTTTTGTCATTTTCCTGCAATTCCCGACCCGCGGCATACGTTAAAGGATGGGTGGCATCCCTAGCTGACTGTACTTTTGCCGACCGTCATGAAATCAGTGACCTACTGGGTGGGACAATTTGCAGTAGCACTGAATGGACTGTCAACACTGAAGCAACTAAACAGAAAAACAACACTGACTGATGGTGTAGAGCCACTAAACCATGACTGGAGCTGACAAATGTCTATGGAGGGTGTGACATGACTCATAACATGCCAACAAGTTACACCCATCAGACAAAAAAGCCACCTCAGACTCAAGTCAATATGATGAGGTAATGAGTCTCATAAGCAGTTCCTGTTTCTCAACGTAATTTGCATGTTGCCTGAAAGTAGTGCCTTTCTAAAATTGAGTGCATTCTGAATTTGTTTTATTTAATAATAAGAAGAAGAACATATATAAAACACCATAAATCTTGACAAAATGTCCAATTGGAGGTGCTAAAAATACATTAAATAGATCATACAACTGGCTGAATAGTAGAAATTGGCTAAAACTATAATCATATCAGCAAGAACAAAAATAAACAATATAAATTTGATTAAAATATGTGATATCATAATAGGTTTGTAAGAATAAATCAGTTAATTCATGATGTGACAGAGTTTCTTAACACATTGCGCATAGGTCAAAGTAACACACTCAGCTAAAAGCAATATGGAACAGGTCAGTTTTTAGAAGTTGTTTGAATAAAGCGTTGTGAGTGTCTTAAGATCTGGTGGAAGATTGTTCCACACCCATGGGGCTGAGGATTAATCATAATGTTTCTTCTGATGGTTTTCTGAGGCTATGGTGAGGGCAGGGATTTATGCAGAATCAATTTTTTGCCAGTCACACATATGACGGACACATGGATGTTAATTGTTTATGAACTTCAAATGTGTCTGATGACCTGAAATGGACTACAAACACACATGTGACACCATTTACACTCACTTTTAATGCATAAGTGACAATATCTATGGTTTGGGAAGACTTTTGCTCCTTCATTTTTTTTACCCATCCAGTGATGCTCATCCACAACAGGTTTTACCTGTCAAAATCACAGGTGGGTGGGTCTCTGCATAAAGCTATGGATGAGGGTGATATATGTGAAAAGTTATGTTGTGATGTGTGGACAAGTTGAACAAATTATTTTTAGGTGAACACTTTGATTAGTGGTGAATGCTAAGGACCAATGAATGATGACCATAATGCAGTTACCATTTCCATTGCGCCTTTGAGCACCCCACACAGTAGACAGGAGTAGTTGAGATTGCTGTGGCCTTCAGGCAGCTCCACAAACTCCGTCAATGGGTTGTTCTCCAACAGCAGTGAGAACTCATCCCCTGTCGCACTCCAGTTGGTGACCACCGGTGTGATACCAAGGTACATCTTGAAGCCAACCTGAAACATACACTTAACCACATTAGATGTATGCACATGTATATGTATATAAAAAGGTAAGTTCTAATATAGCGCAGTACCCAATCCTCTGGATTGCTCAAAGCACTTTACATTTCACTTCCCTGACAGACCTGTTCAATCAGACACCATCTCAACTTCTCTGGGAAGCATCCAGCCATATGCTGTAATTATTGTGCGAAGACTGCTTGTACACATATCCACCATGGTCTATAGCCAGGTACTCATTTATACAGCTGAGTTAACTGGAGCAATGTAGAGTGAAAAAACTTGCCCATGGATTTAACACTGTAGCACATGATTCAAACACAGGTCCTCTTAGAGTCCGAAGCTCTACTCCTGAGCCGCTGCGCATGTGTACATCAGGGTTGGGTTCAAATATGTACTTGTATGCAGAATTTTGTTGCAATGGTAGAACATTAGCATTTATTTTACTAGATGGGGGAGTAGTAAAACAAAATGTAATAGTCTGGATTATTTTTAAGAACCCAAATTTAAGTTATTAATTTGTTTTATTTAAAACTAAAAAAACAGTGTACTTTGCAACCCCAGTTAAATAACAATGCAATGTTCATAAAGGTATCAAAGTAATAATAAAAATAATAGAAGTAATTAGTGAAGAACTGTATATATGATGACCTGTATTAGTGTGTATTTTGAAGATCATTAATCCAGATCCCAATAATCCACAAATCATTTCACATTACAGTAATGGAATTTCCAAATGCTAATACTGGATATACCTAACTATGTGTATGAGTCATTAAAATAAATGATTTAATCAGGACACTTAAAATTGGAATCAGTGTTGGGATAAAGAATGTTTCATGATATAACAAAACATACCTTAGATATTACATCTGCTGTCTCTTTGAAGTCGTAACATCGTCCTACACTGGACCTTGCAAGGAAGTCTTCTATTAACCTACAGCCAATGTTGTAGCCCCTGCAAACATCATAACATCTACTGAAGTCTACAACTGGTGAAACACGTTATTTGTGAAATGAGAGAATCAACTATGTTCAATGTTCAGTCAAATGGAATGTTTATAATATAAATATATCTTTCCAGTTGATCTTTCATCATACACAACATGTTTCACCACATTTCTTCACTACATACACCTGTCCTGAAGACTATATAGTTAAATATGAAAGACACAGCACTACCTTGGTAGTGAATAATGACTGTAATAAAAAATGTCATTAATTTACATAATTAACAAAGTTAGGGGAATGTTTCCAAAATGTCATATAAAATAACAACTAAAGTACCTGGTAACCACCAAGAAAATTGTAGTCTTAACATAACTACCAAGTAGTTGTGATGAACTGCTGGAGTCCTGTACATAAACATTAATAATACATGTGATGTTTTATATTTCAAAGTTGTTGCAGATTGTCTGCAGTCATATCTTGCTTGTCTTGTAAAATGCAACTTACATTTTTTCTAACTGCTTGTTAACTTCTTCGTCATTTTCATAGTCTTTCACAAGCTGTGCCACCAGAGATCCATATGTCAAAGTGAACAGTTCTCCACTCTGAAAACAAATGAATCACAGGTCACAACTGAAAAAAACAGTGGTTGACTAAAATATTAATTGTGATTACCGCATCTTGAACCTAGTGATGATAAGCAAAGGTTCAGGCATTTATTTCCTTATAAGATGTTTATCATAACACAGGAAATATGAAAAGTCATACTAGCACATAGCCGCTGCACTAGCAGCTGGCATAAGTCGAAGTGCTATTTGGGTCTCAAAACACACAATATTTTGTCAAACATAAATATACCTAGGAATAAATAGGGTAACCGGTTAGTGTAAGAGGTGTAAAATGTATGTATACAAATATACAGTCATAACGGCAAAACTTAGGTGTGTCCGAATTCTACACAAGTGCCTTACTGAAGAAATTACACCTGGGTTGTAATGATTTTATGCTTGCTCAGGGACCAAACACAGGTGTCAACAAAAACAATATTCTAATAATGTAAGATTGCCAAAATTCGGGCGATAATGTAGTCTATTTGACATTTCTTTGCGCTTGAACCCGTTTTGAAACTGCAAAAACCGACCGTTTAATAGAACATACCACTTTACGTGGATCCGCACCACGGTTGCTTTGCCTTGACATTGTAGTTTCAATCTGGCGTTAATTATTGGTGCTAAGGTGGAGGAGATACCCGGGTGGAGACCTACAACTTGTTTTCGTCAACGCCTCGACTAGCCTCGGTTACCCAGGCTCCGTGAGGTGGCAGCACTTTTAAGCCTCTCAACTCGCTAGAGGGCGCCAACTTTCGTCTTTTGCGCTACAAACGGTAAATACAGAAGCACTCGAGTGGTTACTCACGCTCAGGCGTACCTGTCAGGTAACCGGAGAACGATTCGACGATGACTACTAGTAAGATGAAGGGTAGCGGTAATGGTTGTTACAACAGATCGTCATCGTGTGTATTCATAAAGTAGACTGTTGAAGCGTCGTCTTGGATTTGGTTGCTGCGTCGACAAGAACAACGAACAGACCGGAGAAGAAGACAGCGCAGTGTCAGTGACAGTGACAAGGGCGTGCCGCAGTCAGTGGCATCGCCATCGGCGTCAACGTCTTTTATCCTCCGAGTATCAGCTCGGTTTGATTGTGCTCCTGTTGCGGTGTGTGTGACGCATCGGACGCCGACGTGCGATCAGCATGGTTTCACTACGCGCGAGCTATCTAACTGCATTCCTACTGTTGTTGAAGGTAAGAAACACAGACAGGTATATAATATATAACAACATTAGCACGATTTAATAATAGTATTTATCCAGTGCATAAAATTGATTGTTATCTAGAGGACCGATTAAGTCAAGACATTAGCCACTAACTTATCAAGTCACAACAATGTCTAGTAATTTATCACCTATATTGGCTACATGAATAAAATAAATAATATGTTAACAGGTACAATTAATACAGTTTATTGTCACGCTCTGCACTAGTTAGTTCAATCTATTAAAAAAAATTATATGCATGCACTTATACTTGTAACAAGCCAACACATGGCATTTATATATTTTTTTTTAATGGATTATTTTGTATTATCGTGTATTTATTTTTATTCATAAAGTAAGTATATGTACAAGCTATTTAGAAATGGATTATGATGTACACACCCCTATAGGCTATATTACAGTATAAAAAATAGTTTTATTATTGTTTTATTATCAATGAACTCTTATGATCACTTCTATTAGTATTAGTTATTATAACATTTTACTCAGAACACGAATAGTGTCTTAATTATCCAACATGTACATAATTTTTCTAACCTTTTTTTAAACTAACATTATTATATGCTCTATAGAAATAATTCTTACATCTTTAGTAGTTAACCTTGATTCTAACAACATGTATATTACATTACCTTCCTAATGGTCATATACATTACAAAAGAAGAGATGATAGGTAGTTGTGGTGTAACCAGCATATACCTAAGTGGCACACAGACAACAGTGGTTAAACAAAACTGAGATAATGTGCACGTTTGCAAAAACAACATGGTATGTAGAATAGCCGCAGTGAAGTGAACAGACATGCACAGAATTACGGAGGTGATGTAGGAGGCTATGTGAGATAATATTTCAATTGAAACTATGCAATCGGCTTGTGTGGGCTGTGCTTTGATGAATGGAGACAAATGGTCAGACATGAGTGGGTTCCCTATGAGGATGAGAATGGGGGGAGGGGTAGATACAAGTGTCAGCACTTATGTACAAGTCGGACCCACCTCAATTTTGCCATTATAACTGTATTTTTGCCAACATTTGATACTTGACTTTGTTAATTCAATCAATTATAATCCTCTCGCGCATATTTATGTTTTATAAACAGCGCGTCTTGGCATGCTTTTGAGGTCGAAAAGACAGCGCGATTTGTGCCAGTCGCAAGCGCAGCGCTGCATGTTACTGCGCTGTGCATATGAAATGAGCGATAAACAGTTTGTTTATGCCGACCGCGCTGTCTTTTCGACCTCAAATGTCTGCTAAGACGCGCTGTTTATAAAACATAAATATGCGCAAGATGATTATAATTGATTGAATTAACAAAATCAAGTATCAAATGTTGGCGAACAATACAGTTATAATAGCAAAATTGAGGTGGGTCCGACTTGTACATAAGTGCCCAAGTGTCAGATGCTACAAGAACAGTGGGGGGGGAGACAAGGCAAACACACATCAAGGACAAGCTACATGCCTTTATGCATGATAGATTTTGTACAAACCCATAACATCCAGGTAGATATGTGTCTTCATGCATGAGTGCACACAGTTCAGTCTAAATGTTCACAGTGAATAATGTAAAGCCGTTTAGCTCCTCAAATTTATGCCTATCCATTTACCCTCTCCAGTGTCTTCACTCTGATTTGTACCTGTCCAAAATTTATTTTACCCATTCAAATGACAGGTGGACAGGTCTCAACATAAAGCTGTAACAAGTCAGTCTCGAGGTCAGTCGCACACTGATAGAATCAGAGAGCAACAACACTGTGTGTATTTCCTTATCAGTTCAATATCTTGATTACCATTTGAAGTATGAATTTGCAATACCACACTGCTCTGAATATTTCATATTGATCACTAAGATTAATTAAGTGCTGAACATTTATATAGCTAAAATAAAAATAGTGTTTTATTTCCTATCCACATGTTCTATGTATTCAGTATTTTCATTTACTAAAATTAAATATTACCATTCACAATTGTTCAGCCCACTTGACTCATTAATTTTTGATCATAGATCTTGTAAATAAAGTTTACTCGCATAACTATTGACACTGATTAGACAAAATAAATGAACCAGAAACATAGGCACTGGGCAGTATAATACAAACACAAATACTGACTTCTGGATTTATTAATCAGTCAGTTAATAAATGTAAATACCTGATTAATTGGCAAACAGTCTGTGTAAACATACATAGATGTACCCAGTCAGTGACCCAGTGAGGTCCACAGACAATTAGAATCATAGATCTGTATCAGTTGTCCATGTACACAGCAGGCATCAACTGACATTATAGTTTGCACAAGGAGACAACTTACTGAATAATACACAGTAGTTGAATGGGCTAACCACTTAGTGGCAGAGCAGCCTGGCCAGATATTAGGGACTAACACAGACTCTTTACCCACTACTATGCCATGATATGATGCATACAATTTTAACCTGCATACAATTACCTGTGGCACAACACACCAACCAGTTATTGTCACTAGTTTACGACTACATACTTTTTATTTGAATCTTATTTCCATTTAGTTTTTTTCTCACCAGCTACTCTATAATAATTAATATTTCCTAATAAATCAACCATATGTGAGACTAAATTTCTCTGGAGTTTGACAAAATAAATATGTACATATTATGCTTACATAGGACCTTGAAACTAAGTCTAAAAGTAAATAATTAAATAAATTTGTGTTTTTTTAAACGCCCCACCAGTTTGAGATATGGTTTTATGGGTTCCCCTGTGCTGTGATTTGCCAGTGTAAATATTGTACATAAAGCACAAATTTGAATCTATTACAACATATTTATATTTAATTTTTTAATATAAATAAAATAGTTGAGCCTTTTGAACTGTTTGGTGAAATAATGAAACTAAGTACTGTGTTTAGCCAACCTTTTTCCTAGCCAAGTTCCATTTTGTTTAGTAGTAAAACTTAATATTTTTACCCATTAGGTAAACAGCGAATGTTTGGAATTCAAGCCCAGTAGGTGGTATGCTATAACCATAAAACACATTTAGGTAACAATGTGCGTGAAATACCATTCATTACCCCCCGCCTGGCTCTCTAAATATTCACCAACCAGGCGCCACAGAGTCACCTACAGACTCTGGCAGTAGCTGCATGCTATCTGCTGAAACCTGAAGGATTGCATTATGCCGTGCTGTGATCTTGTTGGAAGGAGACTCAGAGGTCTGTGTAGACTCTAGACACACCTGTCTCATGTCAGCTTGTTTTACGTGAGGCCGCTGTTTATAACAGGCTCTTCACAGAAGCCAGGTGTGATTAAAACGCCAGCACGGTTCAGTCATTAAGAATGGCAAACGCGCACAATGTCAGGCACGTCTATTCAGGAATGTGCGTGAACATATCAATCTTTCTGGCTTTTTCTGAGGTGTTTTGTAACTCAACTGTTCAGTGCTATTTCTAAGTCGCAACACATTTAATGAAACTTTGCAAAATAGGACTGCATGCAGTCACTGGGCCATTGATCAACCCTCAAAATGACATCATTTTGCTGATTCCATTCTGCCATGTCATGCTTTAGGTATAGACACCATCTGTTTTTGAGTTATCATAGTGAGCATGCCTTACAGGGTTTAATGCAGGACCAAATTACTGCCAGTCACACATGTTTTGGTGGACACAAGGATGTTAACTGTGAAGCCAGTTTACAAACTTCAAAATGTGTTTGACGACCTGAAATGGACTACAAACACACATGTGACACCATTTATACTAATTTCTAAGGCATATCTGACACTCTATGGTTTTGGAACCTTTTTTGATCCTTCATGTTTTACTCGTCTACCCCCCCCCCCCCCCCCGGCCACCCATATTTCTACCCACCCACAACAGTTTTACCTGTCCAAATGACAGGTGGACGGGTCTCTGCATAAAGCTACATGATGACTTCCAAACATGTGCTTTAATAGCACAGTGCTTTTATGTAGGATCAAGTTATTACCTGTTCAAAATGTCAAGGCAGGCATCTGTCCTCTATTTGGTTCTCACAAAATCCACACTAAACGTGCACAGAATGAATTTAGTGTAAAGCTCCTAAATTTTCAACCTGTCCATTTACCTGCCAACTCTAATTTGTACCAAAACAACCTTTACAAATTCAAATGATGGGTGGACAGGGTTCTAGATCTATAAATCTGTGTAATGCTGTGACGCTGATTTCATGGGACAGTGTCTTTTTTACAAACATTGCAAGCATTTCACTAAAATCAACTTGGTTAGTAACGATTTACGTGTGGTTTTATGGAGTATTTTTTTCTAAAACAAAGGCATTTGTTTGGTATGTAACCGTGTGTTGTAAATTGATCAACCCAGGTGTAATGCATGCAGGAAGTGTGGTGTTGTAACATGATACGCCAATAAACATTTACTCATGTAATAGAGCCTCAACAAATGGTAGCTATAATGATGTGTTCAGGCACATGCATGGTAATCTTATCTTCTCACACACTGCCCAGTGCCAATACAAATGACTATGCAATACAACGTGATCCAATGAAGATGAAGTATTATACAGTGTCTCGCTCATTCATCTAAATGTTGGCATATATTCACACTGGGTATATTTCTCACTATAAATGGACTATATTTTCAGTGTAAAAGTGGAATATTCAAAATTGTGTTACGTATACATGGTAGAATGTTGAACAGTCCTGACATGTTTGTATTGATCTGGGTATTGAATTTTAGACCCTGGCAGTGTAGCCTATTAAAATATGCATGCATCTTACTAATTTACACTGTAATGGTGTATCTGCATGCTGTATATGATATTTCTTTTCACTCTGACCATCTTTTATATTCAACTGTCAGATCAAACTTTTAGAAGTTTTTGGTCCTAATAAACATTATTGTTATATACTGGAGCAACATAGAGTGAACAAAATTGCCCCGGGGTTGATAGGGTCAATAGGGGTCGATAGAGCAGCACAGGATTCAACAGAGTGAGAGTCGGATGTTCTATTCACTGTGCTATTGCGTTCTATGAGTACAATACACACATATGTGTGTGTGTGAATGTGCGTGCACACATACATGTGCATGTGTGTGTCACTGCAAAAATCTAAAAATATCACCTCACATCTCTATTACCACGTTCACTGTCATTAAAAAAGTTAATTACACATGGATTCGGTTTCCAAAATTGAGATGGCTGACCATTCATTGATCAGGTAATTCAGGTTCTATATACCCCCCCCCCCCACCCCGGTAGTGACAGTTGACCATTCACCTGTCAGCTGTTTGTGATGTCCTTGGTAGTATTTGACATATTCACATTGCTTTGTGAATTCAGCAGACAATGTCACATAGCAAGGTGATTCTTTGTGTTCTTCTGCCTACAGTAGTTATTTTACATATCTGAGAGTCAATGAAAACCATCAGGAGGCACAGATATGATTTAGGGTGGGCCATTAACTGGTCTGGTGGAATAATGGTTCATTTCAGTGTGGAATATTCAACAGCGTAAATGGCCTGCACCATTAAATCTAGATTTCTTTGATAGTGAAATTGCTTGGTTGGACATCTTAGGCTTATAGCCAGTGGGGTGTGTTTCTTGGTTTGCAAAACCAGATGAAATGTCTGTGCACATAACCAAAGACATTTACATTTCCTGTACATATCAATAGTCAATACATATGTTGGTTGGTAAGGCCGTATTGCTAGGTGGGATCGGGTGGGGGGTGTCAATAAAAACTATCATACATTGTCACTGTACATGTAAAAAGGTACATTTGAAACTGGTATTGGACAGTTAAGCCATTAATAACTAGAGACACAGAATCAACCTCCATGTTCTGTTTTCATTTTATCTTAAAATGTATTGGGTAGCACTAGAAGCAGACTAAAGTGCAGTTCGTTTCCCCAAATTCAACTCAAGGATATATCAAAAATCTTCAGTAAGGTTCATGTGCCAAATTGTTTGGCATGGGAAGTTACCAGATAAATTTCCATGCCAAACAATTTGGCACTGATTGAGTTTTACAAAATCTCTGCATGTCCTTACTGATGGTGCAGTGGCCAGAGCATTACCCATCCACTTATATACATACATTATTTTACATATATATATATATATATATATATATATATATATATATATAATTGGATGGGTAATGGACAAGTAAAAAATACAAGCCAAAAAGTCTTCAGAAAGCATCTATATTGCCAGTTATACCTTGCAAATGGATGTCATCATAGTTTTATGCATAGACCTGTCGATCAGTCATTTGGATGGGTAAAACCCGTTGTGGATGGGTAGATAATATAAACTAGATATTATATATTGGAGGACGGGTTAAAAATGAAGCAGCAAAAATGGTCTTCCTAAATGGTAGATATTCAATTCAATTCAATAACTTTATTCCGGAACATTACATCCATATGAAAACCTAAAGTATGACTAATAACTATATACATAACGCATTTTCCGTCAATGGTGACACAGTGGTGAAATATACAGAGCATCACTATTCATGATACTCTGTAGTATTCATTTTTCTAATTAACATTTTACATGTGGGTATGCCTCTTGACACCAACATATAACTCGCCCTACAATCTCGAGATTCGTTGCATAAAAATCTAAACACATTATTGTATGCTACACACAGTTTTCTCATTGACTCTGTTCTGTAGCAAAACCACAGCTGGCATGTATGGAAATAAGTACAGTAGGATATTGTCAGTTATACTTTGAAAATACGTGCGACATGTGTGTTTGTGGTTTATTTCAGGTCATATAGCACAGTTCAAATGGCTTGTATGTATAGAAGTTAACATCCATGTGTCTACCAAAAATGTGTGACTGCCAATTTGTTATCCTGCATAAGGCCCTGGATGTGACATGTGTTCTAATTCATGGTTTCTGGTTTATTTTTACACATCTGGACTGGCCTCCATGTATGCTAGTTGACATGCAGGCATCTACCACAACATTTATTGACTAGCAAAAATGTGTTCCAATGTACACTGTACAAGCTTGAGAGAATCAGAGCTCAGATCCAACACTGCCATATTAAACCTTTCATGTGTTGATTTTGTTCACTCTACATTTCTTCCCGTTTCTGCAAAGTTAATGATAGTGTCAGAAAGCCATGAAAACTATAGGTTTTCACCAGGCTCTCTCTCTATCTCTATCTCTTTATCTCTCTCTCTCTCCTCAATACAGGTTTCTGTCAATGGTAGGGTAGGCCTGATGACATTAAAGGCCAACTTGTTTGTTTAATCAAGATACCCGTACTGGTTATTATATAGAGATGTGGCTCTAAAGCACCTAAGAGCATCCATTTTTCCAGGAAAATTATAGTGTTTAAAAACTGGTCATTTAGTACATGCTTTTTAAAAGTCTACCAGTACCATATAATTTGTTGTGAGAATGATTATATCATGATCATCCATAGTTTGCCGTTTAACTTTTTGTAAAGTGAAACACTCCTTTAAAGGTCCTGTGAAATATATAGTGCTGCATGTAAAACATTATAATTTTATAGTGAAGAGTCCCATCTTAAGGCACTTTATACTTTACTCCCTGGTAAATCTATTCAGTCAAATTTATCTGGGAAACATACAGCCATGCTGTGGTTAATGCATGCATGCAGACTATTCGTACACAAATATCTACCACTGTCTATAGCCAGGTACTCTTTTATACAGCTGAGCGAACTAGAGCAATGTAGGTGGAATGAAGTTGCCCAAGGTTTGAAATGGCAGCACAGGATTCAAATTAAATTCTTAATTGAGAGTCCAAGGCCACCACTGTTCCACTGCACCACTGAGCCACTGCACCACTGCACCACTGTGTCACTGAGCCACTGCGCCACTGCACCACTGAGTCACTGCACCAATGTGCCACTGCACCACTGGGCCACTGCACCAATGTGCCACTGAGCCACTGAGCCACTGCACCACTGGGCCACTGAGCCACTGCACCACTGGGCCACTGCACCAATGTGCCACTGCACCACTGAGCCACTGCACCACTGGGCAACTGCACCACTGAGCCACTGCACCACTGGGCCACTGCACCAATGTGCCACTGCACCACTGAGCCACTGAACCACTGAGCCACTGCACCACTGAGCCACTGCACCAATGTGCCACTGCACCACTGAGCCACTGCACCAATGTGCCACTGCACCACTAAGCCACTGAGCCACTGCACCACTTTGCCAATGCACCACTGCTAGTATCAATGTTTGATTTGGCGGATGAATGTGGAATGTGTCCTCTGGTCTGTAGCAGTTAATGGCAAATAAAGCCATTATGTAATAGTTTACCTGTTACTTTAGAACAGGCAGAGGCAGGTTGATTACCAATTACCTGTATATCACTGGCTTTATTTACCTCTCCGGCAGAGAGAAATCACTGCTTTGTTTGCACTTGGAATGAACACGGGAGAAATAAAACAGTCAGATAAGCACTCTAGATCTGAGGATTTCTCAGGATTTTTCTGGATCACTGCAATCTCACCCAGCTCACATGACTACAAATACAATACAGTACAGTACAGTACAGTACAGTACAGTACAGTACAGTACAGTACAGTACAGTACAGTACAGTACAGTACAGTACAGTACAGTACAGTACAGTACACTACAACACAACACAACACAACACAACACAACACAACACAACACAACACAACACAACACAACACAACACAACACAACACAACACAACACAACACAACACAATACAATACAATAACCTTTAATAGTCCCCCATAGAGGAAATTCTTGTGATAAATATTCACATAACACAACGACATTAGTAGTAACAATTAGTAACGACAGTGCAAAGTTGTAAGGAAAGTAGTGCGCCCCATTGTATCCCCCCATCCTCCCCGATCATTTTCCCCTCCCCGATTTTGCATTTAGCAGCCTAACAGAAGTAGGAAGAAATGTGTTTCGACGACGGTTCATGCGTGTTCTTTCAGAAATGTACCGACAACCAGATTGTGCGACATGGAAAGCTATCTACAATAAACTAGTGTTTGATCATTTTCATGCAGTGTACAAACATTTTAAAATAGGAGCATGAGCAGCTGTCACCATCCTCACAAGCCAGGGGTAGTTTGCCATGCTAACTACCCCTGGCAAATCCCCCAATTTACGGAATTTAGCTAGTTTATTGATGTCCCTTGTCCAACTCTCTCATCCGTTAGAGCAGCGCAAATGCCCACCCCAATTTGAAGACGGATAAAAATTCTGGGAACTTCAGTATAACGACCTGTCAGCACAATCCCAAAACAGCTGAATGGTTTTGTGCATTTGAAAATTTGCTTCAAAATCCCAAACGTTGCATTTAACATGAGCAGCAAGTGGCTGAAATCACATAATATCATATAACCGGAGGTCGACCACATTCCTCTTGAGCGACTTCATTGGATGAGCTTAAACCGGGAGTTTTGCAAACAGATGTGCCAGAGATCCTGTCGGCTGGTACTGGAGTAATCAGCCTCAGCAACCCCTGGTGTGTGAGAAGGCTTTCACCCAGCCGCTGAACAACATACAAGCCAAACCATCTGTTTGCATTGGCAGCATCTGTTGACTTCATCACCATTCTTTTTTCTTAGTTAAGCCAAAAACCATGCATATAAAAAACAGTGAAACCTCCATATTAGGGTCACCCTTAGGACTGGACAAAGATGACCTGATTAGCCAGGTGGTTACGTTAGCAGGACTAATTTCATACACTTTATTTATTAAACAAATTTGGAACCTTATTTGCAAGGTGACTGTATTTCCAAGGTACCCATAAAACAAGACATGATAGTAACTCTAGATAACTATTGTAGTGTTTTTAAATATACCACCAGAAGCCAATATTCGAAGGGAAACTAATTTACATAGAAAGAAGCAAGTGGACATTGTTACCGGAGAGAAAATACATTTATAACACTCTGAAATTGTAGATACACTGGGATTTTTAAAACAACTTTCTGTTTCTGTTTTACATGAGCAACCCCGATAGTACCCTTATCATATGGCCTTATGTATTACATCTCCACGTGCAGCAAGAAATCAAATAAGCCGTGTGACACAATGTGGTAATAGAACGTAGAAAAACAATGTTAATGTCACACCTGTGTGCTCCGTGTAACGTAGTACTTACTGTAACACGACACAATGTCATAAATAACACTGCCGCTGAGCCAGGTGTCGGTATTGATTGAGGAGTGTTTAGTACTTTTTGGAAAGGGGACAGTGAAGTGTGAAACTGTCTAATGTGAATACTGAAATAGTTGATGTGTTGTTGTTCTCCTCCTAGATCCCTGATGTACGGGGGGGGGGGGGGGGGTGAGGGTCAGTCCAGATATTGCTGGGTCAACCAGTCCATCCACTTTTTCCATAGTACACTGTCCATAGCTTCCTTGCTCCCTCTCGTGTCCTTCCCTCAACTTTTCCCATCTCTCCTTATTCAGTCCTTCCACAGGTGCAGCCTTCCCTTCTGTGTCCTTGGTGTTTATGGTTTATGCAATCTTTGCTCTTTTCCCTGCTGGCGCCATGTCCACCTGACCTGCCCATTGAATCCAACTCCTCACAAAACTCGTGGTACGCTGCTTCGCATTCCAATTTCATGAACAGGTTTTGTAGTCGCAAGTGCCTGGGATATTGTTGTAAACCTATTATGTTGACCCAGGAAATAATTAATGTATTTACTTTTTAATTAATTATGTTTTTTACCAAAAGATTTTGAGCCAATATTTGTGATGTTAGTACTGTACACAGTTCCAACAGATACACACGATCACCATGGTTGGTTGTAACATATGTGGTTGTGCTTGCAACTGTCATACTGATGAGTCAATAAAATACCACCTTTTATCATCATTTACAAACATATTGTTTTCATTTTTGCACAAGTGGACATTTTTATTGTTTCGTCACCAGTATATTACATTTTGTAATATACTGGTGACTATATATATTACATTTGTATCATGTTTTAATATTAATATATTTTTTCTAGATTTGCTATTCATTCGGTCAGACATCATTCCACGTGACACAGACAAGTAATGAGAGTATTACTGTGGCGTGGGTGGACACTGCACCACTGGTCAACTTCTCCCTAGCATTGAACTCGGCTGAGGTATACTCGGCTACTGGTCAAGCGTCCAGTCCTTACAAGGCTGGGGGGCTTCAACCGGGAACTCTCTATCATCTACAAGTTGACGCGCTTCATGAAAATGGCACACAACTGGTTCTGTTGGTCACAAACACATACACAAGTGAGCTTTTATGTTTAGTACCAGAAATATGTTTAGTTTCATTTATATTGGGTATGTTTATCTACCAAGGTATTACTAGAAAGAACCTTTCAGTTTATGACCTTGTGGTCACCCATACAAATATCATCAGGCCGTTAAGGAAATATTGAAGTTACGAAATAAAAATTCGAAGGGATTCTAATTGTGTAAATGTATAATTTATTTATATATATACTCTCGTAATATGGCTATACTGAATGGTGCCCTATTGGGTGCTAATAAATGAGTCCCTATTCTGAATTTAGAAGTAGAAATCCAACGGGCATTGTAACATCACCACAACTGTGGGTGTTTTTTTATTTAGTGAGTTTGTTGCACCATTAATCTAATAATGACTACCGGGTACTTTAAATTGCACAATTTTTTTAGTTTTTAAAGCAAATTGGGTGGATGAAATCATTAGAAGAGTAGTGTGTAGACAGCACTTTATGCATTCAATTGTTTTGAATATATTTATCTGTTTTCTGTAGAACCAAATCCAGCTGAAAATGTTGAAGTGCAGGAACGAACAACAGGTTCTATCACAGTGACCTGGCAAGCACCCTCTATGGGTGACCTTTGGTACTACATAGCCAAACTGCAGGAAGTGACGTCATCAGAAAAGAATGTTTCAAAGACAGAAAAACAAGCAACATTCACTGGTTTGGATGCTGCTGGAAAATACACCATTGTCATAGAAACGGTTATGGGAGACCAGATAGGAAATGCTGCTACGAAGGTCATCTATACAAGTAAGTATTAGCTGAATTTCCTGTACAAATAATTCACACTTAATTAAAAACATAACAGTATGAAAATAATGTAACATTTTAGTAAATTATTATAGATTTTTTATTTTGTTTTTAATGTTGCACAAAAATAATTGTCTAGACTAACTTTGTGCAGTCTTACATTCTGCTCACCTACTCTCTGTTCGCCATACATGCCTTTTTCCAGATTCAGTCTTTACTTAAGTTTTCAGTGTGTTTATCTTCCTCTTCAGATTCCAGTATGTGCATAATGTGTCAAAATTGTAGAAAATTATTTTTATAAACTACACATAATGAGCAATTTAGATGTTTATAATAGAACTGAGATACCAACGAACATGTTTGATGAGCTGTTGTTAGTTTGTAAATGTGTCAGGTAGTAAGTAACAAATGTTGGTAAATGTTATAATATTTTAATAAAAAAAATTCTCATAACATTGCCATGTTGTGTTATCATATCCCCTGAATATAATATTATATTTGTCTATCTTGTGATATTGTCATATTCTTTTAGCATATTTATTTCAATACTTTATAAAGTTATTGCTGCTGGAATGGCTGTCCACAATACATTATTATTGATGAACTCACAAAACACTACTAACAGTTACTGTCTGCAAACTTGACTTAATTGTATACATATATTTCTATGTGATTTATATATTATGTTTTATGCCCCCTCCTCAGTGCAAAGTGAACCTCCATTCTATGGACAATAAAGTTGTTATATTAATATTTAATATTATATTAAATACAAAAAACAATTGGACGGATGTATCAAAGGGTAAGAAAAATAACATTAATACTATGTCCAAACAATAACATCTAAAATACCAAAAGAAGTTACAGAGAATACTGTTGCTTAGACAGTGTGGATACAATCCATGCAGCACTGCACAGCACAGAGCACAGGATTCATTACACACAGCAGCTGACGACCAGGTAATTACAGCTTGAGATGTTTTGTAGAGCCGGCCGCACCGACTGCTGTGCAAGTGACAGCCCATGACACAGAGATAGTTATGGTCACATGGACGCCAGCAACCAATCAGAATGAGGTAAGTCTTAACCTGGTCTAATTGGGCCTAATAAGCTGCCTTCGCCAGATGCTTTGTAACATGTGGCGAAAGCTGTCGTATATGTTTATTTATTACTGTTATTAGGTATTTCTTTCACTGGATTGTGTTACATCGATGGCGACAGTGTGTGAAGTAACTGATATTGGTTTCATAATTCCTGAGGAAAGTAGTTAACACATCTTTTGGTGTGTATTTCATCCTAGTTTTCTCTGTTGTATCCCAAAAGCAGTGAAACAAAACACAGTAAAGTTTGAAGATATTTCCATGATCTTATAAAGTATAATTTAATAAGCATTAAAGATAAATGGCATTAGTATAATCAGGGGTCAAATACCAATGTTTTGAGACAATCCTTTATGCATATATACATATTTACATTATATAATATATATATTTACATATATATATATATACATATGTAAGTTGATACATGTATAGCTATATATATATATATATATATATATATATATATATATATATATATATATATATATATATATATATACATATATATATATATATATATAATATATATACACTACACCTGTATGTATATATATATATATATATATATATATATATATATATATATATATATATATATATATATATATATATATATATATATACACCACCTGTATATATATACATATACACCACCTGTATATATATATATATATACAGTATATATATATATATATATATACAGTATATATATATATATTTATATATATATATATGCGTGTGTGTAGTATTATGTACATATTTTGGCAGAAACATTACCTATAATACACCTGTAATTTGGCAGAGGAATTAGATTGGCCACATATTCGTTATACTTTAACGTGGCAGGTTAGGTCTCACCACCTAACATGTCTGATCCTCAAAATACACCTAGACTGTCAAAAATGTTGATGATCTGGTTATTGCCCACCAGGTGTCCTTCCAAGTGAGTTACCAAGTGGCAGGAGGAACAAAGACATTGACGTCCTGTCAAGTAAGCGGGTGTGGTCTCACGATGCCTGTGAAGGCTGGTCAGCCTGTCACAGTGTTTGTGACGGCCAGCATAGCCGGTGTGACGAGTGACGAGGCTACAGCCACGGGAAACACAAGTTAGTAATCAATACCGTCACGCTCTACTGCACACAAGTAAACTGACATTGTTACAGCTTCTCATGCAATCAGATATATTGTTAATATATAATAATAAAAAAGATATATCTTAATAAAAATTAATAATTAATAAAAAGTCTAAACAGAATATTTTTTATTTAAACAACCCCAGATGGTCTCATTTAACAGGTATTTAGGCATTCCTATATATAAATGTGTGTGTGTCTATAAATTATGAATGACAACTGAAACAAACACACACCATTCCTTGTTTTATCGATTAAAAGTCCTTTATAAAATATATAAATAAAAATCACCAAATAAAAGCAGGCAAGTCCTGCATGGTAATGATAACACAATTGCAGCAATTTATAAATAACCACACACATTCAGAAATATAGTCTTATATTTGATTACTTTATCTAGTTTTTATATGGACATATGTACATGCAGCACAGTTGAGAGTGAAATAAAGATATTGAATTTAAAATCGATTTGAAAAAGAAGTGAGTCGGAACATAAACATAATCACAGACGACACATCACACACAGAGACAATGTTGATGACCGAGTGTACCTGTGTTTCAGAGCCACTGCCCCCCGGCTACATGCAGGTAGTGGACAGAGGGACCGAGTCACTGACCCTGGCTGGACTTCTACCTGCAGCGGCATCGGTGTCAAATGACATCACCGTCGAGGTGACACCGTCGCCGTCATACCTCCCACAGCACACAGTGTCTGGGACCAACTACTCTGTCACTGCCCTGGGTCTCAAGCCCGGAACTAGCTACACCATCACCGTGGCAACAGTGAGTGGGCGGGAACACAGCAACAGTACAGAACAGACGTTCTACACACGTAAGTTGTACAGGTGTATCATTTTACCCTCTCAAGCCCTTTAAGGAAATATAAATTTTACCCCCTGAGAAGATGTGTCATTTTACCTCCTCAGACCCTTTAAGGAAATATCACTTTACATTTTACCCCCTCAGTAGATGTATCATTTTACCCCCTCATAGCTTTTAAGGAAATATCATTTTACCCCCTCGATAGATGTATAATTTTACCCCGTCAGCATATGTATAATTTTACCCCCTCATACCCTTTAAGGAAATATTCATTTTACCCCCTCATTAGATGTATCATTTTACCCCCTGAGACTCTTAACGAAATATTCATTTTACCCCCTCAGTAAATGTATAATTTTACTTCCTCAGATCCTTTAAGGAAATATTCATTTTACCCCGTCAGTAAATGTATCATTTTACCCCTCAGACCCTTTAAGTAAATATCATTTTACCCCCTCAGTAAATGTAACATTTTACCTCCTCATACCCTTTAGGGAAATATATTTTATTTCCTCAGTAGATGTATCATTTTACCCCCTCATACCCTTAAGGGAAATATAATGTTATCCCCTCAGTAGATATATCATTGTACCCCCTCAAACCCTTTAAGGGAATATAATCTTATCCCCTCAGTAAACATATCATTTTACCCCCTCATTCCCTTTATGAAAGATCAATTTACCCCCTCAGTAGATATATAATTTTACCCCTCACATCCTTTAAGGAAATATTAATTTTACTCCATAGGTAAATGTATCATAACTTTACCCCCTCAGTAAATTTATCATTTTACCTCTTCAGACCCTTTAAGGAAATATGAATTTACCCCCTCAGTAGATGTATCATTTTACCCCCTCAGACCCTTTAAGGAAATATTAATTTTACCCCCTCAGTAGATTTATCAATATATCCCCTCATGCCCTTTAATGAAATATTCTTCTGTAAGCCATAACATGCTTAGAAATTCAGCAATACTTGTTTACAAGTGGATGTAGTTGAGTATTTCCCAGAGTAAAGCCAGCTGCAAATGCTTGATTGGGGAATATAATGATGTGGTAGTTGCAGGCAGCTTTGTTCACGTTATTAAGGCTTTGTATCGTTTTAAAAGTTATTAATTTAGTTTTTAAATTATTTACATGCATACATGTTATGTTGCTTAATATTTTATGGAGGTGCCGTAATACAGAACATACTAAGCCACCAGTTGTCAGTTATAGGGGTGCTGTCATTCAGAACATACTAAGCCACCAGTTGTCAGTTATAGGGGTGCTGTCATTCAGAACATACTAAGCCACCAGTTGTGAGTTATAGAGGTGCTGTCATACAGAACATACTAAGCCGCCAGTTGTCAGTTATAGAGGTGCTGTCATACAGAACATACTTAGCCGCCAGTTGTCAGTTATAGAAGTGCTGTCATACAGAACATACTAAGCCACCAGTTGTCAGTTATAGAGGTGCTGTCATACAGAACATACTAAGCCACCAGTTGTCAGTTATAGAGGTGCTGTCATACAGAACATACTAAGCCACCAGTTGTCAGTTATAGAGATGTTGTCTTACAGAACATACTAAGCCACCAGCTGTCAGTTATAGAGGTGCTGTCACACATAACATACTAAGTCACCAGCTGTCAGTTTATAGAGGTGTTGTCACACAGGTCCTACTAAGCCAGCAGCTGTCTGTTATAGAGGTGTTGTCACCCAGGTCCTACTAAGCCACCAGCTGTCAGTTATAAAGGTGTTGTCCCACAGGTCCTACTAAGCCAGCCGCTGTGACGCGTCATGCTACCACCACTGACACGTTGACAGTCACCTGGAGTGAGCCAGCGGGTGGCATGTTCACACAGTACGTCCTCAACATCAGGCGAAGTGGCACAAGCAATGTCATCAAAATAAGGTAATATTACTGAGTCTTTGTTTTACTATTCCATGGCACAATGATTACAGCATAGGACTGTCAAAGTTTCGAGTCCACCATATTGCCATTTGGCATTTGTTTGAGACTGTCTACTGCCATTCAGAACTTGGGCAATGATTTGTCTCCATTTACTGCCATTTCAGAACTTGAGCAATGGTTTGTCTATTTTTAATGTCGTTTCAGAACCTGGGCAATGGTTTGTGTCCACCTTACTGCCATTTCAGAACTTGGGCAATGGTTTGTCTCCACATAGTGCCATTTCAAAACTTGGGCAATGGTTTGTCTCCACCTACTGCCATTTCAAAACTTGGGCAATGGTTTGTCTCCACCTACTGCCATTTCAAAACTTGGGCAATGGTTTGTCTCCACCTAATGCCATTTCAATACTTGGGCAATGGTTTGTCTCCACCTACTGCCATTTCAAAACTTGGGCAATGGTTTGTCTCCACCTACTGCCATTTCAAAACTTGGGCAATGGTTTGTCTCCACCTACTGCCATTTCAAAACTTGGGCAATGGTTTGTCTCCACCTAATGCCATTTCAATACTTGGGCAATGGTTTGTCTCCACCTAATGCCATTTCAATACTTGGGCAATGGTTTGTCTCCACGTACTGCCATTTCAGAACTTGGGTAATGGTTTGAAATCAAACTTAAACATTCACCATCACTATATTTACTTAATTACAAATGCTGTGTCTATTGTTTTCAGAAAGGGAAATTATTACACTGTGTGAAACCAGTTTGTTTGTGTTTTAGTAAAGTGGCAAAAACTGCATTGAGACAACAGACGTTTGAGGGTCTGAAACCTGGAGAGATGTACGAGGTGATCCTACAGACAGAGATCAGTGGGGTGTACAGTGACCCCGCCACCAGCACCCTTAGAACCAGTGAGTGTCTCTGACTGGCTGGCCATGTGTGTCTCATGGTGACCGAGTTGTTGCTTCAAGTCATGGATGTTTTCACATTGTAGTGTCTACTGTTCTTGATAAACATGCATATTTTAATGGGATAGAAGTAGTTTAATTAAATTTCCTATAAGCTTTTTATTTTAGAATTGTGAGCAAGGTAGATTACATGAATATTGAGTATACTGGCAGTGACATTTTGCTAGTAATCTATTTTTAATCTGTTCTTCTGTTAAGTAGGTGTCATGTATACCAGATGCACTGGAAATAAGTCACAATGTTTGGCGCAAATACAGTAGTAGCAAGAGTTTCATTATTAGAGACTGCTAAATATATATAGAATAATCACTGTTACGTCATGGTTTAGTTACACATATTTTTAGATTTCTGACATCCTAAATGTTGTATTCCTGACAGAATTGATGTATGAAGGTTACTTAGAAAACTCCATTAAGAGGTTAAAAGAGTGGCTGCCCCGACAAGTTTTTTCGGTGTACATTTTGTAGAAATATTGGTTTCAGAAGATTATTTTATGACAATACATTTTGTAGAAATATTGCTTTCAGAAGACTACTATATGACAAACACCTTAGGGAAAGTTGTTAATGTGTGAAATATATGCAGTGATGTTTACTCTAAGATGTAATTTCACAGTAGTAATGTAATTCACACATTTAACCATTATCAAAGCTGTTAACTAAGGCAAGGCTTGACAGAGGTCGTATGCATAATTTTTATTGTGATGTAAGCAAACTGAGATGTTGGATACATCAACAGCATGTATGTCATACTGGTTTTCCTGTGACACTGTGAATGAATGAACATTGATTTTACCACACGTTTGCTATACAGTTTAATTGAACATTTATTGAATATTATTGTTACATTTTACATACCTGGTCATTGATGTAAAAGTTATTGTTGTAAAAGTTATTGTTGTAAAAGTTATTGTTGTAAAAGTTTTTTTTTTTTTTCTTTTCAACAAATGTCACAATGTCTTTTTTTTTATTAAATGTTGTATGGTTACACGTAAATAGTGTTGTCGCACATTCTATTGCACTGTTCAGATGCTTTATGTATGAAATTAAGAATTTATAAGAGTAAACATGATAAGTATTGTACTTCTTTTACCCATTTTTTCAACCATTTGTATTGTATGCACTGTATTTATAATGTAGTAATTGTTGTTGTTGTTGTTGAAAATAAATTTCAATTCAATTCAAAAAAAAACTATGGGAGGGTTGACAGCAACCTTTTCAATTTATGAGAAATTATTTCATAATAATAGTTATTATCTAAACTAGTAACAGTCGTAATTGGTACCGTTGTCTGCCAGGAAGCATACACTAAACTATTGATTGTTATAATAATAATAATCATTTTGTTTGTAAAGCGCCGTATATCCAGAATTTATTCCGCTCAGAGGCGCATAAATACATTGTAACACATACATATTAAAAATATTCATAATACATGTAAGTTTAAACGTAAAGACGAAATGTTAAATGATAATATTAGATAATTAAATAAAGCTTCTAAAAATCTTAGTTCATCACCTAAACTTATCAGCAATAAAGAGATAAGATAAAATAAAATAATAAATAAATAATAAGATATATTAATAAGTTAATAATAAAGTAAGTAAAAAATAACATCTTAGAGTAAACGTTACTGCATATAATTTTTGTTTGAACAAACTGTTTGTATATGCAATTTGTATGATTCAAAAAATAAAATATCTGTCTATTGTATTCCTACAGAACCGAAGAAACCACGGAATGTTTATGTCTCTCTCAAGAGCGTGAACTCGCTCAAGGTCAGCTGGGAGGCGCCATCTGCTGGCATTCACACAGGTTACTTGGCGGAGCTGGTCGGAGTGAAGTCGCAGCAGGAAGTGAGCGGAGAGACCATTGAGTACACGGAGCTGAATGCGGGCACGGCCTACACATCGGTCATCCGGACAGTCAGTGGTGACCAGACCAGTGACCCCCAACAGGACGTCTTCTACACTAGTGAGTCGAGTAATATGTAGGTGTTGGAACGGGATCTTGGGGGCTGAACACTAATATGTTTAGTGGGGGCTGAAGATGGGATTAGCTTCTAGTCATTAGTAAATTGGGTGTGTACCTTGTATAATAATAATAAGAAGAAAAGCATTTAATAAATAAATAAAATTAATTAAACATTTATTAATTAAAAATTAATAAATCTAGAAATATCCATTCGGAGGCGCTGTACATGAGTAGGCCTATATTTACATGTGTCTTAGAATTATAATATTATGTTTGTTAAGGTAAATAAAATACCTAAAATATGTATAAAAAGTAATACAGTTTAGTAATAAATAATAAAATAAATAAGTTAGCTAAAGATAATTATTAAAATTTACCAGAGTAAGTTTGCATGGAGACAGGATTAGTTTGCAGTGTTTTGGGAATAGTTTGCATTTTGTGGTCCTGTGTGATATTTTTGCGAGCCTGCAGACTTTTTTGACAAGCCTTGAATGGGGAGGGAAATCATGGCTTTTGA
>OZ024861.1:11133911-11166411 GCA_964017155.1 Oasisia sp. SBJ-2009
AATTCCCCAGCTGTGTGTCTCTATACAACCTCATCAGGCAGACAACACGTATTCATGAGTCCTTCTCTGTTCCAGTGGCCGGCCTCTGCAGCATGAGTTCAGTGACCTACAGCCGGGCCGCACCTACACCTTCACCATCAGTGTCGTGGCTTCAGGGATGAAGGGAACTGGCTCATCCCGGGACATCACTACGAGTATGTTGAGCGAGAGTTAACAATATGTTCCATACATATATACTCCACTTGGCATTGCAATCATGGAACAAAGCAGTTACTTCTGAAGTCTGCATTGGCATCCTGTCCTGTCCTACAATTGTTAATATCTGTACTGTTACACAACATATGATACTACAGTTGATACATGAGTAGACATAAATAGCTTTTAATTGTTGTTTAAAAAATTAAATAATGGTAATAATATGAGTAGATAAAATTAAATATAAGTTAGTTAATGTGAAAGCACAGTATAACTGATAATGTGCAGTACAACTGACTACAATTGATAACTATGCAATTTACACATGTAGATAAATGCTATTTACCAGTAAAAATAAAAACATTAACAAGAATTGTATCTCTCCAGCATTACTGCATGATGAGAACTAACATATACATTCTCATAATTGTGCATCAGTCAGAGGAAAATATTCTGGAGTTGTGAATAAGCTATGTTTTGTGTTTTGCATTGACCTGTAGCATGGCGAAGTAGTAGACTGATTATGTTGCAAACTGTGATTTGATTCAGATCCATCTGCCGTCGAGTCTCTCTTTGTCCACACTTTGACCACAGACACAGTGAGAGTCCAGTGGCAAGTCAAGTCTGACAGCACACAGCAAGAGTTCCAGGTCAGACTCCTCTGTTTCTGTCTTCTCTCACACACTCTATGGACTCCGAACAGTTGTCAATTTTGTTTTATGATATAAAATGCCATTTATTCACCACGTTGTGCAAGTTACAGAAGTCAACTGAGAACACATCTCAGGTCTGTGAAATGGTGTAGATAATTCCTTCGACAGGCATAATTCTGTATATGAATTCCGTATGGTTTATGATAGTATTGGTAAACATTTATTTTCAGTAACATGAGATTGAATGGAATGTATGAAAGGTGTCAAATGTTCATTTCATAAAACTCGTGGAATGTGTTAGTAAATAAATTTAATTCAAAACAAGAAATATATCTACCCATACACGATTCATATGCATTCACAAACATCACATGTACATAATTATAATAAATATAAATATATATATATATATATGTGTGTGTATGTTTGTGTATGTATATGAATTATGTATATGTTTGTTTTGTTTTTTAAATTTATTTATTAGCAAATAGATATATATATATATATATATATATATATATATATATATGTATGCATATATATTATAATTCACATCCAGTTGGACCATTCCTTTGTGCTGACAGGTTCAGTACAAGTTGCAGTCGGGGACAACAACGAAGGACATTCGTGTGCCTTATGAGAATGGACAGTTGACCTATATACAGCACGTGACAGGCCTAGCGCCTGGACACACATATGATATCACGGTGGCTGCCCTGAGCAACCACATCAGTGGGGTGCAGAGGACAGGGCACAACACCACCAGTGAGTTGTTACGTTGTCACATGACAGGACATCACCACACTAACTCAGCATTCATTACGTGGGCACACATACATGCACACACACACACACACACACACACACACACACACACACACACACACACACACACACACACACACACACACACACAGACACACATCCCTGCACAGCACACACGCACGGATGCACGCACACACACACCATACACACACACCATACACACACTACACTACACTCACACACACACACACACACACACACACACACACACACACACACACACACACACACACACACATACATACACACACACACACACACACACACACACATACACACCACATTCACACACACATGCATGCATGCAAACACATATGCACGGATACACACACATATTACAAGACTGTTGCATGGTCGATATTGTTGCATGGCTGATAAGTGTGTAACACATGTTGTTGTACATGACCACTGCCAGGCCATTGTGTATACGCATCACATGGACATCACATGGACATCACATGGACGCATCAGAGGGCCAATGTTTGTGAGACCATTATATTCTTATGTGATGTGTTGTTGTACAGGGCCACTGGCAGGCCACTAGATTCATCTATGATGTGTTATTGTACAGGGCCACTGTCAGGCCACTATACTCACGTGTGATGTGTTGTTGTACAGGGCCACTGCCAGGCCACTCTACTCATGTGTGATGTGTTGTACAGGGCCACTGCCTGTGAGTCTGCGGGTGGAGGTGTTGAGTCCAGAGTTAGCCGCCCTGTCCTGGGCGGGGGGCGAGGGCAGTCAACAGGACCACTACCAGGTGCGCTACAAGGGTGAGATGGTGTCCACCCAGTGGTCAAGTGTCCAGCTTGTCAGTGACGGCACAGAGACCAACATGACCGACTTGACACCTGGTGACCGCTACTTGTTTGAGGTGACCGCCTTCAGCGTTGACCAGAGGAGTGACCCGGCCACTGAGACAGGCACCATGTGTAAGTGGGGGAAGTGACCACAGGAGGGACACACGAGACAACAAGTGAACACATACACATGCATGTACACACACACACGCACGCACGCGCATGCACACACACACACACACGCACATACATACTCATATACACATACCACATACACACACACATATGCACACATACACACCCACAACATTCACATATACATCATACATACATATATACACACACATACCACATATACACCCACATACATACTGATATGCACACACACCACATGCCAAACGCCACACACACACACACACACACACACACACACACACACACACACACACACACACACACACACACACACACACACACACACACACACACACACACACACACACACACACACACACACACACACACACACAGACAGACAGACAGACAGACACACACACAGACAGACACACACACACACACACACACACACACACACACACACACACACACACATCATACATATACATATGCACATGCATACACACATGTGCACATGCATATATGTGTATATGACAAGTGATTAGCTGATAGCTTTCAAGATTTGTATCTAACATTTTTGATAAAAACTTACTTCTCTGCTTTGGCCTGTGTAAATGAAAAATTGCTTGTGATATTAGGATTTCACAAGAACACAGACTCTAATCAAAAATGCATTTACTCTGAAACTCTAAGTATGAAGTCGTTAACTTTTTATGTATATTTCATGTGGTTCTACAACTGACTGACATGACATAACATATGCAATGCCTGATAATCAAGCAGATGCGTAGTTTCTTTAATCAAGAAGTTGTATTTGTGGTCATCCTGTTTCTTCAATGGTCATTCCAATGAGTTGTTCATATTTATTCTGTTCTAAGCTATCTAACTACTATCATGGGAGCGTATGATTGTATGGGATTCAATTCTCCAAAGTACCACAAATATATACTTATTTTATATATATATATATATATATAATATATATATATATACCGGTATATATAATATATATATATATATTATATATATATATATATATATAATATATATATATATAATGTCACCTACTCTGCAGTAAGTCATCTATTCGGAACATAACACACACTACACATTTCAGCCATAACAATTGCTGTAGTTACTAGCCAAATAATATAGACTGACTGACATGCTGGGTTGTTGTAGACCCTATACCTCCGTCCAGTGTGGAAGTAGTGACCAGTGAGACCACGTCCAGTCGGGTCAAGGTGTCATGGACGTACGAATACAGCCAAAGGAGCTACTGGACACACTGGCTACTTGTCTATGGCCAGGTGGGCAGTGCGGCGACACTGTCACAGACTCTACAGGACGTCAACTTGAGCACGTACACAGTGGACAACCTGTTGGCCGGGTACAACTACACTGTACAGGTGTACACTGTGACAGTGAACAATGTCACCAGTCTGTCACCAGCTACGGTCGACGCTACAGTCAGTGAGTACACTGTGTGTGTAGTGCATGCTTGTTGTTACTGTGTTTGTCACCAGTGCCTGTTCATGTCCCCTGAGCCTGTCACTGTCTGTGTCCCCAAGGTGTGTTCATGTTCCCAGAGCCTGTCACTGTGTCTGTCCCCAGGGCATGTTCATGTCCCCTGTGACTATGTCTGTCCCCTGGACCTGTTCATGCCCCCTGAGCCTGTCACTGTCTGTGTCCCCAGGGTCTGTTCATGTCCCCTGAGCGGGGCTGAGCGTGTTTATCCCCAGAGTCTGTTCGTGTTCCCTGAGCCTGTCACTGTCACTCTCTCTGTCCCCAGGGCCTGTCACTGTCTCTGTCCCCAGGGTATGTCACTGTCGCTCTCTCTGTCCCCAGGGACTGTCACTGTCACTCTCTCTGTCCCCAGGGCCTCTCACTGTCACTCTCTCTGTCCCCAGGGTCTGTCACTCTCTCTCTCTCTTTGTCCCTAAGGTCTGTCACTCTCTCTCTCTCTTTGTCCCTAAGGTCTGTCACTCTCTCTCTCTCTCTCTTTGTCCCTAAGGTATGTCACTGTCACTCTCTCTCTGTCCCCAAAGCCTGTCACTCTCTCTCTCTCCCTCTGTCCCCAGTGCCTGTCACAGTCACTCTCTCTGTCCCCAGGGCCTGTCACTGTCACTCTCTCTGACCCCAGGGCCTGTCACTCTCACTCTCTCTGTCCCCAGGGCCTGTCACTGTCACTCTCTCTGTCCCCAGGGCCTGTCACTCTCACTCTGTCTGACCCCAGGGCCTGTCACTGTCACTCTCTCTGTCCCCAGGGCCTGTCACTCTCACTCTCTCTGTCCCCAGGGCCTGTCACTCTCTCTGTCCCCAGGGCCTGTCACTATCACTCTCTCTGTCCCCAGGGCCCGTCACTGTCACTCTCTCTGTCCCCAGGGCCCGTCACTGTCACTCTCTCTGTCCCCAAGGCCTGTTACTGTCACTGTCTATACACAGGACCTGTTTGTGTTCCCTGAGCCTGTCACTGTCTGTCCCTGAGCCTGTCACTGTCTGTCCCCAGGGCCTGTCATCACCACTGAGATGCGGGAGACAGTGGAGCAGACGACTACAGACACACTGGCCTTCCACTACACGGAGGAGACGGGCAGTGGCACGTTTGACCACTACGTCTTCACCCTACAAGACACCCCCCACATACCTCCGATCATCATGGACAGGGGCGACCTGGACAGGAAGGTGATGTTCCACGGCCTGCAGCCTGGACACGAGTACTGGGTGGAGGCCTGGACGGTCAGTGGGGCGGAGAGAAGTACGACTAAGAGGCTCAAGATCTTCACAGGTACTTTCTTGATCACACAGGGCTGATATTAATGTCTTACGCCCGTGTCTAGAGCAGCAAATTAAATCATTGTAAATGTGTGACTGTGGTGCCCTCTAGTGAATGTCTCATGATATGATGAGTCCACTGAAAACAAAACTTCGATATCGACCTCTGTGCCTTTTTAGCACCCCCAGGGCGTAGGTCAATGCAATGGCTAAGGAAGTGAATGAATGTAGAAAGAGATCAGAGAACTTTAGCACACACGCACGCATGCACGCACGCACGCACACACGTGGGCACACGCAAGTGCACGCACGCACACACACATTAAAATTCTTAGTGTTATAGAAGTCTTATTTAATAAATTATTTAACTCTGAAGAAACCTTTCTGTTTTCTTCATATTATATTTGGCTGCATCTCACAGCCTTCTTTAGCGGACTCACCCTATAAGTCGTATTATTAATATTATTATGAATTGAGATCATCACTCAGCCAATTTCTCCATGTTTTAGTTCCACATATGCCTGAGGCAAAGTGCATTGGTGATCAGTCTTCGATCACTCTTGTGCTAAACCAGATGAACGGCTCGGCCAGTCACTTCGACGTGGTGTGTGGCAAATGCAACGACTCACAGCATCGCAGGGTACGACTGGAAGAACACAGTACTCGATTCAACAAGCTGGACCCATTCACATACTACACCTTTGATGTGAGGTCCCTTGTGGGACAAGACCCCACCAAATACAGCGCAGTCCTCAGAATAAGTTGTAACACATCTGAAGGATGTAAGTAACTGATACACTTCACTTGTTACTGGCAGGCTTAGGTTGTGTTACTGGCAGGCTTAGGTTGTGTTACTAGCAAGTGTAGGTTGTTGTTACTGGCGGGTTTATGTTGTTGTTACTGGCAGGTGTATGTTGTTGTTATTGACAGGTATAGGTTGTTGTTATTGGCAGGTTTATGTTGTTATTACTGGCAGGTATAGGTTGTGTTACTGGCAGGTATAGGTTGTGTTACTGGCAGGCTTAGGTTGTGTTACTGGCAGGTGTATGTTTTTGTTATTGGCAGGTATAGGTTGTTATTGGCAGGTTTATGTTGTTATTACTGGCATGCTTAGGTTATGTTACTGGCAGGCTTAGGTTGTTAATACTGGCAGGCTTACATTGTTACTGGCAGGCATTGGTTGTTGTTACTGGCAGGCTTATGTTGTTGTTGCTGGCAGGCTTAGGTTGTGTTACTGGCATGCATAAGTAGTTGTTACTGACAGGCTTTGGTTGTTGATGCTGGCAGGCTTAGGTTGTTGATGCTGGCAGGCTTAGGTTGTTACTGGCAGGCTTTGGTTGTTCTTACTGGCAGATATATGTTGTTACTATTGAAAAGCTTAACTTGTTACTGACATAGTTAGATTAACAAAACTCAGAATCTTAGATTGTTTTTACTGACAAGCTTAGGTTGTTGGCATACTTCACATGTTGGTAATGAGAGGTTTAAAATGTTGGTATCTAAAACTTATATTTTTACTGATTTGCATAGGTTGATGTTATTTAGAGGCTCAAATTGCCGTTTCTGACATACGTTTTTATATGCTCAAATTTGTATAGCTAACATACTAATGATCATTGTCGAAATTTGTAATAGATTGCAACTGACATCTTACATTTTTGTATTTCACAGGCTCAGTTCCATGTATAAGTGCGTGATCTGTTTGTTTGATTCGTGTGAATAAATGCTTTTGACTTTGGATGTTTAAATCTCCTAATGCGACCATCTGTGTGACCCAGGGCCCCACCAAGTGGAAGAGTTCTCACTGAGCCATGTGAAGCCGTACGAGGTCACACTGACCTGGGCCAAGCCGCGGGTCACTAACGGACACTTGAAGAAATATGTCATCACATACAATGGAACCAAACAGGTAAAGCCATATACATGAAAGAGCTGGGTACCATACACTATACATTAGTATTTATAACTAATTTAGTATTATTTATTTATTTTATTTATTATTAATATTTATGATAATTACGTTTAACTTTTTAGTTTACCTTAATTATTTATATTCATGTAATTGGTATAATATTTTTAAAACTATATGATATATGTTAACTAGTTAGTATATTATATGGTATTTCTTATTTTTGGTTAACATAATATCAAATTTACCATGATATACCTTTTTAAACTTCTATATGATTACATGTATATTTGATTGTGATGTGTGTATATATATGCCTATGAAGGGGCTGATCCCAGAGATACGGCGCTCTAAAAATTGTAGTAATAATAAAACATAAAAAAATAGTAAGACTGCTGAGTAATCATCCAGATGTGGACACAAAACCAAGTAAGACGGGAAAAAAAACATGGGATTATGGTGTTACTTGCAGTTCAAGGACAGGGTGAAGGGCACTATAGAGATGACTGAAGCTGAACACTCATACAGAGTGGAGAATTTGAAAGCTGGCTACAAGTATGAGTTTGAGGTGAGGACACAATAGAACAGAGCATATGTGTTTTAATTCAGTTAAAGTAAACTACACTATGTGAGGTAAACAAATATGTTAATAAGATAATTATATTTCAACTAAACGAAATTCAATGAAACTATTCTGATCGTATGAAGTAGATTGTACACGTTATTATTTATACTTATGGGGTGTCTCCTGTACTAGTGATATTGTATATGTTAATGGCAGTCTCCTAGCCTTATCTACTACTTATATTACTATTCTTTGTGTACATATGCTGCATATAATTATAGGTCAAATAAATATATTCTTGAGTTCTGTTGTGGGTTTTGTTATAAAGCGTAGATAATTGACAACACCGTTTCTTGACTCAAGTTGAGATTTCAGTGTTTTTCTGCATTGACTGTTTCAGATCCGGGCATACACGGGCAACAGCCAGGCTGGGGACCCCGCGACCCTCAAAGTCACTTTACCAGTTCAGGGTATGTGTCATCAGGAATCACTTTCGGCCCATGGTACCACTTCCGTTGCCATGACTACAGCCATAGATACCCATGATTGTCATGTTTGTATGCCCTAGTGCCCTACCCTTATCCTGGAATGGGTTCTTGCCTTCATTTTGAATGGAAATATACAAAGTTAAACACCTCTGCTTATGTCACAGGATGTTGAACTGTGTAGCCTGAGATTTACCAGAACAGTACCATAGACAATCCACAGAGTCAGGACAGAACATCATCTGGAAAACCAGTCGTCAACTTTCCCATGATGCTTTTAGCTCTGTATAATAATCCGTACAGAGAGACTGGATATACAGCTGTTTTTCTTAAAAAAGACAATCATAATTTGTTGTATATTTTATATATTGCCAAGGTTATTGTTATATCAGTAATGATAAGTTATAAATGACTCATTACAGCATCAGTTAACAATTCAGATTTTATAAGTTACAGATATCAAAGCTTAACAACGAAAGACCTTCAGAAGATAGATAATAACAAAACACACGATTTTCGTCCAGTAATGTCCCCCCTGTTCCGTTCCAGCCCCATACATTGCCCTGCCGGACATCGCAAAGGCAACGCCAACCCTCGTCAATGACAGCGTGACAACATCGTCATTCGAGATGGAGTTTGTGAACCCGTTCTCCGATAAGAACGGCGCGATCGTCGGCTATTCCATCGTCGTGACAACAGACAAAGACCTGAAGGATTTGGCGATGGCCGACCTGCCGAACTGGTCTCACCGGCAGACTGGGGATGCCGTGCTGTATGTGGCGGTCGAGAAGTGTCCAAACTTTTTCACTGCTGGCAATACCTGCTGGTCATCCGGGGTGATGAAGCGGTCAGTGTCAGTTGACCGAGTCGTGGTGACCGTTGGCGGCGACCCCAAATGTGATGAGAATGACCGCGACCCATGTAACGGGAAACTCACCCCTGGGACTACCTACTACACCATGCTGAGGGCGTATACAGAGGGCAATTTGTTCGCCAACACACCCTTCTCACAGGGTGTTACAACAGGTAGGTTGAGGACACATACTGGACAGAGGGCAATCTCTACCCTAGCATCCTCTGCCATATACATCACAGAATGCACTGGTAAAACATGGCTTTTCTCCTGCCATATACGTCCAAGAATGCACTAGTAAAACATGGCTTCTCTCCTGCCATATACGTCCCAGAATACACTAGTAAAACATGGCTACTCTCCTATCATACACTTCCCAGAATGCACTGGTAAAACATGGCTTCTTTCATGCCACATACATCCCAGAATGCACTAATAAGGAGGAGGAGGGAACTGACTACATCAATGTCAGCTGGGTGCAGTAGGTCGATTGGGTGCAGTAGGTCGATTGGGTGCAGTAGGTCGATTGGATGTAGCGAACACCCGTATGACTTTGTCCAGAGCCTGTGTGAAGTTGTTTAAAGTCAGTGTTTCCAGGCTCTGCTGGTTTCATATTTTTCTCCCAATTGTCTTCTTCTGTCTGATATGGTCCTGGGCATCCTGTGTTTTGATATTCATCATATTTAAGTCTGCAGACACATAGATCTGCCAGGTTTCCCTTGGGTTGTCAATGGGAGCTTTCCTCGTCACCATTAACTCTGTGCAGCTTTTACCCAGTCTGTCCACGTCATCCTTTCCCTCTACATGTCTATACCACCTCAGTCTACTTATCTCATCACTAATCACCTCTACACCCACTCTCCTTCTAATGTCTGTACTGGGCTGTCTGTCACTGAGTGATGCACCACACACCCATCTCACCATCCTCATTTCAACCCTTTCCATCCTCATGTCAAAGTCAGACCTCATGGCTCATGTCTGTACCACTGCAGCCTACTTCTTGCAATATAATACAATACAATACCTTTAATAGTCACCCAAAAAGGAAATTTGTGTGGTAGATATTCACATAACACAACATTAGTATTGACAATGCTTATAGTAGAGCGCCCCATTGTATCCCCCCATCCTCCCCGATCACTTTCCCCTCCCCGATTTCACGTTTAGCAGCCTAACAGAAGTTGGAAGAAAAGTGTTTCGATGACGGTTTGTGCATGCTCTTCCTTATATGTATTTGCAACCAGATTGTGCAACATAGTAAAATTTGTGCAATGGTTGATAGGTGTCCTTTAAGATATCCCATGTCTTTTTTTGGGAGTGTCGTGCCAATGATTTTGCTGGCTGTCCGTACTACACGATCTAGCAGCACTATTCTTAACTGACAAGCTTTCACCCCAACAAATTAGACAGTACTGAGTAGCACAGGACTGACTGGACTGTAGATTTATAAAAGAGATGATTTATTGTCCTACACACATTAAATTTTCTTAATTTTCTGATGATATAGCTCCGTTGACAACATTTCTTTTGAATGCACTTTGTGTTTAATGACCAATCAAGCTGGTTGGACATTTTGACGCCTCGGTAGGAGTACGAGTCTAACCTCTCTACTACCTTTCCATTGACGGATAGTGTAGGCGGGTCATGTTGCAATTTGCATAAGGCCTTATCATCAGCGTATTTGAAGAGATGGTCCTTGCTGATAGAGCTATCAACTAGCCTGCACTAGTAAAACATGGCTTCACTCCTGCCTTATACATCCCAGAATGCACTAGTAAAACATGGCTTCTCTCCTGCCTTATACATCCCAGAATGCACTAGTAAAACATGGCTTCACTCCTGCCTTATACATCCCAGAATGCACTAGTAAAACATGGCTTCTCTCCTGCCTTATACATCCCAGAATGCACTAGTAAAACATGGCTTCTCTCCTGCCTTATACATCCCAGAATGTACCAGTAAAACATGGCTTTTCTCTCCAGCCGAGCGCCCCGTCAACATTGCAGTCATTGTCGTGCCAATCGTCGTTTGCCTTCTCCTTGTCATTGTCGTCGCGGTGATTGTGGTGCTTCGGCGTAGAGGGACCTTCTCAAAGAAAGCGCGGCCGGAATGTCCCATATTCATTGGCACTCTCCAGCAGCCAGCACACAGGAGCAAAACAGATGACTCAAGGTAAACAGAAATAATATTAATGGTCTCAATTAATGCTTCTAATTGAGCCGGGTTGATAATTAACAACATTTTAAAGAAAATATAAACTAATGTAGAACTGTGACCCAGCTTTTGTGGCAGCGTCGTGGTCCAGGAACAGAAATTAACCAACTTATGATCTGTTGCTAGGCAATAGGTCATAAGGTCATGAATCCTTCAAACCATCAAAAATGGATCCTGAACATATGCATGTTTGGACATTCTATCGTGTATTTTGCAAAACAAACAGTTAAAATCACAAGTGTCCTTATGACAAAATATTGTAAGGGAAAATTCAGTTGAGAAATTAATGTGCATATTGTGTTGGACTGATGGACTTTTGTATTTTCACCATGAATGGATAAAATGGTAATAGCAGGAAAACATGAACATTTTCACAGTTGCTACGTGTCAATATTACTGTATGTTTCATGTAGGGGGAACAAGATTTGATATCGAATGTCATCTGTTTTGTGATCTGTGTTTTAGAATGTTTTATAAGATATGTTATTCACAGAATATGTTGGACACCTGTTTCAGTCGACCTATCAAGCTAACGGACTTCCCTGAACACTGGAAGACAATGAATGCGGATGCACAGTTTAAGTTTGCTGAGGAATATGAGGTAGAAGACCACATTTATGTTGTTTAGTCAACTTTACAGTTCCATATTCAGTTATGCTATGGTAATGGTAATGGTAATGGTAATGGTAATGGTAATGGTAATGGTAATGGTAATGGTAATGGTAATGGTAATGGTAATGGTAATGGTAATGGTAATGGTAATGGTGGTTGGCTGGCTGGCTGGCTGGCTGGCTGGCTGGCTGGCTGGCTGGCTGGCTGGCTGGCTGGCTGGCTGGCTGGCTGGCTGGCTGGCTGGCTGGCTGGCTGGCTGGCTGGCTGGCTGGCTGGCTGGCTGGCTGGCTGGCTGGCTGGCTGATTGATAATTCAATTTTCTATCTGTGACATACATAGTTTTCACTATTTTCCATGGCCGAGCCATTCACACATCAACAACAATCTTACAACGTGTGATATATTTACAAAAAAAAATTAAAAAGGATGACAATAACTAAATAGAATGTATATAATACCAGTAGTAGTTAAATAAATAAATCGACCTAAGTACATGGTAAATATATAAAAAGTGTTAGTAGTTAAATAAATATACACCCTGTATAAAGAAAAAATTGACCTCATCACCTGCACAAAATACATAACATTTTAATGGTTGTTAAAATAAATATATATACACACAAATATCACATAATATATATATATATATATTTTCACATGTGTGTGTATATAATATATACATATATATATATATAATATATATATATATATATCTGTACATATATATAATATATTCCCAGTAGGTCGATTGGGTGTAGCGAACACCCTTATGACTTTGTCCAGAGCCTGTGTGAAGTTGTTTAAAGTCAGTGTTTCCAGGTATATACATATATATGTATGTATATATATATATATATATATATATATATATACATATATATATAATATATAGTATATAATATACATGTATATACAGGTAATATACATAATATATATACAAGCTGTGTATGATATATTATATGTAGAAATGGACATTAGAACCTGATAATATAGAATATTTGTGGTATATATATATTATATATATATATATATATATATATATATATATATATATATATATACAAGGAATGGACATTGGGACCTGGGAGGAGATTCAGTCAGACTCCTCCCCCCCAAGTTAGCACACAAGTCCTGCTTGGAGACGGGAGTTGACTGGTGGATGTTGTTGACAGGACTTGAAGGAGGTGGGGAGGGAGCAAGTGATCTCTGCCGCGGAGCTGCCCGCCAACCGCATGAAGAACCGCTTCAGTAACATCCTCCCCTACGACAACACACGGGTCCGGCTGCTGCAGGGAGACGAGGAGGAGGAGGGAACCGACTACATCAATGCCAGCTGGATCCCGGTAGGTCGATTGGGTGTAACTATAGTCATACGGGTGTTCGCTACACCCAATACCCGTATGATTTGTCCAGAGCAGAATGCTCTAGTAAAACGTGACTTCTCTCCTGCCACAATGCACTAGTAAAACATGGCTTTTTTCATGCCACATACATCCCAGAATGCACTAGTAAGGAGGAGGAGGGAACTGACTACATCAATGCCAGCTGGATCCCGGTAGGTCAGTTGGGTGTAGCGAAAACCCTTGTGAGTTTGTCCAGAGCGTGTGTGAACTTGTTTACAGTCAGTGTTTCCAGGTTCTGCTGGTTTCATTTTTCTTCTAGTTGTCTTCGTTATCTGATTATGGTCCTGTACATCCTGTTGATCGATACTCATCATTTTCAAGTCTGCAGACACACAGATCTGCCAGGTTTTCCTTGGCCTGTCAATGGGAGCTTTCTCCTCCACCATTTACTCTGTGCAGCTTTTTACCCAGTCAGTCTACGCCTTCCTTTCCCTCTACATGTCTACATCACCTCAGTCTACTTATCTCATCACATCACTAATCATCTCTACACTCACTCTTCTAAGGTCTGCACTGGGCTGTCTGTCACTGAGAGATGCACCACACCCATCTCACCATCCTCATCTCAACCCTTTCCAGCCTCATGTCAAGATCGGACCTCATGACTCATGCCTGTATCACGTCATCCTACCTCTTCTCATCACATCTGCAACACTCCCACTCTCTTTCTAAGCTGCTCTGTACTGGTGTGTCTGTCACTGAGTGAAGTGTCACACACCCATGTCACACTCATCCAAGTGACAGTGGCAATGTATCACTGGATGTGAAGAACTACCTACTCTGCTAAGCTCATTGAATATGTACTATAATATGCAAAATACACACATGGGCAGTGCACAATGTGCCATGTGGTTGTAATGCAATTTACTCAGCTTAGCACTCTTTTATCCTGTCATATAATATGGGAGGTTTTATAAATTGTGATACTAGTATTCCTCTGCTTGGTGTATGTGTAATCCTGTGTACTTTGGGGATCTTAACATATCCTGTTGTACTTCTTTAAATACTTGTCTGTAAAGTATTACCGGGGTAAGTACTTTTCTATATACAACTGTAAGTATATTTTATTTATTTTTAATTAACTATATTTTAATTTAGCATGTTTTACTTATTTTTTATATAAATATGTTTTATTTATTTTTAGTAAAGTTTTTTTTAAGATACGTTTATTTTTTCTTAGTTACTTAATACAAATAATGAAAATGCAAAGTCTTGACCAGTAACACCTCACCCACTGTAGCCAGGCTCTCAGTGCCCCCAGCCACTGTAGCCAGGCTCTCAGTGCCCCCAGCCACTGTAGCCAGGCTCTCAGTGCCCCAGCCACTGTAGCCAGGCTCTCAGTGCCCCAGCCACTGTAGCCAGACTCTCAGTGCCCCCAGCCACTGTAGCCAGGCTCCCAGTGCCCCAGCCACTGTAGCCAGGCTCTCGGTGTCCCCAGCCACTGTAGCCAGGCTCTCAGTGCCCCAGCCACTGTAGCCAGGCTCTCAGTGCCCCCAGCCACTGTAGCCAGGCTCTCAGTGCCCCCAGCCTCTGTTGCCGGGCTCTCAGTGCCCCCAGCCACTGTAGCCAGGCTCCCAGTGCCCCAGCCACTGTAGCCAGGCTCTCGGTGTCCCCAGCCACTGTAGCCAGGCTCTCAGTGCCCCAGCCACTGTAGCCAGGCTCTCAGTGCCCCCAGCCACTGTAGCCAGGCTCTCAGTGCCCCCAGCCTCTGTAGCCAAGCTCTCAGTGCCCCCAGCCTCTGTAGCCAAGCTCTCAGTGCCCCCAGCCACTGTAGCCAGGGTCTCAGTGCCCCAGCGCCTGTAGCCATGCTCTCAGTGCCCCCAGCCTCTATAGCCAGGCTCTCAGTGCCCTGTCCTTGCTGCTTGCAGGGATACAACTCCAAGAGGGAGTACATTGTCACCCAGGGCCCTCTCCCCAGCACCAGGGATGACCTGTGGAGGGTCGTCTGGGAGCAGAACGTCCAGTCAATAGTGATGCTGACCAAGTGTGTGGAGAAAGGAAGGGTAAGTGTCTCCTCTACGTCACTGAAGTCAATGTAGGACAACATGTGTCTGTATGGTGTTGACAAAAATCTATACAAATATTCTCAATGCAAACATAAACTTTTTAAGTCCAACTTAAAAACACATCTTTTTAAGGCCGCATTTGTAAACTACTTGTAGGGTATTTTATGATGAATTTATTTTAACTGTATTTATAGTTTTGCAATTTTTTACTTACTTTGTTATTAACTTATTAATATATTTTATTATTTATTTATTGTTTTATTTTATCTATTTATTGCTGATAAGTTAAGATTATGAACTAGGATTTTTAGAAGCTTTATTTTATTATCTATTTATTATCATTTAAAATTTTGTTTAAACTGATTATGAATATTTTAAATATGTATGTGTTACAATGTATTTTATGCACCTCTGAGCTGACATTTTTCCAGATATTTACAAATAAAAATTATTATTATTATTAATTTGGTGTATATGTTCGAATGCACTATGAATCCATTTATTATTTGATAAGAACTGCACATAGAAGTATTTTATATATATCGACTATTTGTGTATTCCTTTCTAGGATAAGTGCGACCATTACTGGCCTGTCGATTCGGAGCCAATGTTCTACGGTGACATCCAAGTGATGATTCTCAACGAGACAAAATGTACTGAATGGATTGTTACAGAGTTCAAGATCTCATCTGTGAGTCTTTGTTTCAACACTGGCAGTACCAATTTGTTTCAACACTTGCAGTACCAATTTGTTTCAACACTGGCAGTACCAATTTGTTTCAACACTGGCAGTATCAATTTGTTACAACACTAAAACAATTATACTTAAATGTGTGTGCGTGTGTGCAAGCATGTATGTTTCAATGTAATTTTGATATCCTTGAAGACCAAACACACTTAAAATTTGTCATTATTTTATTAAGTTGCTATGACATTGAAATAATCATCAGGATAGTAAGGAAAATAGCAGGAACAAAGGTCATTTAATTATGAGATCACTTGAACAGAAAACTGCTACGTTTACTCAAGCTACCTGCTTTCTCCCTCTCACACTCCAAATTACCTGCTTCTTCTTACTGTTAATTAGTCCATACAAGCTGTGTGTGTTTGACCCTGAAATGTCTGTTGGTCTAGGGTGGTCGTTCTCGCAACTTGAAACACTTCCACTACACAGCGTGGCCAGACTTTGGCGTTCCCGACAACCCTCGATCACTGATCGGGTTTGTGCGGCTGGTGAGGAGTAAACTGAAGACAACGGAGGGACCAACCATTGTGCACTGCAGGTGTGTGTGTGGACGGGAGCTTATCCCACGCCAGTGGCCATGTTTTATCTACTCCTGTTTGTATCACCATTCTGCAAGTGCTTCAGCATACACACAGGTGCAGAAGATGAATTTCTGTAAAATGTTGAAAATTTGTTCAGTTATATCATCAGAAGATTCACAGCTCATGTGCCTTCACTTGTCTCATCAGAAGATGCATGGCCCGTGTACCTTCAGTTATCTAATCAGAAGATGCACGTCCCGTGTACCTTCCGTTATCTCATCAGAAGATCCATGGCCCATGTACCTTCCGTTATCTCATCAGAAGATCCATGGCCCATGTACCTTCCGTTATCTCATCAGAAAGTCCATGGCCCATGTACCTTCAGTTGTTTCATCAGAAGATTTAAGGCCCTTGTACCTTCAGCGATCCCATCAGAACATTTATGGCCCATGTACCTTCAGTCACCTCATCAGAAAGTTCATGGCCCGTGTACCTTTAATCATCTGATCAGAAGGTTACACTCCATGTACCTTCGGTCAAATCATAAGAAGATTCATCGCCTGTTTGCCTTCAGTTATCTCATCAAACGATTCATTTCAGTCATCTCATCAGAAGTTTCATGGCCCATGTACCTTCAGTCATCTCATTCACTCCCTACATGTGTCTGTTGTGTGTGTTTCAGTGCGGGGGTCGGTCGGTCAGGGACCTTCATCGTCCTGGACCGGATGCTGCAGCATCTGCAGGAACACGACTACGTAGACATATTTGGCACCGTCTATGAGATGAGAAAATACAGACACTGGATGGTACAGACAGAGGTAGGATACATAGTGTCTAGTTATTTCTAAATTAGATTCACTACATCATTTTCTAGATCTGCTTTAACAGGTTCATTGAAATGAAATTGACTGCTTATGCAATTTTTTTATTATTATATAATATGTGTGTATATAAATAAGCCTAATGAACTGTCAGAATGTATACTAATCATTACAATATTATTGATTAAATACTATGATGATATTTGAATTACTGTACTTATGAAATAGTTTTCAATCTTTTAATCAGATAATAATTATTTATCTTAGCTTATTTATTTATCTTAATTAATTAATTGAATTCCATGATATTTTAGATTTTGTCAACATGTCATGTTAATGTGAAGCTTTACTTGGCATTTAATTATCGCATGAACTTGTGATTTTTAATGTTTTTAACAAATACACCAATTACTGTTACATTAGTTTTACGACTTTTAACCAGTCACATGTGTCATTTCTGCAGCAACAGTACATCTGCAGCCACCGCTGTCTCCTCTATGTCATCGAGGGTCGGGAGTTTGACGATGCAGACAGTGACGGGGAGGCCAACAAGGCATTCGAAGGTAGGACACATTCAGCCGACACACAGACACGCAGACACACACAGACACATGCAGACACACGCAGACACACGCAGACACACGCAGACACACGCAGACACACGCAGACACACGCAGACACACGCAGACACACGCAGACACACGCAGACACACGCAGACACACTGTCTCCTGCCTTTCATTGCTCAAAATCTGCTCATTTCTGTGTTATAAAACAGTGTTTCTCGGTTTGTCTGTGGACCCACATCTCCATTTTTTAATGTTTTACACTGATATTCATCCTGTCACGTTCACCTTCACATTTCCATATAATTTGTTGTTGCTTTCTTTGGCATCTGCCGTGCACCTGTTCGTGTGTTTTTCCCGATACATTTTGGCTAGCACCTTTATTCAGCTTTGTATACATTTCCTACTGTACCTCTTATATTTATTCCAGTTTGAGGAATATTCTGTGCATTGCAGGATATAATTATTTAATGCAATGTTGAATAGCACTGAGAAATAGGATTCTAAAGAGCAAAGGCTTGAAATTAGAGTGTGAAAGCCTTAAGATGTTGTCTTTATGTGTTTCAGTTGATGAAGGAATTGAAAGCTGAAGGCTGGACACAACATCAGAAGAAAGTCACCTGTGGCATGTCTTCAATTGCTCACTATGTTGTACCTTGGCGCTCCAGCCAAATATAATATGACATTCCTGTTGTCAGCCTCTTGCACTCATTTTCCGTCATTTATCACCGATGTTTACAATTTTGTAAAGTATCTTTACAAGGTACGACAGATAGACTGATGATATTTCAATTACTAATTTTTTTTATGCTCAGTTGTATGCAGTTGTTATGTGTTGAAGCGTTTAATCACTGGAAATGTTGCGTTTGTATGAAATGACATGAAAAACATATCAGATTGTGTCAGGTAATCCAGACTGTAATTTCTGTTGGAACAGTCTAATTGGTTATTCTGTGTTGTCAGTTGTATGCGTTGACCGGGTTTTAACTATATAATTAACCTGTTAATCGTTTCAATCATTCCTGCTCTAAATGATGTATATATATATATATATATATATATGTATATATATATATATGTATATATATATATATATATATATATATTATGTGTATATATAAGTGTGTGTGTGTGTACAGTCATGTGTCGTTTATCCATACACTTTGGTTCCCAAAGTTTTTAGTCGAATAAATGAAAAGTGCGGATTAGTGAGGCACCTTACTATACATGGTATTAAGATGCTTCAAGACAAAACTTGTGGATCGCGAATCATTGAAGACAGAATAAATGAGGAATGACTGTATAAGTATATATATATATATATATATATATATATATATATATATATATATATATATATACATATATATTGTATATATATATATATATAAGTATATATATATATATATTTATATGTATATACACACAGCTGTGTGTATATATCATGCATACAAATTATATATAATATGATATATAATATATATATATATATAATTTGTATGCATTGTGTATTTGTGTTATACATTCTTTTATAAATGAACTAATGTTGTACAAGTGATTGTTGTGCGTCACTGGAAACAAACAGTCGTCAACAATATTAAAAATGATGATATCACCCTAAATCTCTCAGCCCCACCCGACATATCTATGTCATTGCTGCACAAAATGTATCCTAGTTTGATCATCTATCTTACACCAAATCTGATTTTCTTGCAACTTAAAAAATTTGCAATTATGCTATAAAATATACACTGATTGCTTCTAAAGTCGATATTCCATCATGTTTATTTCTGCATGTGTTGGTATGTTTTATGATATTATGCTAAGTATTTATTGTCACAATATGCATATCCCTATTGGCATTATTGATGTGGCTGTATAGTCTTCAGTTATTGGGTAAAACAGTGTAGAGTTGATGAGCCAGATGTGACTTAAAGTGAGGCATGAATGGAGAGGGATAGTGAAAGAAAACACATAAATCAGTGTGATGGTTGTTTATAGACAAGCATGCCTTCACTTTATGATGTAGATTCATTTTCAGGTAAATTCCGGTTTCCCTTCATCATATTATTGCCAGAAAGTAATTTCAATTCTAATTCTATCTCGTAGAAGCAGTTTTATTTACCAAAACTGTGACATTTTATTGACAACAAAATAATAATAAAAATTGTATCCAGGTTGAATTCAGACTCAGTCTGTTTGATAAAAATATCTCTCCCATCGCACTTCTGCTGTCATTATCAGATCAGAAACCAGTAATTTCTGAAAGTAAAGTACAATTTGTTCTCTTAAATAGAATAATTTGCTCTATTTTAACGTCACTTTTATGTTTAAGAAATATTTCATGGGTTTTGAGCATATTTGTGCAGTTTGCTGCTTTGGTGCATTTCAAGATATTAAAATCCAGAACAAAACTCTCACATGAATGTTTCTCAAACTGGCAATGGAATATTCTAGATATATGATACATGATATTTCTACATTTGCATAATACTAGCAAATTATTTTGATACCACAGGATTTCTAATCACTTATGAAGTACATATAACTGGTGATTTTACTCTGATGGTAAAACATTGTAACAAACGTAACTTTGAGGGATGATTGGACTGATTTGGCATGCTTCCTTCATCTATCACTGCCATTGTCTGTATTGAAGGGTTGCTTTTCTTCACTGATTCTTGAAGCAATTTTATTGGAACAGTTGCATTTTTTCAGCACCGTTCTGCATAGGGCATTCTGTACATAGTTTGTAATGTTTCAATTTAAAAATAATTTTTTAATTCTATCATGTACACTTTCACTGGAATTGAACAAGAGTCTTCTGTGGTTCTTATATAATTGGTCTGAGACACAGTTGTTGACTTAAAGCAATTATCGTGTGTGTCATATGTATACTTCACCATTCCTGCCATTGGCTGTCAGTGTGTTTTGTATCTGTTATATATACCTGTATATATATATATATATATATATATATATATATATATATATATATATATATACATATAACATTACATACTATTTTAATTCCTCATTTGACACCTTCAAATGTTCTTCTAGGAGCAGAACTGCATGGATCTCAGTAACGCAGCTTTGCTGAATAAACATGTTTTCATTTTGATTATAATTCCAAGTGATCAATGCTGTATATTTAGAAGTCATTTGAAAGGATGTCATATAGGAGTTGTTCCTATAAATGAAACTGCCATCTAGATAATGCAGTAATCATGTAGAAATCAAACAGGACACTGCTAACTAGCTTTGTTAAGACGCAGGTTTATACGTTAGATCACATTGATCATTGTAATCTACATTTTGGTAATTGTGTTTTATTATTGGGATTTATAAAAATAATATATATAATATATTTACACAACGTGTATGTTAGAGACATATTTTGTATCGACATGTGATGGTGTATGGTCTAGTTAATAAAGATATCTTTTCATAATTTTGTGATCTTGTTTTTGATAGCATGAAAACAAGTAGAGTGTTCATGCTTGTAAGTATCCGAATACTTGTGAATTTATTTCTATATAGCTTACACCTGGTTTTGGAATTAATTGGTCTACATGTTAATTGTTTTCTTCAATAATTTGTGTTTCTTTATACATTCATTCTTCAGTCATGTGGTAAACTATGCATTTTTCAAATTCGATTTAGTTACTTCATGATGGCAATTTTTAGTGGACAAAGATTATTGTATAATGGTGTAAATGTCTGAAGAAAGTAATACGATAAATTAAAACATCCATCATTTACAATGGTACTCCTGGAGTATTTTGGTAGGTGCATCTTCAACACGTTTATGCATTCATACGTGATATGACATATATTCAAGAAGTTAATTTTTTAATCATCATACCTGGATAGTAAATTAACAGTTTGTACACTTATAGCAAGTTGGATGATGCAGGAAGGTTTGTATTAAGACCTGAGAGATTACTGTCACACAGGTCTCCTAATAAGTAATTGTAAAGTATAATTAACATTTGGACAGGGATAACATAATAAATAAATGAAAAATAATTTTCCATGGCAATTTGTGAAAGAACATTTTCTTGAAGTAGATTGTGGTATACTATAAAGTCAAAAAAGCGGCAGTATATTGCATTAGTTTGCTTGATTTTTATATTACAGTTGTTTTGTGGAAAATTATTTATTTTATTATTGGTAAGGTGTTTGGACGCCTTTTTTCTTGTTGGTCTAAACATATTTTCATTAGCAGATAACATCTTGGAAATATTCTTTACATGGCTGGATATAGCAGCTGGTCTACAAAGGCTGCTTAGAAACACAAACTTACGCCACATTACACTACTTCTGGCTTCAATTAGGCATAAATCTATCATTGTTAGCTTTTGATTACATAATCAGAATTACATTAACGCAGCAGTAGAATACGTGTAGTTCTATGTTTTGTTTAGGTCGAATCTCCAACGTCAAAGCATACTACTGATTGTAGAAGCCAGTCATCTTGCTATGCGTGTGTTGCGACTGTCTTGCCAAAGCTGCATTTATTCAAATTGCACGAATCGGCTGTCATTGAATGCTATGCATTTCGTTACATTATTATTTGTAGAAATAATTCCAGATGTTGTATATAGCCGGCCACCACATTCCTCACGCTACTTTCCCAAACCTGCTGGCAAAGACCATGACAAATACCAACATGTACTCACTTAATTACTCTGATGAGACAATAATTAAACATACCTACCTTAAAGTAGATTATGTGGCGTTGGCATTCAACCAGAAACTTCACAACATGTAACAATTGCGTGTTCATCATGCTGTCGGTCGCGAAGCGACAAAGACTGCTTCCATCACTTGACTGTTGCTCTCCATTTGTCTCTCTGCTGTGAGAGTGATGTCCATGAGTCGATCTTTATGTCTCTCATCTTCAGGTTTCTCTTGATGGTATCTTTGAACCGGAGACGAGGGCGCCCTCTCTTTCTGTGACCAGAAGACAGTTGCGAGTAGAGAACCTGCTTCGGTAGCCTGTCTGATGACATCCTCATGAGGTGTCCAGTCCACCGGAGATTCTTTCTGATCAGAAGATCTTCCATAGATGGCAGCCCTGTTCGTTCTAGTATTTCCTTGTTTGTCACTTTGTCCATCCAGGTTATCCTCATGATCGAACGCAGATGTCGCATCATGAAGGCATGCAGCTTTTTTACCTGTCGTCTGTACACTGTCCAGGCCTCAGCTCCGTATAGGAGGGTGGACAGCACGATTGCACGGTATATCTTGCCTTTAACCCGCATGGACACATGGTGGTTGTTCCAGAGTCTCTGGCGTAGTCGGCCGAAAGATGCACTAGCCTTGGCCATCCTCCTCTGTATTTCATCGTCAATGCATCCATCACTTGATATAGTGCTTCCGAGGTAGGTGAATTCTAGAACAGAGTTCAGCTTGTTTCCATCAACCATGATATCCTCCTCTCGGGTTCTTGTAGAGTTGGATTGGTACAGCACCTCGGTCTTCTTGATGTTAATCTTCAGGCCGAACTTCTTTGACGCATCGGAGAAAGCATCCACTATTTTCTGCATCTCTTCAACAGAGTGTGCAACCAGTGCACTGTCATCTGCGAATAGCAGCTCTCTCATCAGTATCCGAGTAGTCTTGGTCTTTGCTCTGAAGTGTGCGACGTTGAATAGGTCAGCGTTCTGTCTGGACTGTATGTAGACTCCATCCCCCATGTCTCGGAAAGCCTCGTCGAGCATTGCTGATAGGAAGATGGAGAAGAGCGTGGGGGCCAGTACACAACCTTGCTTGACCCCATTTGTGACACTGAACGATTCCGAGACTTCTCCTCCAACACTAACATTCGCCATCATTCCAGTATGTAGTGCCTCGATCATTGTTGTGAACTTCTCTGGGCAGCCATACTTCCTCAGTAGCTGCCATAGCCCAGTCCTCCCAACTGTATCGAACGCCTTGCTGAAGTCGACAAATACCATGTACAGTGGTCGGTCCTGTTCAATGCATTTTTCTTGTAGTTGGCGGAGACAAAATATCATATCCACGGTGCTCCGGTTACCTCTGAAGCCACATTGTGTCTCCGGAACTACCTCTGGTGTTATGTGGGTAGATAGTCTGTTGAGGAGGATCCTCGCGAAGATCTTGCCCGCTATGGAAAGAAGAGAGATTCCTCTATAGTTCCCACAGTCTGTTCGATCACCTTTCTTGTAGATGGTTACAATGCTGGCATCCTTCCATGCTTGTGGTACAGAACCCACCTCCCAGGCATTGGTGATTAGTTGGTGCAGTCTGCTGAACAGATTGTCTCCTCCGTGCTTCCATACTTCTGCGGGAATTCCATCTCCTCCAGGTGCTTTGCCATCTTTCAGGCCGGCGATTGCTCTAGCCATCTCATCCGTAGTTGGAATCTCATCGAGGCTTGTCTTGATAATGCGCTGCGGGATGTTGTCCAGAGCTTCGTGATCTATGTCGCCAGGGACGTTGAGTAGCTTCTGGAAGTGTTCACTCCATCTTGCCACAACTCTCTTGCTGTCAGAGAAGGTCTCCATTCCATCTGTTGATTTCAGTTGAACAGGTCCCTTCTTTTTGGGTCCCCACACTTCCTTCAGCCCATTGTAGAAGCCCTTCATGTTGTTACTGTCAGCAGCTCTCTGCAGCTCCACTGCCTTCCTTTCCCACCAATCTGACTTCAGTGCACGCGTGTGTTTTTGTAGCAATCTGCAGGCATCTTTGTATGCTGCAGTGGTGGACCTAGTGCTCCTGGTTTGTAACACTCTCTGGTGGGCTTGGTCTCTTCTGTTCATAAGAGTCTGTAGCTCCTGGTCATTTGGGTCGAACCAGTCCTGGTGTTTTCTGTCTGGCTTGCCAAGATATGTCTTGGCTGTGTTGTACACGACCTGCTGCAGAGCAGCCCATTCCTCGTCTGGTGTTGAGTTTTCCTTTTCCTCCCATTGGGCGAGAGCACTGTCCATCTCCTGCTCAAAACTCTCCCTATGGCTGGTGGTACTTAGTTTTTCAATGTTCAGCCTGGTCGGCTTACTTGTCCCTTGCCTGTTATGCTTTTGTCGTATTCTGAAAGCCACTTTTGACCTCAGCATCTGGTGATCGGTCCAGCAGTTTGCTCCACGCATGACTCGGGTACTGTGGATGTCCATCTTATCCCGACACCTCGTGATAATGAAGTCGATCATATGCCAATGTCTGGAACGAGGATGCATCCAGGTGGTCTTGCGTTCATCCTTCTGCTTGAACATGGTGTTCGTCACTATCAGTTCGAACTCAGAGCACAGAGCCAGTAGAAGCTCGCCATTGGAGTTGCATTTCCCAATCCCATGTTTGCCCATGACCAAGGGCCACTTGTCATTTTCTCTTCCTATCCTCGCATTGAAGTCTCCTATCAGCAGTAGCTTATCTGTATGAGGGATGCCACTGAGCACACTTGCCAGCTGGTTGTAGAAGGCCTCCTTGTTTTCATCTGGGTTTGTCATTGTCGGAGCGTACACGCTGATAATTGTAGCAAAGTTGTCCTTGCTCAGCGGTAGTCTCATCGTCATGATTCTGTCACTTACTGGCCGTGGCATTTCTGTCAGCTTTGTGACGATATCCTTCTTGATAGCAAAGCCCACTCCTGCCTCCCTTCTTTCTCCTTCCGGTTTTCCACTCCAGAAGAAAGAGTATTCCAAGTCGTCGAGACTACCAGACTCTGAGAACCGTGTTTCACATAGGGCGGCTATGTCGATGTTGTATTTGGCAAGTTCCATTGCTACTAGTGCTGTACGTCTTTCTGGTCGGTTAGCTCCTTCTCGGTCGAGGAGAGTCCTGACGTTCCATTGTCCAATTGTCAGTAGTTGTCTTCTTTGTCTTTGTCTTCTTCTTCCTAGCTGATTTTCCACTGTCGACGGAAGATGAGGTCGAGCAGCGCGGTCCTTGGTAACCCGGGCGACGGCCGATCCGGTATGGAGTTTCATACAGTTGTACATTTCATGGAAGCTGCTTGCAAAAAGTGTTGAAATGCCGCTGGCTTTTGCAAGTTACTAGCGACACTCTCTCGGGGAACAAATAGAGGTCTCACACCGGCAAGAACATGTCAAGACAGGCGCAAACTATTTGTCCCTGCAGTGGCTGGTCGAGAGATGTTGGGAGTTCCATACATCAACCGCCCTTGATGCTGCCACAGTGACATGGTTTTCTAGTTAGGGTTTGCTCCCTTAGCCTTCGGTTCTGACAAGAACCTGTACCACAAGGCAGTGGTTTACAACTCTGCATGGCAGGGGCGTCAAACTCCCTGAGTTGTTGCAGTACCTGTACTGCAACACCTGCATACCAACAATTGCGTGTTACAATTTATAAATTCACTATAGGAAGTGGCATTTTCCTAGTGCAAAATCTACTAGATTAATTGCTTTGGTTACAATGAGGATTACAGCCGGGGCAAACACTTGGAGGAATGTCGAAGGGATGATAGGAGATAGACACATATTTGTATATGTAAATGAAATGTGTCCAGCATGTGTATTACCCCGGCATACATGAATGCACGAGAGGCGATGGCACTAACAGAGACACAACAGGAGAAGGTCCAGGTTTGCCAAAAACAACCTGATAAGAATAATCGTGGGAGTTAAGAGTGCTGAGAAGAAACAATTAAAATGTTATTAAATGAGAGTGGAGGTTGGAGTGAAGGAAAGGTCCAAAAAAGAAATTGATGAGGAGTACATGAGCTGGTCATGTGGAAAAATGGGATATGAAAAAAATGACAAAGAGAGCAAATGCCCAGAAAGTAGAGGGGAAATGGAGGCGGGGAAGAAGACCGAAATTGCGATGGAGGATTGCTTTAAAAGTGACAAAGAAAGAATGGGAGAAAAATTGAAAGAATTATAGAAAGAAGGAATCGGAGACTGCTGACAGAGAACGTAGTAAAAGAAAAGTGGGAGGAAAAAAAGACAATAGAAAAGGAAATCATGGTCAACTCATCCCTGGCGACAGTGATGCCAGGAAAATAATAACAACAAAATGCAATTTGACCATAGTCTAGTAACCAGGCAACTATTATTTTAAATCCGTAATAGCACATTGAGAATCATGACATTTTAGTGCCCTCTCACAACTTGGGCTGCAGCCAGCGTAATCCTGTTTGATTTGTGACAAATTTCTTTGCGAAAGGGTAGGCCTGGGACTCTCTGTACTTTGAGACTCTATGAATCATGCAGCCAGTTACTGATCCTCCATTTAAAACCACCCTAATTGTTTCCGGGATTGGGGGGCATCGCCCCCTCGTCCCCAATGTCTCTGTCGTGTGACTCGTGTCGAATATCTGCTGTAACACATGCAACTGACCTCCAAATTAAGACCGTTAAGATCGTTGTCTTTGGAGAGCGTTTTGGTGTGTGTGACCACCACGAGGTCGTACTGTTGTCAGCGTGTCTGGCGACCACTGCTAGTCTGCAACAGGATAGAAACTGTTCCACTATGTGTTATTGCATTGATCGAGCAAATACAAGTGTCTTCCGCCGTCGTGGCAACCAGATTGCGCGAGCAACGCGCTCCTACGACCGTTTACATTGCTTCTCTAGAATTGTTTTGTGTAATATATAATATAGCAGCATTGTATAGATCACGCGGATAAATATTCAAAAGCCGACATACTGACCAGACTGTCGGATGTAAAACATGGGAAACAACACACACGCATGCGCACACGCGAACACGCACGCACGCACACACACACGCACGCACGTACGCACGCACGCACACACACACACACACACACACACACACACACACACACACACACATAATATTATATGTATGTATGTATATATATATATATATATATATATATATATATATATATATATATATATATATATATATATATATATATATATATATATTATATATATATATATATGTATATGTATATATACATAAGTATCGCCGATCGCCGAACGCAACAGTGGCACCTGACGGTAAGTGGACAGTGGTTAAGCGTCGTACTCGTCAGTCGATGGGCAAGTGTGCCAAATGCGGTGAGACGAACCACGTCACTGCCACCTGCAGACACCCCGACAAAGTGTTGTGTCGTCAGTGCGGGGAACGAGGACATAAAGAAAAGCATCACACCCGTGATTAGGAAATGGGCCTAAACGATCTGGCCATGGAACTTCCCCTGAACACACAAACCGAGAACTCTGATTCAACGCGGTTTTGTGTTCCGAATCCAACAGCGGACAAAATACGCAAATGGGATCTGCCTTCCTTAATTAATTTAAATGCCAGATCTTTGAACAGTGAAAAAGTGGACGAATTGCATGTAACTGTAGCAACACATGATGTCTCAATTGTATGTGTTAGTGAGACATGGCTTAAAGACTATATGGATTCAAGTAGCCTTACTATGCAAGGGTTTTGCTTAGAGAGAAAAGACAGGGGTCATGGACGAGCCGGTGGTGTAGCTTGCTACATTAGACATGATTTAAAGTATAAGAGATTGAATGATATGGAGGTTGATGATTTAGAGGTAATGTGGATTAAGGTTATGCCAAAGAAAACGCCTCGAAATTTTTCATGTATACTGGTGGCATGTTTATATTATACTCCAAAGACGGAGTATTTAAAAATACGTGATCATTTAATCACCAGCATTGACACTGTAATGCGAAAACACCCAGAATGTGGTGTGATCATAATTGGCGATTTCAACCAGTTGCGGGATAACTTTATGAAAACCCACTATAGATTTGTCCAAGTAGTTAATGTTGTAACACGTGGACAGGCGATATTAGACAAAATATGGACGAATATGGAGGAGGTATACACCCCACCTGTTACTATCTCCGAACTGGGGTCATCGGACCATAACATGGTTTTGCTTAAACCTAAAGCGAAAAGCTCAGTTGATACTGGATGCGTGACACGGTTAACCGTAAGGTGTATGGGGCCAAAAGAAAAAGCCACATTCAATATGGCTTTATCAGCCATTAAATGGGAACCCCTATTTAGGCTTGATTCATGTGCAGATCAATATTCATATTATCAAACGGTTATTAGCAACCTGATGGAAATATGCTTTCCTACTAAAGTTGTTACGAGGCATACGGCTGATAAACCATGGGTTACAGACTGGTTCAGAGACTTAGTTCGTAAACGACAGCGAGCTCACATGAGTGGTGATATGAATCAAGCAAAAATATTGCGTAATAAGGTCAACCGAGCCGCGTCGAAACTTAAGTATAATTTTTACCAAACACAAATTACAGCAATGCATGAATCGGGATCCCACGATTGGTGGAAGCATATGAAAACAATAATGGGACTTAAAACAAATGGCAATTCATGCATGCAAGGTCTAGCTAACAAAACAACGGATGGTGATTGTGGCTTACTGGCCAATACAATGAATGATTTCTTTGTGTCTGTGAGTGACCATTTGCCTCGGTTAAATAAGAACCACAAGGTGTTCGACGTTAACGAGGAACTGCCGGATCAGTATGTGATAAGCGTATATACTACTTTTAAAGCTTTGGAGAGTGTTAAAGCCAACAAGGCTACTGGGCCTGACAACATCCCTGCATGGGTGTTAAGAAACTATGCAAATGTTCTCGCCCCTCCATTAACTGCTATTTTTAACAATTCACTAAGAAAAGGTGTACTCCCTATGGAATGGAAAATGGCCAATGTAATACCGTTGCCAAAAACAAGCCCCCCTGTGTCGATTGAAAAAGACATTAGACCAATTTCACTAACTCCAATAGCTGCCAAGGTGTTTGAATCAATAATAATGAAATGGGTGGATGAAACAATTGAAGGTGAAATTGATGCTAAGCAATTTGGAGGAATTAGCGGAACGTCCACAACAGATGTTCTTGTCGAACTGGTTCATATGTGGTATAAGGCGACAGATAAATTGAATTCTTATGTCAGAGTTGTAATGCTAGACTTTAGCAAAGCGTTTGATCTTATTAATCATCATTTGTTGCTAGATAAGCTACAATCGTTTGGGTTGCCCGCACATATTTTAAGATGGATGGCAACATTTCTATTAGACAGAACTCAACGAGTAAAAATAGGAAATGAATATTCCCATTCTGGTCATCCCAATGGGGGAGTACCGCAAGGGACATTGTCTGGACCTAAATGTTTCCTTGTTTACATAAATGATTTAAGAACGACTGTTCCACTATATAAGTATGTAGATGATAGTACGTTATTTGAAATATGCGACAGAAAGGGTGTATCTGTCATTCAAGAGTCGGTTGATATTGCTGCTAGATGGACAGAAAAGAATGACATGAAAATTAATTCCGAAAAATCAAAGGAAATAATCATTAGTTTTGCACAAGATGGCAATTTCAGAAGCACTATCCCGAATATAAAAATTGATGGGAGGGATGTAGCACAAGTTTGCCATGCCAAACTATTAGGTGTGACCATTTCTCAGGATCTGACATGGAACAAACACGTAGATACTATTGTGAAAAAAGCTGGTAAACGCTTGTACATGTTATATCAGTTAAAGCGTGCAGGGATTACACAGAAAGATCTGGTCAGTGTATATGTTAGTGTGGTGAGACCAGTTCTAGAATATGCATGTCCTGTATGGCACACTAACTTGCCCCAATATTTGTCTGACAATATTGAAGTTATACAAAAAAGGGCATTAAAATGTATTTTTCCTGGATTGGGTTACGCGGAGATACTAAGACGTGTTAACCTGGATACGTTGAATGTAAGACGGGAGAGCATTTGTCAAAAATATTTTGATAAAATTAAAGTCGGCACACATAGATTAAATTATCTGCTGCCTGACAAAAGACATACCGAGTATAATATTAGACAAGAAAATGTGTACCCGTTACCAGTTACTAGAACGAATAGATTCCGTAACTCCTTTATACCGTGGGCTTTATACAACTGTCAGTAAAAAGGTTATTAGTACGGTATGATTTGCGGTATCAAATGTATTTCTATTGTATTTGTATGATGTTTTGATGAGTCAATTGTAACCTATTGTAATGTCAATCCAACTCAGTTGAGTTGCTAATAAAACTTGTGTTATTATTATTATTATTATTATTATTATATATACATATATACATATATATATATATATATATATATATATATATATATATATATATATATATATATACATATATATATATATATATATGTATATATATATATATATATATATATATATATATATATATATATATATATATATATATATATATATATCTGGGTTACGTATGGAGATGTTATTCCGCATTAACGTTTAGAAGAAAGAGTAACCTTAAACGTGTTTTGACGTGTAATATATCGCATGCTGACTGTGAAATCTTGTCCAGGTCCGCGCAGAATTGAGCCGTCAAAACAATTTAGAAACTTCACATAACATTATATATATATATATAGTAATAGGCCTTCAATGTTGGCGGGAGGCAAAACAACAAACTCCGTGTTCTGCCATGGCATGTTTTATATCGTTTCAAAGAGCATACACGTGCTGTGACGAGTGTTTCCGATAGCGTGAAGATTTACCGAATGGAAACATCTTCTGACCGTCCTTCCGCGGGTAGTGTTATCACCCCGTATGGGTCAAGGACGCACAGTCAATGTCTGCAAAACTGAGATGTTGGTATCTTGCAGAAGTGTGGCCACGGAGTTCCCATAGGAACACGTGCGCCTTCGATGATGGAACGCCAGCACGCCAACGGCTCAGTGTTTGAATGACGTAATTCATACGCTAACGTTCGACATCGAGTAAAAAAATAAAAAAGCGGTTGGCAAACTTGTGAGAATAATCCAAGGTTAACGAAAACTAGAAGTACGACAGCGACCTAGTTTTATTATTACACAGATGAGTTACACAAATAATCTTTTATAATGTATTTTCAGTTCGTGTAAATTCGATGTTATTCTGCAAATAATTAACTAATTTCTAAGTATTGTATACGCGTCACTCCGAATACCTAGGAGCGTTATGGTTTATATTATAATTGTGTCCGTCGCAGTCCCCAGAAAGCAAAGAGCAACTAAGCACACAGTGCGATAGATGCTGTTACGACATAAACCAGTAATCGAAGAGTGTTGGCAAAATGTCCATCCTTTCTACTAGCAATACGCATTTGTTAAATTTGTGTTAGTTCGTAGTTTAACTAATCGTAGGCCTACCCACGTATATAGCGTGACATTCATTATGACTTCCCCACTTCGTTAGGTCTATTCAACTCCTCTGAAATGAATTCAGAGGAAGACTCGATCACCATCTCTTCGAGTTCTGTCAGTTAAAAATGCTTCTTTAGTCCAGGCATTTGTTTTGCATTGGATGCCATAGTGATGGAGTTTGCATGAGTGTGCGTGATCCATTATGCTACTAACCAAGATATGTTCCATTAGTTTGGATGTTATACATGTCAAGGGTCTA
>OZ024861.1:11171411-11193911 GCA_964017155.1 Oasisia sp. SBJ-2009
ATATATATATATATATATATATATATATATATATATATATGTGTGTATGTATGTATGTATGTGTGTATCTTGAGCACATCACGGGAGAATTACAAACAGCGTACTAAAACATATACATAACACATTCTTTAAGAAACCATTTCTTCATCTGGGTTTTACACTAGGATTGAACCAGCAAACCCCACGCCTGTGGGCATTCGATACCCCGACATTATAGCATGGAAAGGGAATACTTGTGAGATCATCGATTCCAGGATTTGGGCCGACAATTTCGTTATCAATGAAGCCCACAGTTGTATTACACCAACCCGTCATTAATAAATGGAAAGAGAATGTATAACTCAAAATCTTGACCTGCTGGGATAAATATGACTTCCGAATTGGAACCAGCATATTGGATTTAATCTAAATTGATTCCGCTAGCAAAAGTTGTGGTATTGCAAAATAGAAGAAATCGACGAAATCGACTAAGTACAAGAAACCAACATGAAATCCACGAAAACGACTAAGTCCTACGAGAAATGTGTACGTTATTACATTATCAGGCGAAAGTTATTACATTATCAGGCAAGAGGAGTTTATTACATTATCGGTTGAAAATTATTACATTATCGGTTAGCAAGTTTATTACATTATCGGTTGATGTTATTACATTATAGGGTGGTTATTACATTATCGGTTGATTTTATTACATTATCGGGTAGTTATTACATTACCGGGCGATTATTACATTATCGGTTGTAACAACGTCGACTCGACGCCGACGGCATTAAATTGATTTAAAACACAATTAAAAAAAATAATATCTGACTTCTTTTAGGCGGGAGTGATGCAGAATAACATTCGAAACACATACACATCGAAAAAACGTTGTAAAATCCCGTCAAAAACCGTTTTGGAAAGGCCTTAATAACTTAGGCCAGTTAACTGAATGATCTTATTAGTGAAACGGTTTGATACGGATTCTTACAGAATTTTAGGTCAAAAAAACGGATTGCCATCCCAAAAATGTGGCAAGTCTGATATATTATATATTAAGCTCTAACTTGTGTTATATAGGTGTTATACATTACTTATATTATTTATCTCTGAAGATTTATATAACCACGTTTTCTTTGTTAAAAAATTCAATTCACGTTTAAACATTTATGTTACAAAATCCAAAATACATTAGGGCTACTGGGTACTGTTTTTTTATTTTATAGATTAACCACTATCCTGACCTCTGCCACCATTTGCGATTACCTCAACAAAGTAGGCAAATGGCAGATCTCATGTTTTCACACAAGCGATTTACACAACTAGACTCTTCCTATATTGTAGGGGGCTATCCAAGTTCACTGTCTTTCACGATCTCCGCGAAACTATACCCCTTTCATACAGTAACAGAATGAACATTAGGAAACACTCTGTTTTGAACAGATATATCACTACTTTTAAAACACATTATATTTAAGATATCCAATTTATATATATTTGTTTTACAAAAACCGAAACTTAGATCTACAATTCAAAAACATTTATATGCACAATGTATCGATGTTTCCTGCCATTGCGTGGTTTTTATGTAATTATTGTTTTTATTATTATATTATTGTCAATATTATTGTATTTAATTGAACTAATTAGAACTATATAACGCGTGTATTTTGTGTGATTTAAAAAAATGCATCTATGCCTATTTGTACGACGCCATTTTGACTGAACAGTTTTATGTTGTTCTAATTAAACGTTGACGCGGCTTCCTTTGCGCCAAACTCAGTCAGCAATCGTGGAAACAAGATGTCAATAAAATGAGACTAATATGGTGCGCTAACTCGATATAATTTATAGTGATGCGGTCATGATTCGTATAAATACCGTATCCTGTCACATATCAGATGAACATATTTCAATTTATTGACGCATGTCCTGTGCTGAATTTATAAACGCGCAAAACACACACACACACACACACACACACACACACACACACACACACACACACACAAACACACACACACACACACACACACACACACACACACACACACACACACACACACACACACACACACACCCGTCATTCATGTTCTGCCATTGTCTGTTTGAATGAATTTTCTCCTCTACTGTCCGTCCGTCCGTCCGTCCGTCCGTCCGTCCGTCCGTCCGTCCGTCCGTCCGTCCGTCCGTCCGTCCGTCCGTCCGTCCGTCCGTCCGTCCGTCCGTCCGTCCGTCCGTCCGTCCGTCCGTCCGTCCGTCCGTCCGTCCGTCCGTCCGTCCGTCCGTCCGTCCGTCCGTCCGTCCGTCCGTCCGTCCGTCCGTCCGTCCGTCCGTCCGTCCGTCCGTCCGTCCGTCCGTCCGTCCGTCCGTCCGTCCGTCCGTCCGTCCGTCCGTCCGTCCGTCCGTCCGTCCGTCCGTCCGCCCGCCCGCCCGCCCGCCCGCCCGCCCGCCCGCCCGCCCGCCCGCCCGCCCGCCCGCCCGCCCGCCCGCCCGCCCGCCCGCCCGCCCGCCCGCCCGCCCGCCCGCCCGCCCGCCCGCCCGCCCGCCCGCCCGCCCGCCCGCCCGCCCGCCCGCCCGCCCGCCCGCCCGCCCGCCCGCCCGCCCGCCCGCCCGCCCGCCCGCCCGCCCGCCCGCCCGCTGTTGATAATGTCAATATATGTGAGCCACTGGGATGTAGTGATCATAACCAGATACATTTTATCATCAAAGTAAAAGGAGAACGGAACAGAAAAATACGGTACAGAAAAATTTTTCACAAAGGAAGATATAAGGACATGAGGGAATATTTAGCGAAGATAGACTGGAATAACACACTGAAGAATAAGACAGCAACAGAATGCTGGAATATCTTAAAGAGGGAAATTGACTGCGTCGTTGACAAATTTGTCCCCTTGAAAAAACAGGGGAAAATGTCAAAGAAGAAACACTTATCGAAGGAAGCCATTAGAAAAATCAAGTACAAGCAAATGATGTGGAAGACATATAGACATACTGGAAGTGACGAAGACTACGCCATTTATAAAGAAGCACTTAATCAAGCTACAGCTGAAATTAGAAATTCGAAGAGAAGCTATGAACAAAAAATAGCTTTCAACATAAAACATGACAGCAAGAGTGTTTATGCGTATGTTCGAAGTAAACAGAAAGTTCAAGATAAGGTCGGGCCACTAGAAGGTAGTGATGGAAACATAATAACGGAGGGATTCTTAATGGCAGAAAACCTAAATGAATACTTTAGTTCGGTGTTTACCAGGGAAGATATTAGTACATTACCAGTACTAGAGACTAAGTTCGAAGGGAGAGAGTGTGACTATTTAGGACAACTAACTGTAACTCCAAAAATGGTAGCTATGAAAATAAGAGATATGAAGGATAATAAATCACCAGGAGTGGATGGGATTCCTCCCAAATTACTACTGGAAATTGTAGAACAAATTAGCATACCACTTGCAACAGTGTTCAATTTGGCATTAGAGGAAGGAGTGGTTCCGGTAGAATGGAAAGAAGCAAACATCATACCATTATTTAAAAAAGGATCAAGAAGCAAGTCAGAGAACTATAGACCAGTGAGTTTAACATCGGTGATTTGTAAACTATTAGAAAGACTAATTAAAGATCACTTGGTTGATTTTCTTGTTAAAAATAAATTGATAAACACATCTCAACATGGGTTTTTAAAAGCGAGGTCATGCTTAACAAATATGTTATGTTTTTTGGAAGATGTCACAAAGTGGGTAGATGAGGGATCACCAGTAGATATAATCTACTTAGATTTTAAAAAAGCCTTTGACAAAGTGCCACACCAAAGATTACTACTTAAACTAAAGGCCCATGGCATAGGAAATAGTATGATTAACTGGATAGAAAAATGGCTTATTGATAGAAGACAAAGAGTAGTAGTTGATGGGGAGGTTTCAAATTGGAAATCTGTTTTGAGTGGAGTACCGCAAGGATCAGTATTGGGACCTATTTTATTCTTAATATATATCAATGATTTGGATGATGACATAACAAGCAAGGTGTTGAAGTTTGCGGACGACACAAAAGTGTTTAGGAAAATAAAAAGTGATGCAGATAGACAGCATTTACAAGATGATCTAAATAAGTTGATAGAATGGTCTGAGAAATGGCAAATGCTGTTTAACTTTGGAAAGTGACACAGGACATGGGAATGAAAATGCACAATATACAATGGGTGGTACTGTACTAAATACTACTGTAAAGGAAAAGGACTTAGGTTTAACCATTAGTGCTGACATGAAGGTATCAGAGCAGTGTGGAATTGCAGCAGCGAAGGCAAACCAAATTCTTGGATTAATTAGGCGAAATATAGTATACAAAGAAAAAGAACTAATAATACCGCTTTATAAAACAATAGTTAGGCCTCATTTAGAATATTGTATACAAGCATGGAGGCCATATCGCAAGAAGGATATTGATATGCTAGAAAGAGTACAAAGGAGAGCAACAAAAATGATACCAAAACTCAGGAATATTAGTTATGAAATGCGTCTAAAAGAATGTGGTCTAACAACACTAGAAACCAGAAGATTGAGAGGAGATCAGATTGAGGTTTTTAAAATATTGAATGGGTATGAAAATATTGACAGAAATATTTTTTTCACGGTCAAGGAAGAGAGAAGGACTAGAGGACATGGAGTTGCATTAGCAAAGAAGCAGTGTAGACTAGATATTAGAAAATTTTAATTTTCCCAAAGAATAGTAAACGAATGGAACAAATTATCAGCTGATTGTGTAGGTGCTAGAAGTGTTAATATGTTTAAAAATAAAATTGACATATACCTAAGACGGGCAGGGTATACTTAGATAGATAGGTTGGACTCTCGATAAGCCAAACGGCTTCCTTGTCCACCTGCCATCTAGAGTTGATTCTCTAGGTGGCAATCTTGTTAAATCTTGTTAAATCTTTGTGAAAATGAGAACTTTCTGATATCTAGTCTACACTGCTCCTTTGCTAAAGTAACTTCATGTCCTCTAGTCCTTCTATCTTCCTTAACCGAGAACAAATATTTCTGTTAATGTTTTCATAACCATTCAATATTTTAAACACTTATCTGATCTACTCAGCTTCGGTTGCGACGGTCGTCGACCCGCTTGCTGTGATGTGCACAGATGTGTGCGTGTTTCGGCGTTTGCGTGGGGGGCGAGCGGACTTGGGAGAGTTATGGCGTGTTGCTAGGAAAATTCGCAACGCTTTGTACCAGAATACCGTATAAACATATATAGGTATAAGTATCGTGTTCTGTTCGTTAACTCTCCCGTGATGTGAAGAGTTTCTTAAAGTGTCGTTCAATACAATAAAATATTACGTTTGTTTAAATCACTGTCACGGATTATGGCGCACTATAGTCACTTGATTTACGCTTGCTATCAAAACATGCCTCAAAACTTGTTTGTCTCGTGTTAATTTGCGACAAATAACTTTGCATCTCAGGTCTCAGGTTATTTACTCCAAACAGCCCAATCTTGGGCTAACGCAGGAGTCACTGAGGATGGTCACTGCCAGGGTGCTTGTCGTCCTCAGTGGTTCTTTGACGTCCCAAATTGAGACGGGCCGACATTAACGTGATTCTCCGATTCATCCTAACGAACAACCCGTAGTATTTATACCATAAATGCTTTGTTCTTTCGCTGCACATTGCTGATTTTGCATGTATCGCGCATGCGCAGAAACGTCAATCGGAACGTTTATAACGCCGGGAAAATGTAAGCGCTACAACGTAAACGATTTGATTTAGGTCACTGGCGCATAAGTCTCAAGATGGCAGCGCCCTGAATCTAAGATAGTATGTTTTTGATACCATTAAACTATAAGTAATTGTTTATTAACGAACTTTGTGCACAATTACTAGGCACAATCAATATAGTATAGTCATGTAAGTTAATACTGTGAACCACGAGAGTTCACTGACTGGAGTATCCATTTAATTCGTTATTACTTATGTACGAGGTATCGCAGACGTTGTTAGTTTTTGTCATACATTCTGATATTACAGGCCTGGTGGTATATCTGATATCATTTTGTGGAACACCTGTTTAAATCATCCTACAATCAGCTGTTGAACTCGCAAGACTCCGAAGCCTCACACATAGCTAAATATGGATACAGTCTGACATGTCCGTCAATGTGAAGGTATAATAATGTACATTAATGAACATTTAAAACCGATGTAACGTCGACTGGTGGCACGACGACAGGTGTGCTGGCTCAGGTGTGCTAGCTCGATGCCGGAAAGGATGTTCAAAATCATCTACAGCTCGCCGTATGCATCACACGAGACTGCTACGTCTTCACACATAGTTAAATATTGATATCGTACAACATGTCCGTCAATATGAAAGCATAATGTCTACATTAATGTACATTTACAGTCGATGAAACGTCGCGGAACGTTCGATTGAATTCAGTGCCAAGCCCAAGATGGCGTTGTTTTGGCTGTTCTGTCTATTGATCACACATACGGCATGCTGTTCTGTCTATTGACCACACAAACAGCATGCCCACATACAAACTATCGCTGGCTACGCGCCTGCACGGTAAATAGCTAATTGAGGATGATTTAAACAAGCGTTCAGCAAAAGATACAAACAAATCCACGTTAGTCGCTGGAGGCGCTGATACGCAACTAGGATCTAGTTGCGCATTAGCGCCTCTAGCGACTAACGTGGATTTGTGGAAGCCCACTGCTTGCTCTTCTTCGCTGCTGCTGCTGCTGCTGCTGCAGCTGCTGCTGCTGCTGCTGCTGCTGCTGCTGCTGCTGCTGCTGCTGCTGCTGCTGCTGCTGCTATATGCCTTTACCGTAAACAGTCATTAGTCCGTCTATAATTTAAATGACCTTCACCTTATGACGTCACTCACGCAACTGTCCCGACCCGATTGTTTCGTCACGACTGCGCGTGTCATTGTACGACTGATTCGTACGTGCCACTGGTACGAGTCTATTGTACGTGTATCATCACCGATACTTTCGCGAGACTCGCGTAGTTCTGTCCCAGTACTAATCATACGTTGCAATATAAGACAGTAACATTACTCATTATTGCTATTGAATGCGACGCGTGAGGTAACCTATGGAAGAATATGTAGTAACTTGAACAAGACTCGATTGGTAGTTGACGCTGACTCGCTAGAATCTCGGTGAGAGGCAGACGTGTTGTTTTGCCGTCCCCAGTAAGTCAGAAGTACACATTTCGGTAGCGGCAGATATAATTTACTTCTACCTTCCTTATATAAACAAAATAATTACGCTGCGCAACAGGCTTGACTAACCTCATGATAATACTGTAACAACATGCATATTGTTTCACCAGTCTTCGCTATCACGACTAGAAGCTGTAAGTAGACATGAACCTCGTGTCCCACCACCCCTTCGTCAATTTTATAAAAACAACGAATGTTGTGTATTTAATTATTGTATTGTTCACTGAACTGTTTACTAAGGTTGTAATTGATGTTCTATTCGTTTACTGATATTCGTTAATTCATATCAGACATCACTCGCGCACTAAAGCATGTTCTATTCGTTTATTTATATTCGTTATTCAATTTGTCTTAAATGTTAGACATTCCAACGCCTGTCGAGTCAATAAGCAATGGTGGCATGCTTTCAATCGATGCAGAGTAATCGCCTCGCTCCGTTGTTGCATCGTTGTTGGCTTGATTGTAGTCACGACACAACGTCGCCCGCTTCTGTCGCTAATGTGGCATCTGACAACAGCCATTGTGGCGGAATGGTATTTATTTATTTATGACGCATATCATAGATATAAATATATATTTATAAATGTTTTATATCTATGCGCATACAAACAAATGCACTCTTCATCGACCGTGTGACAATGAGTCGTGTAGATGTCGCCGGTTTTACCTGGGAGCATTTGCGCAACTGTTACATTGTTGCGACAGGTGCTGAGGTGGGACGACATCAACTATGTCGTTTGTGAGCAAAACCTAGCAGGATCAGAGTCAGAGAGGAAGCGAGGGGTAGGGGAGAGGGGAGAGGAGAGAGGAATGAGAAGAGAGGAGAGGAATGAGAAGAGAGGAGAGAGGGAGAGAGGGAGAGAGGGACAGAGGCAGAGAGAGAGAGAGAGAGAGAGAGAGAGAGAGAGATTTAATCGGATTTCGGAAAGAGCGAAAACAAGAGTGGGAGGCAGTAATGGAGAGAGACAGACAGACAGACAGACAGACAGACAGACAGACAGACAGACAGACAGACAGACAGACAGACAGACAGACAGACAGACAGACAGAGAGACAGACAGACAGACAGACAGAGAGACAGAGAGAGAGACAGAGAGAGAGAGAGAGACAGACAGACAGACAGACAGACATGCAGACAGACAGAAAGACAGACAGACAGACAGACAGACAGACAGATTTAATCGGATTGCAATACATGGCCGAGAAAATGAACCGGAATTCGAAGGATGTCGTCATAGTGATAGGATATATATGCATAAAAAGACGAATAATAAATAAGAGAAAACTGTAACAAGATGAACGCCGTTTACGATTTAAGCTAATACCAACTGATGCCTTCCAGCCGTTTGCAGTGTGATCACATCTGGGCACAGAACACTGTTAGATTCCAATTGGCGACCATGTTAGCGTTTTGTCAGATCATAAGGAAACTGTACCTAATAATTTTTTAATTTCTACACAGACACTGCAGTCATGCCACTGATATGCTGATCAAATTTAGTCAAAATCACATCTCAGGCTCTTTTAAAATGCATGCATGTGCACTGCCCGTCAATACTGACAACATTTAGCAGGTTTTTTTGCATCTGCAGGGTCATGTAAGAAAAATCGCTAAAATTCACTACGCCAACTATACTCTGGCTAACACGCGTCGTTAACTGCAGATACATCATAGCACCGAGTCTACTCGTATGCTGCCCTACTGTACTCATTTCACATAAAAATCATTTTAAAAATCTCAAATGACACAATTATTTTGTACGAACATTCATGTGTAAAAGAACACCAAACAACAGGCCAGTCTCACTTTTATTTCACACCTCCTAAATTGAAACGATTGAATGACATAGTGGTTTCAATACATTTTACACATAAGCAGTCTGTGGTAATTGACATAGGTCTTACCTCAAACATGTTGATTTGCTCGTGTTTAAATATTTCACGAAAAGTCGAACCTGAATTTATCTCTGGTTAAGGCGCAACATTCAATTATATACCCACGGCAAACGTTAAACCAAGGATTCTATAGCTTCACAAAGATACGCGATTTTGCCGTAAATAGTGTGACATTACGTAAGTGGCGCCACCTGATTAAAAGCGTGCTAAACTACGATAATGAAGGTTCAAATTACAGAGACTGCACCAGCGTGTTAGAACACGATAGCAAAGGTTCAAATGACAGAGGCTGCAACAGCGGTCATATATACCCCCCTCTCACCCTAACTCACCCCACTGGCCTTGTAGATAGTGTTTTTAAGCTAGTGTATTATTTTAATTGAGGTTAATGACACAGTACATCCCTGGGCCTATTCCGTAGTAAACGCGACCGTTCTGGCCCCACATTATTAAATATTTGAGAATTTGTTCAAATTCTTGCTCGAACTGCTTGTTCAATTATTCCCGTACCTGTCTTGCGTGGATTGAAGCGACAACATTGCAACAATTAAGACATTTCGGTTGAAAATGCATGTAGATAGCAAAGTCAAATTCCCATAGATGCATTGTACAATTAAGACAAACAGAATATGATTATAAAGAGGTACAGAATATTTATTCACAGAAAGATAACAAGCCTAGAAGTCCCAATTAATAATGTGTACAATTCAAAACGTAAATCATCGTTACAGTTCAGTTAAAATGGTAAATAGTGTTTATATAAACATAAACGTTCCAATGGCGTGTACACAACCCAAACAAAGCGGTGAATAATGGTTATAATCCAATTAAAACGTTCCTATTGTTATTGTTCGACTGAATATCTTCTCAGAATATCTGTCATGGATAAAACACACACCATTATTATGCCACAACCAAACGTCATGTTTTAATAATATTATGTTTTAATAATATTGCTATAAACGGTATCTTGTGTACAGTCAATGGCCTGAAGTCAACTTGCAATACTAATATGACACTCAAGGCTCATTAATAAAAGTCAGGTGTAAGTCACACAGGATGTTTGAAAAAGCTTGCCTTGATTTGATTTAAAAAGTCAAAATATGCCATTTTGTTTAGATTTAGATCTACTTGGTACATGTAATAGTCAAGAATGTATATAACAAATGACACATCTAACAACATTAATATACTGCCATCATTGCCTTTGCTTTTAATCTTGGATAGCCAATTTAAGATTCCTAGCAAGAACACTTTGTGGCCACTGGTTACAGTCAGAGCGTGTTGCATCAGTGCTGGACTGGTCAGCGTCTGGCTGTTAAAGGCATTGAACAGTTGGTGCATCCTTTCGACGAACTCAGCTGTGCCTGTGTGAGCTGATTCTTCTGCAACATGTATTGAACACAAATATTAATTCAATTCAATATTATTTATTCAAATAACATTCAACAAACATTACAATTGAAGACCATGTCAACATGTTGTACATATGAAGTTGTTATGTTATTAGTAGGTATCCCCAAAGCCCCAAACACAATTATTGTGGTCACAACCATAATAATAAATCATTAGATATATAAATATTGTACACATCCTAAATGCTTAAATGAATATAAAGAAAAAACAATATAAACATAACTAGTTAAATAATAATATATCATGTTATATAACAAAACATTGACTTCATGCAGAAATTACATTATATTTCAACTCTATTTAAGACTATTAGATTAGTATCTAGCTATGCTGCGAGTCGAAATAGTAACTTATTACAAGGTGGTGGTGGTAATAATTACAAAATTTTGCCAATTGGTCATTGCCATACGAGAGTGAACTCTATATGGCAAGTGGACTAGGAATAAGCCTTTGGCGTATTGAGAATCCAAGCAATATTGTCTACGTATATTCCGCCCTTCTGCGTTATTTGTAGATGTTTTTAAACATGCCACACTCCCCATAGCCTAGGCATAGGGACCAATGCGAACCGGGGGCCAGTGAGTATTTCGTGTAACATAAGTAGTTTTTGAAAAGTTATGTTCACAAACCTCAAGTTACATCTTTGTCAATCAGATTGTTTGTGTAGATGCCAAATGTACCCGTTTAACGCATTCTATGTTACATATGGTGGTAATTACAAACGATATCCTTCAGTGTTCGATTTGCGAGCGTATTCGACTGGCGTTTCAGTGACTATGTTAGTATGTACATTTGGCCATTTTCTCATGTTTTCACAGGGGAAAGTGTCGATTACTTTACTTTTATATAAACATTTCTTTAAAAGATCCAATCTTTACCTTCTCTCTTCAACCGAGAAGCGGTGGAAAACCATTTCCGGACATTTTGTGCGACTGTTGTTGCAGTTGGGCGCAGCACAACATTGTGTCATTGGCAATTCGACATCCAACGTCGAGCAAATGTCTGTAGCTTAGCACGCTTAAAAATAGATGGCGTTAGTGGTTGTGGCGTCACACGTTATCGCGAGGAGTTGCGTATCTTTGTGAAGCTATAATATCCTTGGTTAAACTATCAGAAATACCATAACGTCTATACAAACATCTTAAAGGACCAAACAAGGCTACGGTTTCGTGTCATACACCTAATAGAGTTTATACAAAGTAACAATTTCCACATATACTCAATTTTTTAACGTCAGCGGTTTACTCAGAATGAGACTTTAAAGTCTAAAATTCTAACGAAATCCACGATGGTCTAGACGCCGCCATAGGTGAAGGGTTAACTTGGCTTGGCCATTCAGCGCGCGGCATTCTATATCTCTGCTGAAGCCGATCAATTTCCTGCGACGTTGTTAAGGGTCAACAATTTCGAGTCTTCGACAGTTCGTTCAGTTGGCGTGACTTCTAGCAGCTGCTTAATGCTTATAGACGTATATCTAAATCTGTGGTTAAATCTATGGTAAACTTTAGTAATTATACCTTAGTGTTCGGCATACGGTTGCAATAATAGTTGAAACAACCGGTAGTATTGAAGTAATGGATTCACATTGGTGATTTGCGGGCGTACTGTTTGAAATCCCTCCAGTCCAAGTACAGTTCTCTTTGCTCGGTCCATTTTGAGGAGAAATGCTTTGATGTAGACAAGTATCATCAGTTGATGGGATGATTTCAGCGATAACAATAATAGACAACTTTATATTTACCGTCATCAGCATGTTACGCGCGTTGCCGAGTTGCAGTCATTTCATGACAACAGCCAAACCCCATGCAGGGAATCTACGTGGAGACTGCCTGATCACCGTCGTGACGTCATTCTTCGTCTAAGATGGAGTAGCGCATAGTATTTGGATGGCTGGGTGTTAAAAAATATTTTTCTGGTCAACCGCTAGCGTTAGAAAATTGAGTATATGTGGAAATTGTTACTTTATATTAACTCTATTAGGTGTATGCCACGAAACAGTTAACTTTGTTTGTCCTTTAACATCTTTCGTAACTAGAATACGGCAAAGATAATTATAAGATGTTTGACAACAAGTATTTTAAAGCAAACTATTCTTCCATCACAATGGAAAAGAACAAGTAAATACATCAACATCGCACCTCATCGCACCTCATCGCACCTCATCGCACCTCATCGCACCTTACCGCACCTCACCTCACCTCACCGCACCCTCACCTCACCTCACCTCACCGCACCTCACCGCACCTCACCTCACCTCACCGCACCTCACCTCACCGCACCTCACCGCACCTCACCGCACCGCACCCTCACCGCACCTCACCGCACCGCACCTCACCGCACCCTCACCGCACCTCACCTCACCTCACCTCACCTTACCGCACCTCACCGCACCTCACCGCACCTCACCTCACCTCACCTCACCGCATCTCACCGCACCGCACCGCACCGCACCGCACCGCACCGCACCGCACCGCACCGCACCGCACCGCACCGCACCGCACCGCACCGCACCGCACCGCACCGCACCGCACCGCTCCATTTACCTACGCAAAACACATCTAAGTTAAAAACGTTATAAATAATTGACATACATAACACTTCCGTAACTGTTATCCTTTGTCTTACATTTGTGCTAACCCTAAATGGATGCCAGCGTTTGAAACAGTCTAACGCCGACGTTTGCACGCAATCATTGTTGAATTTTACTGGTATTGCATGCTTTGGACTGAACCCACACGATTATAAACGAATTGCCTGCACCGCGAAACGTCGGCGCAAACAAATAAAAATATCCTAAAATAAATCATTAGTTTAATATATATGCATGTGCTGCCAAGTCAGAGAGGATACAAGAAAATTGATCCATTAAGCGAAATCTACTTTTGTTTGTGTTCGAATTATCTCGGTAGTTGACCTGTCACATGAACTGTTGATAAGTTCTAAGTCACAAACTGTGAAAAACTTTAGGGCAATATTTGTGTTTGACATATTCGAAGTATTACAATAATAACCAAATATGGGAATACCTCCAGTATTATTTTGTTTGTTGCGAAAAGCTAAAACTCTTTGAAAAGCGGTGTTTTGAAGAAAAAGATAGAAACAAAAAACGTTAGAAAAACCGTTACTGTAGTATGTTATTGATTCTGCATTATTTGTTGAAAGACGAGATTACAAGACGTGAATGAATAAAACATGGGTCTTAGAGAAAACAGTTTTTGTGCCTCGGAAAAAGAACGCGACTTAACACGAAGTAGCTTGTGGCGGGTCATTCTACTGGTCACTTCATGTTGATTTCGCAGATCTGCCAGTCCTCGTGCAATCTGGGAAATTGGACAATCACGTGTTTGCAGTCGTCGCCGTCACAACGACACGCCGCCACACACGTGGTGAGTCCACCGGACACTACGGCCTCGCGCCATTTACACGTGTTGAACCTTCCAGCGAGTGGACAGCCCGACCACTTCGTCTTTCGCACCCCCACCTTGAAGTGGGACGTGGAGCACGTGAGGCGGTGTCCGGTGATTGTGAGGGTGAATGACGTCTTCATTACGTCAGGCACACATCTCTGGATGACCAGTCCGGACATCCAGCAGGCTTGCCGTGGATGTGGGAGCCAGTGACTGTCCCTCGCGTCAAACCTGTAGCGGGGAGTTTCTGCCAGCGCCAGACATATTCCATTGTCGGCGTCGTTCAGGAGAACAGACATCTCCTTCTTCACCGGCGGCTGCAGTGTGTACCCTCCGAGCACTGCGGAACAACGAAGTTAAACGTTTCAAAGCAATCGCTCTTTTGTCACGTGTATATGCGAATGCCGTGAGTAATCCGGTATATCTACAAATGTAGTCACGTATACAATGTATAAATATACACATGTGCATGTTTTACATACTTACCAGGACATTCACACCGCACGAATGCCATGGTAGATCTAACGGCTAATTCAACGTTGCCTAGGATCTCACTCCCTCGAGTGGCTGAATACACCCTGAAAAAGTAACATTTGTTGTGGATGAATATATATATATATATATATATATATATATATATATATATATATATATATATATATATATATATATGCATGCATGTATGCATGCATAAATGCATACATACATATATGCGTATATGGATGCGAAAACATACATACATGCATGCATGCATGCATGCATGCACGCACGCACGCACGCACGCACGCACGCACACACACACACACACACACACACACACACACATACACACATACATGCATATATACATAATTTTACATAAAATTACTTTCAATGAACATGCCAAAATGGTTGATAGGAAATCATACTAACATTTCTTTCTACTTAGGAAGTTCAGAGGATGACCCGTGTTTACAGTGGGCAACGTCCGCCCGCCCGCCCGCCCGCACGCACGCACGCACGCACGCACGCACGCACGCACGCACGCACTGTACTAGTCTGTAGCTCTTAGCGACACGCTCGGCTGGCTCCGGCCTCCGAGGACCACTTTGGAAATAAGTGTACTAATGTGTGCTTTAATGTGTTATCCTCGGTTTTATGTTTATTTGCATGTTCATATTTTTTACCAAATAAATTCACTTTGCGTTGTCGGGTCCGGGAATAAATGTTGACATTATAATCACCTGCCAAAATTTCCTGGGGACGTAATGCGGCCAGTATTTCAAATAATCTCGTGCAGAGTCTCTCACTCACATAAACGCTAGTGGCCCGCTGTTTATTCACCAGAATAAAGATATCTCACCGATGCTGTTTTAGTTTTTATTTCATTCGCCACACAAATACACACACGCACGCACGCACGCACGCACGCACGCACGCACGCACGGATTGATACATAATGCAAGAAATGAAGTGATGCTATGTTATCTATCACGGGTCGTATGGTTTGAAGATAAAAATGTCCTACTTTGTGTGGTCTTTCGCTGTCCAGTAAAGAAAGTCGTCTTCTACCAGGAACGCATACGCGGGAGTGTGGCGGAAGACTCGCCGAGCCTGGCCATCGTAATCGGTGCATTCGATGACATTCTTTACGCTCCCTGCAACACACCACCGGAAGTAAACATGTGTCGCTCTATATTTTAGCTTTCCTATGGGAACTACAAAGAAGTATCATACATTTTTGTGTTTAGATTGTTGCCATGTTTATGCTATTTTGATTATCCTCCTAAATAGCATGCATTTTGTGTTTAGATTTACTTTGACTATCATGAAATCGAATGTTGATGTATTCAACAAAATATGTTGTGATCACGACACTGTTCAGTATTGTGCAGAATGTTGAACAGGCATAATGCGTTTACGATGAAACCCGATACGACCAGACGACGCTGGCAGACTTTGAGGAACGAGACTCTTAAGACGAGAATACATTAAAGTACGTAATAGTATGTGAACATGTGTTCTATTCAGCGGGAAGCGTTAACATACTTAATGGTAACTAATGACAACTGACACGCGCACGCGCAAAAACGTCACCCGGATACATTGTAACCCGGAAAAATGTAAAGGTTGCAGCGCGTACGAATGTGCGGATCATTCATTCACGAATATTAATGAGTATATTTCAATAGTATGGTGTCTGAAATTCTTTCATATTATTGTTTTTGCGCAGAAATGTATGGTTGAAAGTCACGAAAACGTCGCCAGTCTGGTTTAGAAATGGAAAAAAAATAATGTTTATGTATTTGAAAATAATTACTTTCATGCGAAAGTACATACGTACAGCTTTTTGAAAAAATCAATTTTATCATCCAAGCTATCTATCGTTTATTGTATCAACTCGTCAAACAGTGATGATATTTTCGTCATTTTGTCCAATGTATCTTACGTTATCCGCCACCTTGTCTTACTAAATATGCGTGGATATACTTAAAAATAATAATTAATAAATGAACCATTCGCGTAATGCAAGCTGATATCATGGTTATGAAGTGTGTAGAACTATTTCAGGTTAAGATTATTTTAAATATGAGATTTCGTTTTTGCAAAATGTGAGCTTGTTTTGAAGATGCAGAAAAATGTGTAGTTTCAAAAGTTGTCCGTTTTCCAAACGCCACAATTATTGAATCATGTGGGCCACGTAAATGCTTTTGGTACAATGTCTTGCATTCGGATCCTTTCTTTAACTGCATCAAAATAGTCATCGTCTGAACAAACTATGTGGTAACTGGCGTAGCTTTCCCCAAAGGACGTTCGTGGATAACGTAGAATACAAACATTTCTGATTGTTCATGCGCAATATATATATACGTTTTACATATGTAATATTATGAAAACATAATGGATTTTAGGACTAGTTAAATGTATAATACCTTGATATGATTGTTATTAAAATGGTGTTAAATGCATGCGTAATGAATTAAATTAAGCAGCTAAATCGTGATAGTGTATTCATTCAATCATCAACAACGATACAATGCACAATATATTATATCTTTTAACACTTAATTTGACAACTGGAGCATTTAAGGAAACATAAACAACTGAAATGTCTTGATGAAGTAGCGTAATTATAATGACAAATTAAAGTGTACACTGCAGCATGCGGATAACGTAGAATACATACGAATGTAATAATTTCTTATCATTGATCTATTGAAAGACACTGTTAAATATAAGATTACCTGAACACATATTCAACATGTTACAAAGTATTGCAGCACATATGTAACGTTTAATAGCACAGGTATACGCATTCATATTTCAGCAATCATATTTGCTGATAACGTAGAATACAAAATAATGTAGTGCATTTTGGCAGCATTTAAAAACTAGACAAGGATACAACTGTCGTGTTATTACAAGACCACACTGTTGTCGTATATGACAGAAGAAATAGCAGTGATCTGTTCATTCGTCGTTTTGCCAAATGAGTTTAGTTAACTTGGTTAAAGTTGAATACAGATGACGTAGAATACAAGATTGGATAACCACCTATCAGTTCAGATGAAATACGATCTCAGAATCTAATGGACATTGCCTGAATACATGTTGTGACCTGCCTGTTGGGACAGGAGGGGCTAATGTTGTCAAGTTGTCCTTACCAATTACCCATAGATCTTCAGGACGCGGTCCTACTGGTAAAAACGCAAGACATTATAAACATTTTATCAGCTTCTCGTTTCCCACCCGACATGTCCCATCGTACAGTCCTTTACCACATTAATTTGCGCGGTTTCGAAGAACTGCCATGACGCAGATATGTCGCACATGACCTCGTATAATTCATATCAGATTCACGAGTGTGCAGTTCCTATACTGACTTGCTTGATCCAACCAACGATGATCTTTACGATGCAACACTGCGCCATTTCATCTGGCAGCACCGCAAGGTTCTTGTGTTTCAACTACACCGTTAACTCTCTTATAGTGTATCACCGCAGGAGAAACTTTCACTTGGTCCTTAGAGTAGTACACGCTGCTTATTTCCTCCAGAAAATGGCATATGTAGGTCTCGGTGAAATCTACTTGCAAGGTTTGAAGGCATCCATGCATCGTCTTTGAAGTCAACATGTACTTCGAAATAGTCTCTCATATACAAGTGTCGTTGTTATGGTTACATTTTTGTATAGGCGTTGATTTCCAACTTCGGTCAGTTCTTCGCTCGGTGTATTCGCATCTTTCCCTGGAATTTGGAATAATAACAGCATTCCCTTTCAAATGTTACATATGTAAGTGCGTATTTTCCGATATCAATAAATGTTTACTATAATGCTTTATATGTCATTTATGCAAGAATGATACACCATTAGCTAGCTACCATTTTGTTTTCCAGATTTCTGATATAAAACAGCTGCAAGAGAGCTTCATTTTGCATAAAAAAATATCTAAGACTAAGTGGAATTATACGATAGTAATCTCTCATTGTGAAGGCAATCTCACTACTACAATATCACATTTGTTCGTCATAAATGCATTGCTAAATACAAGTTTACCTTTGGTTTTGCAAATTGGGTGTCAGACCCGCAGCAAAACCACTTTCGTTTGGATCTGTCCCAAACGCTGCCGTAAGAACGCCATGGAATGTGTTACAATGTTTCCTTCCCCGCGATAACGTAGAATACAGGATAACGTAAAATACACCATTTTCATTTTACTGAATCATATGTAATTAAATTAGGTATGTATATCATGCACAACTTTTATTTCACAAAATAAACAAGGTAATCTCATATAGTATAACTTGAAGTTAAACTTGGGAAAGAAAAAATTATCATTATGAAGGGAATCTAGCTAGTACAATGTCAAATTTATTTGTCATGCATGCACTGCTAAATGCAAACTTATCTTTGGTTTTGCAAAGTTTGTGTTAGACCCGCAGCAGGACCACTTTCGTTTGAATCTGGCCTAAACGTTGCCACAAGAACGCCATGGAGTGTGTTACAATGCTTCCTTCCCCGCGATAACGTAAACTACCGGATAACGTAAAATACATCATTTGGTATTATTGAACCATATATAATTAAATTAGGTATGTATATCATGCACAACTTTTATTTCACAAAATAAATAAGGGAATCTCGTATAGTATACCTTGAATATAAACTCTGAAAACAAAAGTATTTCATTATGAAGGGAATCTAGCTAGTACAATATTACATTTGTTTGTTATGCATGCATTGCTAAATACAAAGTTATCTTTGGTTTTGCCAATTGTGCGTTAGACCCGCAGCAGAACCACTTTCGTTTGGATCTGGCCTAAACTTGGCCATAAGAACGGTATGGAATGTGTTATTATGCTTCATTCCCCGCGATAACGTAGAATACCGGATAACATAAAATACACCATTTGGTATTATCGGACCATACGTGATTAAATTAGGTCTATATATTATGCACAATTTGTATTTCACAAAAGAAACAAGGTACCCTCGTATATTATACCTTAACTGTATACTGGGGAAAGCACGTATATGATAAAAGTCGATAACGTAGAATACATTCTTAACGAGGACGCTGTTTTTCTGCCACGTTGATGTCTTCTGACGATCAGAAAAATTGACTATGCTCATGGCTTATGTTTTTAGGCGACAACCCCATGTATATGTGTTAAGCAGACATACTTTCTAATCAGATAGCACTTCATTGATACACAATTATGATATATTATGCGGATAACGTAAAATACATGAATTTTGTGGACAAGTTATATACGTGAATAAGGTAAGGAAAATACATGCGAATATTTTAGAGAACATCATAAAATGATAGGCATGTATTCATAGAATGAACTAAAACATATAGTTAAGCAGCTAACAGTTACTAAATATTACAATTACCATCCTTTTTAATACTACCCTTTGCTATGGACAAGCCAAAATGGGATTTTGTGTGTGTTTCATAGCCACAAACTCATATAAATTATCATACAACCACGAAAACACAACTATCGCAAGAAAGAGCAAACGGAGCTCCGTTTGACTAGGCTATTTATAGTGCCAATAACGCCATACCACTAATTGTATAGACCAAAGACACAATATTTGCAACTGGCGACGTTTTCGTGACTTTCAACCGTATATTAATGAAGTAAATCGGAAAACAAAATAGTTGAACATTTACATTGAGACCAAACGAGCAAAGGTGTCGACGTTTGAAAAAATATACACCTTGGCTACGTGCTTATCAAATCATGATCAAATATCAAATTTTTTTGGACAACGATTGTTTAAAGTTTCACCTCCCCCCCCCCCCACCTCACCTTTAAGGCGGACACGGAAATGAAGAAGACAACAATTAGGGCAATTATCTACCTGGATCAGACCAGCACACGCGGTGGTTCATTCGGTCAAGTGCTACGCCGTGTAGCCACTGGATTCCGCCTGGTACGATCACCACATGTTCGCTCCCGTCAATGTTCATCTTGTGCAAGGAATTGGGTGCCCCGAAGAATATAAATCTGTTGAAAATGGCCGTTGTCATAATCAGTGTCGTATGAAACATCTGCATGGTTGTGTTCTATTTGCAATAAGCTGACTGTCTGTTGCCTGAAAAAGGGTAAACTAATATTTCCTCTAGATAATTGCTAGAAAGACACACATATGGGGAATGTTAACACGCTCATAATATACTGACGCGTTAAAATATCGAAGCGATTTTGTTGGCTTGAAGGGTTTTGTTATTAGGCAACATGTATGAGTTTCCTTGGGTCAGTTTCAGTACACGTCCATTTTCCCGGAATATTTATACTGACGTTTGCACATGTAATAACACAGGTAATATCAATATGTGTAGCTAACATGGGTACAGCATGTTACAGCTGCAACCACAAATGTGCTGGCTACTGTCAGTGTCTTTGGGGCAAAGCAATACACCATTGAACTATGAAAGCAACTGATAGATCACGTGATGTTTCCTTCACAGACTGACGTCAAAACAGTTTTTCTTTGTTTCCATGAAATGTATAAATCAGCTTTCTACGACAATATAATGGGCATTGACAAACAAACAAATAAACAATTGCTATATGATGGATACTGTTAAGTAAAATATGTCCACCAATATCGTTTTACGTGAAATGGTTGCCATAGTTTGGCAGCAGTTATTATTAACGACGCACTGAAATCAATTTACGTTTGCCAGCTCGTGATTGGTTGGCGCTGTTCACCGCTTTATTGGTATATTCGTCCCTATCAAAGCATCGAAGCAGAACCTTACCTCTCTGTCGTGTCAAGTGTTATGCCGAGCAAATATTCTGTACCGCTAAATAGCTTAGTTCTGTCACTGCCGTCAGCTTTGACCACCTCTACTCCTCGTCCGGAATACGTGGTGAAGAACACTTTCTCTTGCTCTGGATGCACGGCCACCCCGAAAGATTTACCTGTGTATAATAGAACGAAACAGTCTATCACCATATCAAGTGCGCGATTAAGCTTCAGTAGCAGGGACAGAAATTTAGTAATACATTGTTATGTTCATTGGACTACACGGAATCTTGTCTTCGTGCGTTAGTTTGCAAGTGCGCATGCACGCATGCATGCATGCATGCATGCATGCATGCATGCATGCATGCATCCATGCGTCCATGCATCCATGCATGCATGCAACATACATACATACATGGATTACATGCATACATACATACTTACATACATACTTACATACATACATACATGCATGCATGCATACATACATACATACATACATACATACATACATACATACATACATACATACATACATACATACATACACACAGATAAAAACATTATACAACATTTACACACACACACACACACACACACACACACACACACACACACACACACACACACACACACACACACACACACACACACACACACACGAGCTGCGCAAATTATAATAATATGATAACCTAACCCAGAAACGCATAGAGACAACAACATCGATAAGCAATACACATTTCATTTTAGCCATTACAAGTGAGTAGATTAATTATTAACTTACTACAGTCATTGACTACTAATGTCTGGTCGGTGCCATTCAGATTGGCGCTGTGCAGAGCTCCGTTCGCATTTTCGCTCCAGTAAACACGTCCATGAAGTAGGTCGACTGCGATGCCCCCAGTCTCCCCTTCAGCTGAAGCCACAACACACAGTTTCAATGTCTGCACACAGCAAGGAAATTATGTTGAGTTTCAACATGGTGAGAAAAGGTATTCAATGTTAGCCCATTCTTGTTATATAATTAACATAATTTTTTCGAGCTTTGAAATGTTAAGTGATCGTAAAGGATATCACAAATATCCTTATATATATATATATATATATATATATATATATATATATATATATATATATATATATATATATATGTATATATATATATATATATATGTATATATGTATATATATATATATATATATATATATATATATAATTCATTTATCATTATTGATATTCTGTGTACATAGCTGAAAGACACCCTTGACGACAGGTACAACAAGAGGAGAACGACAACAGCTTACCTCCAGGGAAGGGCTGTGGTTTTCCAAA
>OZ024861.1:11196411-11251411 GCA_964017155.1 Oasisia sp. SBJ-2009
TTTTATGCGTTGTTTGTGCACACAGTTATCTGTAGTATGCCGGGTATGTACACTTGAACTGCCATTTGTGTTGTCTAACAAGATTGTCATTAACCGGACTGGTAAATGTAGGTTTATTATTTCTAAGCATTCATGCTCTACTGAAGAAGGCTAACTTCAATGGGCTGGCCATGTTGTGAGAATGAGCGATGAAAGGTTAACAAAGCGCCTGCTGTATGGAGAACTGCCAGAGGGGAAGAGGTCTACTGGCGGTCAACGCAAACGTTATATAGACTCCCTGAAATCCTTCCTAAAAATGATTCTTCGGAAAGCTTGGCAGCTGAGTGAGGCTCCTGGCGCAGCCTGATCCAGGAAGAGAGCTGAGTCCTACGAACAAACCAGGATACGCCAGGCGGAAGAAAACACAGTGCTCCGCAAATCTAGCGCTGCGGAAACAGACTCTACGATTATTACTGCCCTTCCATGACCGAACTGCGACAGAACATTTCGTGGCCGAATCGGCCTTATCAGTCACTTCCGGACACATCAGTGTATTTGTTATGATATTAAAAGCGTCCCGTTACGAATGAATAATCTTGGTGTTGTCACGTATCGCGTACTAAATTATTCACGAGCACATAAATACCTCTCATCTGTCACGCGTTGACATTACCGTATCGACAGATCAGCCGCAGATGGACAGCAGTCGGTCAACGTGTTTGGGGGAGGGGGGGGGGGGGCGGGGGGTGCAAAGGCGTAAACAATTTCTTTGTCGTCGGTTAGGCCCATGCACTGCCATGCACTGACATCGTAAGAAGACACAGAGGATAGATTGTGCGTTTGATACATATTCGTGGCGTTATCCAGAACTTCACAATGTCAAGGGCAGAACGTCTATGTGATGACGGCATTTCAGCTTCAACGTACGTGTAGGACACGTTGTTCTAATACAGGCATCGCGAGGCTACACTGTAAATATCTAGGGGGACAATTACCCATTAAACCACTTACATCCGTCTACTGACTGTAGGTCTATAGCCATATATATCAACTAAAAAAATATCTTTTTTTTATATGTCACACACAACTACAGTGGTTGTTCATTCAACCCGATTGATCCGATGGCTCTCTCTCTCTCTCACCCGTCTCCACAACATTACATTCAAACCCGAGCTGGTCTTTTCGAGGACATCGTGGTGTTGAAATCAACACATGAATGGGGATGATGGCCTATCACACGACATACAAAGTGTCCATCAAACTTGGTTTAACATATATAGTCCCTTTTCTCTTCGTCTGTCGATCCGAAGCCTGTCATTATATCATCTGCCTCGTCCTCCATTGCATAAATCAATGCATTTACTTTCGTGACTTTCTCCTTTTCGGCCAACGCAGATGCGAGCCGGAACCTTTCAAATCTGCGAATCCACTTTGGCCAATGGTCAGGTTTTTTGAACGAGAACGGTTCGGGCGGGGCGACTTGGAATGATTGGGCCATGCCGAATGTTTGTAATTCCCCCACTCTCGGCTTCTACACATTTTCACGGTGTATTTCACTCTTTCTAGTGAGACGCGGGTTTTCTGTTGATTTCTCATGTCAGCCATTTCACAGGTTCCCCCTCTCCCGAGGTCGTCGCGCTACGTCTTACCAGGGGAGGTAGTCGCACGACGCTAACACTACATATCTAAATCACTACATATATAAATACTGTGAACCTCTCACTGACTGGAGCATCCGTTTAAGGGTGACATTACATACGTCACCCACCCTTCTGGTAGTCGTCCTTGAGCTGGGTTTGAGGGGAGTGGAGAGTCGTGTGCACCGGGGATGACATCTTCCGGGCCGGGACACGGGACACGGGACACGGGACACGGGACACGGGACACGGGACACGGGACACGGGAGAAGGCGGGGACGGGGACGGGGACGGGGACGGGGACGGGGACGGGGACGGGGACGGGGACGGGGACGGGGACGGGGACGGGGACGGGGACGGGGACGGGGACGGGGACGGGGACGGGGACGGGGACGGGGACGGGGACGGGGACGGGGACGGGGACGGGGACGGGGACGGGGACGGGGACGGGGACGGGGACGGGGACGGGGACGGGGACGGGGACGGGGACATATATATATATATATATATATATATATATATATATATATACAGGGGCAGGGGCAGGGGCAGGGGCAGGGGCAGGGGCAGGGGCAGGGGCAGGGGCAGGGGCAGGGGCAGGGGCAGGGGCAGGGGCAGGGGCAGGGGCAGGGGCAGGGGCAGGGGCAGGGGCAGGGGCAGGGGCAGGGGCAGGGGCAGGGGCAGGGGCAGGGGCAGGGGCAGGGGCAGGGGCAGGGGCAGGGGCAGGGGCAGGGGCAGGGGCAGGGGCAGGGGCAGGGGCAGGGGCAGGGGCAGGGGCAGGGGCAGGGGCTACCTGTGAGTGAGTGGGTTTATTTGGTAAAACATTATAATACGTATAAATATAATATTTATCAGTGATCTAGACACATTAAAGCACACAATAGCACACTTGTTTCCAATGTGGTCCTAACCTAACTTAGTGGATTCACTAGCTAAATAGTGCGTAGTCTAAGTAGGGGACATGAAACGCAACATTGGTAACCTTCTTAGCGCTAAGTAAACGTTCGTATAGCTGCTAGTACTAAGTAGATTTTATGAAATAGTGTCATAGTTAGTGCTGCCATCTTGCGAATCAGATCACACTTAAAGTCGTCGTTCCAATATTACTAATAGATGGCGCAACGATAGTTTGAACAGGAAGTAGTATTTCTGTTAAACAAACTGTACAAAAAGAATGATATTAATAACTAAGACGCATTATAGTAACGTAGATTTAATTGTGCATTTAATATTTGCCAGATACAGTCGTAAATGCTATACCAACTCTCTAATTAGATAATAAAATATTTAGTTTTCCGGCCGTTTTCTATCACCCTAAAACTCCAGCACCGTTATGTTCGCTGGGAGTGGTGGCGTGCTCCTGTAATCTAGCTACTTGGAGGCGTAGGTTGGTGGACGGTTTGAGGTCGGGGGTCCTGCCGGGCGTTGTTCTATGTCGATCGGGTGTCCGCGCTAAGCCCGGCATCAATATGGTCTCATTGGGGGAGCCCGACGTGACCAGGTTGTCTAAGGAGGGACGAACCGGCCCAGGGCGGAAACGCAGCAGGCAAAAGTCTCCGTGTTGGGCAGTAGCCGGATCGCGCCTGTGAATAGGCAACGTTCAGTAGCCCGACCAACACAGTTGAACCCAAACCTTTTTGCTTAATATTTTTAGTTTTTATTTAATATTTGTAGTTTTTATTTAATATTTTATTCCACCAGCCTTTTTAGATTCGTTTTTTAAATTAAACTTTTATTTACGGAAGGAAATTCACTCTTTCTTCAACCGCAAACAAATTGCGATAGAAAGGCATTTTTAGATTATAAATTACATTCTCATTATGAGAAGAAAGTTGTTTTATCACCAATTGTTCAAAATTTTAGTTTACCAAATTAAACAATTAAACTGGGATGCCTGTATTCTAAGTAAGAGTCATGCTGCCTCATACAATTTTTTTTTATATTTCAAAAACCCTATTGCTAAATACATTTTTGAAAAATCTGTGGGAAATTTTCACAAAAACGGAACATCCTCCAAAACATTTTTTTTTGTAATTTGATCATGCTTTTTATATTGGTCATTTGCATAAACAAACTTTTTAGGAAACTATCAAATAATATCAAAAAGTTATACTTAAAATCACCTCACACACAAGCCTGACACGCTAGTTGAAATAAATTCATTAAACACAAAACTAAAAAGTGAGTGGAAAGGAAAAGCAGTATTCCTCTGAAAGCAGATAGATAGACGTGGATCAGAACAATGACTGAAATTATTATATAAGTTTTGGCCAGAGACAAGTTTATTGTCACAATGTGCACACATCTGTACAAAAGAGAAAAGGCGTAATAACTTTAAGTTGCTAGATTTATTTCAGGTGACATACAATCATGACATCGCTGACATGTACAACTGTCATTTGTCAGCACATATACATTTCAGCAACATATTTGAGTCCAGTGTCCAGTCTGGTTTGTCATGTGACGTACAGTTACCATACTCTCAGAGATTGTTTTACATCTGAAAAAATAAATGTTCACATGTTCAAACATATGTGAACTTAGTAATAAAACGTCCGTACAATATAACCGTAATGATTAACATTTATGCCAGATTTTACATCACACGTCAGAAATGATGACGATTCCAGAAAGGACCTTGTCAAATGCATTGCATTACAAAAAGACAGTACGTTTAATATTTATTTAATTATGCAATATCAGACAAAGGTAATAGCCGAGACTAGTGTGATAGAGATGGTAAACCAGACATTAGCAACTAAAGTGCAAAGTTGGTTGAATAATATCGTTTGTTCGCTGCCGTCACTTGTAATGAAAATCAGTCACCATGGCAACAAACAACAATCAACTTCTCATAACCAATCTAGCATATCGAAGATGTTTATATCATTTCTGCTGTCGTCGAAAGAACTGAAGATGAAACTATAAATACCAACTATGAATGTGATGAATTGTCCATGGTGACACGTACTGACACAAAGACCGACTAGAAGACAGCAAGACTGACACAAGGACACTGACACAGCGTGTCATAATGCCTACCAACACTTCTGCTGAGAAGCTCAGTCCAGTAAATATACTGAAACATTAAGGAGCGTAATTTTTTGATAATTTGTATGAAACCTGTATAATATCTAACAGGTTCTACACTAGGACATACAACACACATACACTTCATACACTGTGTGTACACACATTAAATAACAAAGTAGTTGTGTACAAACACACTTCTCTTACACAAACTTACACCCATGCACACACATGCATAACATAACATTTCTATATGCTGTATTTATATTATATACATTTTCACATGATACAATAAATATTTGTTGTAATTAATCATAGCTGCGTTCAACAATGTCACACTGAGTCGACAGTTTAGTTGGCTAGAGCCGCCAGCAGAGGGCAGGCCAGTCGTTCGTAAGCCTTTCGCGCTTACTGCTCCACAAACGGTGAATGCCACAAACAATTAAACCACGTTTGATTAAACCAGCTGCAACAAAGACAGCGCCAAGTCACAGTGGCACTGTCGTATAAAGACATACCAGACCATATTAAATACTACAAAAAGTTCTTTAATGTTCTTTTTATAGACACCAGCATACCATGCAAAACAGTACCTTTAACCAAAAAATAACTTTGCACACTTGACATTATTTTTTACATCGGTAAAAGCCGAAGATCTGGCTTGTGACGACATCTAACTACAGAGATCAGTCGAGACTGTGACACAGGGATGATTGTCTTTGGCCGTGAGGTAGGCTGGCAACTGCCTCTGTCAATGAGCTACTACAATGTCTCGAAGCAGGGGTCCAGTTTATGCAAACTCACCACACTGAACAAACACTGAATGATTGCATTAGTGGTTCTCAGGTCATACAAAACATGTCTGCTTGAATTGATATGGTACAATTCATTGATCCATCTACCATTTTACAAGATTTGTGAAGTTGGAAAACATGCTTATCAAACTTGCTGCTTAATTGTGATATGCCTCTGTGGTTTAATAAACCTACTTATAAAGGAGCTTATGACGAGATTGTGAACTGGCACCGAAACCAGATGTCTTGGTGTGTATACTATTGTGCTATTTCATATAAAGAGATTCCTACAGCAAAATTAATAACTGCTGTGTACCACTGGCACACAACAAAGTCTGTAGACACTTTATACTGAATATTGCGTATAAGATTAAAAAGGTGCATCATATATTCACGGATTCTGTCATTTGGAATGTTCATGGAATTTACATATGTACTGTAAAACTGACACACTTGATACCATATCTAGACATGACTATCATTGACAGTGTCCAATAGTTGCAAGTTATTCACGGTATAGACCACTGAACTGTGTCGTACCAGTGTAGTAGCAATAAATAAGGCCTACCAGTACACAGTGTTTCAGGTTTGAGACAAATTTCATGTCTACACATAGACAATGTCCCAGGCAGCATGCAACTCTGTCGTCTCCAAGCAGAACTTTGGTCAAACCTTTTTGTTTTATCACAGACAACCAAAAGCACATGCAGTTGCTTAGATACACTTCTTAACCAGAAATACACCTGGTCGACTTGTCTAACATGAGTAACATTTCAGCACGCAAACTGCCAATGGCATAATAACCCAGGTAATGTTTCCATATGATTATTTTTATGAAATATTTTTACAGGTTTCCCAACAATAGTAGAAAGGAATGTTTCTGAAGCATATTAATACCTACAGCCGAATAACGTGGAATGTTTCCGCAGGCATTCCACCTATGGTAGAATAACTTGAGGAATGTTTTTACAGGTTTCCCAACAATGGTAGAATAACCAAAGGAGTATTTCTGCAGGTTTGCTGTCGGTTGTATCGTAACATTACTGCTAACAGAATGTATCTGCAGGCCTACTGCTAATTGTACAATGTACTGAGGAATATCTCTGTAGGCCAACTGCAAATCGTACAATAACCCAGACAGGAGCTTGGGAATGTCTAAGCCTACCGACATATAAAAACGTTGTACAACATATTCTACTCTTTACAGGCAACAATTAAAACAAGAACACTATATTCAGTCTACACTGTACAACGTCACTGTACACACTAGCTGACTCGGTCATAATCTCCTGAAAATATATGTGTCCCTCACTGGAGCAAAGACTCCAGTCGCACACCCGACGCTATCACAAAGAATGTCCCTTCAAACTGCCACAACCAAGTTTCGTTGCGGATCCAATGTTCAGAACCACCGATTGTGACAAACTTCTCAGCATATCCCTATATGCTCGGCCCCAACGCAGCTGGTGCTGCGGCGTTCGTTGTGTCGGAAGTTGACACCAAACCACTCCTCCATGGCATCATGCAGATGCGCATGCCCGTGCCCAGGACCAATGCTTTGCCGCGGCACCCGTGTGCTGGCGGCTTGATGCCTCTCAGTCGCTCAAGTTGACGTCACTGACGGCATAAATGTCAACAGCGCCTATTGTAGTTCGTACCTCGTCTCACCAACTCTCACTGAAGCAAGCTGCAAACACAGGCAACGTACATCAACATTACTTGATCTCAAATAAAACAGTGGCAGCAGGAAATTAAAATTATAGGAAGTCTGAAGAATAAATATGAACGAGGCATGTTAACTTACATAAATTTAATAGCAAGTGACGTAGAGTAATTTGTGTTCTGATACCGGTGTTGCAAATATGACGACTGGCCAGACACATTCATTAAAATTATAAATACAACAAAATGCCTGCTTTTAATTGATGTCGTAGAGGTAGTTATTTCATCATCTCTGTTCATAGTGGCAGCTCTCTTGTCTGCACTCCAATCTTAGTTTCACTTTCTTGTCCAATATCACAGCATCACCATGATCGATAGCTTTCGCTTCTTTATACCAATTTATTCCAAACTGTGTCAGAAGTTTGTCTTTCCGCCCTCATGAACATTGCACTGATCACCCTATCCCCCTCTTGTTATTTTCAACTGGATGCCAAATATTCTTCCCGATGATGTAATCGTCAACAATAAGCACCCCTGGTGGGCCAGGGTGAGGTGATCCTTACCTACTTTGGGCGTCTCCATTATCGTTCGTGGATGATTTGCGCCTACCACCGAGTCGGCTGTCACGAAACCATCGCCCCTGAGTGCCCTCTGGTGGCATACATAGGCGTCAGATGCACTCAGATGCCAGTCGTAGGAGGCTGTCGGTAGATTGTGTACCCAGGACGATGACTTCACAATGGGGATGGCTATGCTCCCACTGATTGGCTGCTCTTTGTCACATGACCTGCAAACGCATTCCACCATTGTACACGTCTCATCTCCCTCACATTCGGACATCACTGTAATTTATCAGGGAATAATTCAGCCATGCATCAATTACTGAGATTTTCTTCCTAAACCTAAGCTCAATATTGGCAAATGTGCTCCTACTGTTGTTGCCCCCAAACTCTGGAACCAATTCTCATTCATGATAACTACAAAAACATCTAAAACTACAGCCACTTGTTGCTAAAAGATCAAGACTTACTTGTTTGAAATCACATTCCCACCCAAAACCTTCAGTGATCCCATGCTCCAGTAAAAACTCTTGCCTGACCCTATCCATTTATTTGCTTAATGATATAATGTTGCGCCTCTGAGCTTCGATTTCCAAGGATAAAGACACTGGTCCATATTCACCACTGGTCAATTTGGGCCCAAAGTCTCCTCAACTCAGAGTCTAATATAGACTGATTATCTACACTAGGTAATGCGCTAAAGTGACTCTGTGACATAAATGCACAACAAATAAAACCATGTTACAATTAAGCGTACCTGTTTCTTGAGAGAGGTTGCTGAATGACGGAGGTGGGGGCAGTCAACACCCCGTTGCCGTTGGTGATGACAGAGCTCAGTTGGGCGGGGGCGCTGTTCTGTTTGTTCACGTTTGGTTGGACGATGCACGACACAACCTCGGTCGTAGCCATTGGCTGCTGCAGAACGGGCGATGCGCCATGCTCCGCGGGACTAGCTTTGTTACACTGGCTCGCCGACTTGCGACACGTCGGCCAGGTGGCAGCACTGCAGTCGGCCGACATCGACGCGGGGCACTCGGTGTCGATGCTGTACAGACTGGTGGCGTTGGTCCGCGGCGATTTCGCCCTCGGACTCGCGAGTCGAATCACAGACATGTGAGCGTTGAGAGGCAACGCCGCCTGCTTGCTGCAATCGCCACCAGGTGGCTGCATGCTGCTGCTCGAAACAAGTTTCAGTGCCGACTCACGCTCGGCATACCTGTCAATGGCGGTACCTGTGTTGGTATCGGGCCGATACAGTGAGCATGGAGGACTAGTGTTATGTGGCACCCCGCCACTACACGACATCAAATTGTCTCGGCCATTTTCCAGCGATCCGTCGCTCCTCAGCGTGTCGTACGTGCCGTTAACGCGACTCACTTTCTCCGCCGCCGAATACCCACTGTAGGCCGCATACTTGCGCAGGTCCGACTCGTACCGTGAGATCTCGTCCTCGTAGTGGCCACGTTTCGTCAGGTCAAGGCCGTAGCTACTCATGGGGTCGCAGTAGCTGAACTTTGCGACGTCGTAGCCGTACTTGGACGTCTGTGCCATCAGGTCGGAGTAGCCGTTGCCGTGGTACTGCAGCGTGTGCTGGTACTGCCTCGGCTCCAGGTAGTAGCCGTTGGTGTAGCTGTGTTTGTCCGTGTCCAGTCTCAGGCCGTCTGTGCCGGGGTACATCGACCCCGCGAACGTGTGGTAGCCAGTCCGGTACAGGTCACCGTCCAGGCCGAAGTTGCCCCCGCCATAGGGGTACATTAGCTCCGCCTTGACGTCGCCCGCGGTCTGGCAGCTGGGGTAGCCGTTGAGGCTAAGGTAGGGGTTGTAGCCGTTGAGGGTGGGGTAGACTTCCCTGTAGGGCGTCTTCCTCTTACGCCCCGCCTGGAGGTAGTCTCGCAGCTGGGTCTTGGACTTCTTGTTCCGCGACGACTTCAGCTTTCCCAGCTCTTCCTCTTCCAGGGTGGAGCCCAGTCCCGTTGGGTCGCTGTCGATGATGGGGTAGGGTAGTTTGAACTCGTTTCCCCTCTTGCCCACCAGCTCCCGGCCTTCATCCTCCCTGAAACACAGGTCACATGATTACCTCACTTGATGAGCACTGGAGGGATGTGTCGTAACTTCTGCATGTGTCACAGTCTAATGGTTTTCATCCAAAAAATATTACCTCAATATACAGCATGTTTTGTATGCAGATCAACTACAGCTGTTAAAATAACAGCAGTTTTGAAATAACAGGATTTACTGATGTCGGTACTTTAATTCTATTGTGCTTATCAGTTAAGGTGTGTTAGACCTACTATAAGAACATATAAATTATTTACAAAGATATGTAAACATAGAAATGCTGTTTCAAAATGTCCGACATTGTAACAGTTAATCTATGGTGGTAGTTTGTTCAAATTAACATTTGTGCAATAAAATAAATGCACACAGTGGTGCATGTGTGTACAGTTGTACGAGCACAAAGACATGAATGTACACACATACACATGCATGTACAAATGAACACGCATGCCAGCACACACACACACACACACACACACACACACACACACACACACACACACACACACACACACACACAGACACACACAGACAAACACACACACACACACACAAACACACACTCACACACATGCACACACACAAACACACACTCACATACACACACAACACACACACACACACACACACACACACACAGACGCACACAAACACACACACACACACACACACACACATGCATGAATGCACTCATATATGAAATGAGTTGCTTTACAAGAGGCTATAAATCAACACACACACATACACACGCATGCATGCACACTAAGGGTGGACTGTGCACGACTTATGCACGTACGTGAGGTGTCTGTGAGTGGCAATGACGTAGTCTGGTTTGCTGTTCTTGTAAATAACTTTAGTGCTGCTCTGTAGCCAGATCCACTGGAAGTCTTTTGTCATGAGGCGGTAGGCAATCAGTCCGGAGCTGCCCGTCTTTATCACTGCAAATAAATCAAAACCAGGTGAGTCTTCTACGCAGATACAACATGTCTACACTCTAAAGGTCTCCTAGCTACTACTTTTTATGAATTTCTTATAATGATGTCACAGATACTTTACGGCTTCATAAATAATTATCACAAGGGCGTGAAACATACGGAAATTTATCGCGGGCAACAGTTTAATGCTTGAAAAACAATTTTAAATCTTTTTTATCCCATGACATCAGAAAGTTCTTGTGACATTTAAGGCGGCCCAATGGGGTAAATGACTGTGTTTGTCATGCATGTTTGTAAAGAAGTTATGGCTGTTTGCGAGTACAGAGAATTCACCAAAGGGCAATTAAATCACATAAATAGCTCATTAACAATGGAAGGTGTCGAAAAAAGTAGGCTAAGTAGGATTTGTGGCAAACTAAAGTTTCAATAAAGTTGTTTTCCAAAATAAACATGCTGCTTAATTCCGACGCACTTCACAGCTGTGTGGTTGCACTGCACTAGGCTAAGAAACTGCCACGTGAATAACTGACATTTAGCTCACTAGATGGCAGCACAGTGCACCTGCTTTCACAACATATTGCGTCACTTTGCTGATAGTCATGGAAGTGATATTCTGCCTGACAAGAGTGCCTGCTAAAACATGTCAAAGTACATCAGATAAGCTCTTAATAAAAGACAGTCACACTATGTCACTGAGGACACTATTGCCATACATATCTTTTATATTTATATATTTGACAGTCCTTACATTCCTCATGCGCTGCAGCATAGTAGGTGAGATCATCTGGGTGTATGAGGTCATATCCCCCCTTCTCTGCTAGCTCAGCCTCGATGTAGCCAAACAGCAACTTTCCTCTGTAACAAATATGGTGAGCATATAAGTTTATAAATATAATCAACCTAGGGGTCATGGGGGTACGTTAAAATTTTCATCCAGATTGTGTTAAACTTTCTGAGAATTCTCTACATAAAACAAATATTCTAAAGAAAGTCCTCCTAATCTTGCAAAATCTCAACGATAGTTTAGCAAAATAGTGTTTATGAAGATGTCTATGTCAAAGATGTCTCCTGTTCTTGCACATGTAGAATACACATGGAAAACTAGCCATCAATAATGCAATTTTAAATTATATATTATATATTAAGTGGATGGGTGGATGGATTCACTTGCTGATTTCTGAATGTTGAATCTTTGATAGATGTTTTATAATCAACATGTTCACTGGCCAATCTTCCCACTCAGTAATATTATGAATATTAAACACAATGGATTATGCATTTAAAATTATAACTTTCCTTGTGACCTTGTCTCCTACAGTGATTACTGGGCCACTAACCTGGGGTCCATGGATAAGGGGGACATGTCCATCTTGTGTTTACTCTTGAAGGTGTAGTCACGTGGAGGTACGTCCAGCAGAGGTAGTGGACCGAAGGGACAGCACAAGGCGAACATGGCCAGAGGGGGTTCATCGGCCTTCATCGCTTGACCAAGCAGCACCTTGAAGCGTCCACTGATCTCCAATGTCTGGAGGTAAGAAAACATGTCACCTGTCAACCATATTTCTATTCACCCAATAACAGCGAGTCAATCAAAAATGAACTTTCCCATTATTATGTAATATATTGTTCACCGTAATATAAACTCATCACAATTAGTATTTAAATAAATACATCAATACTAACATAACACTGATCCCTGGAAGAGATAACACAGTGGTCAACTTCAAGGTTTGTCGGGAAACCAGGCAATCATGTCCACAGACTAATATTATATTAATGCCATAGGTTGCAACATGATAACACTGACTGGTTTTGTTTAAATGTTGCATTTATCTTATAATTTTTCCAAATTACACAAAACATCCACTACTGATAACTGGTTATATGATTTGTAACTAGACTTTTGATTTTTTTAAATTGCCTGTGTATTATATAAGGGTCCTTTTGCAGTTAAGGCTGTTTTAATGTTTTCCACAACTGATTGAGATTTTGAACAGTTGCTTAACACACCCTCACTCCTATAATTAGATTCCTGTTGAGCAGCTCTGCCATGTAACACCAACCAACTTTGACAACTGAACGATTTTGTAAAACACTGACCACATCAAATCTGCACACAACTGATCCAGGAGCATAGAAAAAGTGTGACGCATAAAAACAGGATGTCATCGCACACCGAAGTGATGTAGGTGAATTGAAAAAGAACCCTGATAGGAAGAATGCAGACAAGACACAGTGTTGAGCGGGTGGGTGCTCTATCAGGGTGGCTGTAACTCACCCCGCACAGGGCGGTGTGAGGCCATGATTTAACGTCTTGTCTGAGCCTGCCTCTTGTAAGCACCCCAATGCTGACAGGGCAACGTTTAATCACATCACAAGGGGGTTTACAAGTTTGATGTCAAAGTGTTTATGTCTTATTCGCTTGAAAAAACTGCAGACATTTAAATCACGCACACAGAATGGAAGATATAGAATAAAAAAAACTTGCTGCCTTTCCCTATGGCATGAAAACACCTATAATTCTCTTACGACGTGTTTGAAAACAGTTTACAAGAAACGTCTTTCGGGGGTTAATTTGTGCTAAGAAGACACGCAAGGGTGGCTGAATAGGTCAGGGAAAAATAAAGATGTCAGTGTGTGCCGACATTAATTTATACAGACGTACAATGGGAAAAAATTGTTCAAAAAATCTCTGAGTTTGCTGCATTAGGTACATTTAAACAATTACATTTTTCAGACAAGCCTAATTTATGTCAGCCACTGGCGCTAAACCCAGTCCACTTCACTTCCTTTTTGTGTAGGTCTGTCTCTCATTGTGAAGATTCCATGAATAAAGAGCCCATACATTCGGGTGTCTGACGCAAAACTTATTGTTATCTATGAGTTCTCTACATGTATATCAAAAGCTTTTTGACAGTGGCAACTACAGTTCTCTTGCGTCATTCTAGAGCTTGCTGCAAAGACAACTGTGAAGCAATATGTCCAAATTCTACATGTCTGTAAAACGTGCCACTCGCAAACTAAAACTTTACAGCATGTTTTGTAGGAACATACAGCAGTTACTAACTTTATGGGCTTTGAACTGACCTTGTCAACCTCCATGTTATGTTTGGACTGAAAACTCTTTACAAAGAAAGTTAACAAATGTTAGTATCTGCTTTCTGTGTGGTCTCTCAATCTTCTCCCATTCTCTACTGTTCTCCATGGTCTCTATTCTCCATGGTCTCCCAGTCTTCTCCTATTCTCTACTGTTCTCCATGGTCTCTATTCTCCATGGTCTCCCAGTCTTCTCCCATTCTTTACTGTTTCCATGGTCTCTATTCTCCATGGTCTCTCTCTTAGTCTTCTCCCATTCTCTACTCTTTTCCGCAGTCTCCATTCTCCAGTCTCTCAGTCTTCTCCCATTCACTACTGTTCTCTACAGTCTCCATTCAATACGGTCTCTCAATCTTCTCTCATTCTCTCCTGTTCTTCATGGTCTCTATTCCCCCGTGGTCTCTCAATCTTCTCTCATTCTCTCCTGTTCTTCATGGTCTCTATTCCCCCGTGGTCTCTCAAGCTTCTGCCATTCTCTCCTGTTCTTCATGGTCTCTATTCCCCCGTGGTCTCTCAAGCTTCTCTCATTCTCTCCTGTTCTTCATGGTCTCTATTCCCCCGTGGTCTCTCAAGCTTCTGCCATTCTCTCCTGTTCTTCATGGTCTCTATTCCCCCGTGGTCTCTCAAGCTTCTCTCATTCTCTCCTGTTCTTCATGGTCTCTATTCCCCCGTGGTCTCTCAATCTTCTCTCATTCTCTCCTGTTCTTCATGGTCTCTATTCCCCCGTGGTCTCTCAATCTTCTCTCATTCTCTCCTGTTCTTCATGGTCTCTATTCCCCCGTGGTCTCTCAATCTTCTCTCATTCTCTCCTGTTCTTCATGGTCTCTATTCCCCCGTGGTCTCTCAAGCTTCTCTCATTCTCTCCTGTTCTTCATGGTCTCTATTCCCCCGTGGTCTCTCAATCTTCTCTCATTCTCTCCTGTTCTTCATGGTCTCTATTCCCCGTGGTCTCTCAAGCTTCTGCCATTCTCTGCACCAGTTACTCTGCCAACACTCTGACGTGTGTCCAAGACCCCACACTATACTTATGTGACCAGCGCAGTAGAGTAAATGACCACATGAATGACCACACGCTGTGGTCAGTGTCTCTCATTACAGTACAATAACCACAGCCACCGTCACCTCAGGAAACACATCAGCATCTTATATGATGTGATTAACACTGTGAACAATGCCACTCGCACAAGCAGCCTCATCAAGATGCTGAACAAATCATTACCAAATTTAACTGTTATTTAGACAACAGTTCCATATTATATGGCAAAATATTTATAAATCACTCTTTCATGCAGCATAAGTCGGCCACAACGTACAAAACGACGAATCATGAAACAACAATTACACAAGGACACCAATAAAACAGACTATTTCGCAACATTCTTATTTACGACCTTGAACATCACAGAGCTTAGCAACTTTCGAAAAAACCTTCCCTATTATTGCCATAAATATGGTGGACATTTGACAACCTCGGAGTAAGCCTGTATGGCAACCAGGTGGCTTGGTCCCGAGCGGCTTGTAGATCAATGCCCTCCATTACGACCTGACTCTCGCCCCATAAAACACACACAATACGTGGCCTCACACCTGGGTTCTGCCATGGTTTTTAGCAGATGAATAACCTATTCATTGCACTGGCTCTTGTCGACATAAATCTTTGCATCTGATTTCTGCAGACCTTTATTATAACGCTCGGTTACAGATCACAGCGACACAGCACACTTCAGCCTTGTTCCCGATTCCCAGGGTGTGGTCTTTCAAATGTACAATAAATCATGACGTCAATTTGCATAACAATCTATTTTGATTATTTTAGACATATGCACATCCATATTATTTTCTGCAAATTACCAGCAGATTATTACATGTTGCAAAACCACACTGTTTAAATAGCAACCTTCTGTGCAATTTCAACCAACTATGCCCATAAAAAGTTTCTATTTCTATTTTCTCCATTTAGGTAAATTACAGCATATTATATTTTCCACAAACTCCCTTAAACATTATTAACCCCACGCTCCCTAAAACAGTTTCGTGCGGTTAACCAGTAATGTAACACATTATTACTTTCAGGAAAACCCGCTTTACAGTAAGCGTAACAGCACATCAACGCCAAATGTTCTCATAAGAAGAACGTGAAATAGTATCCCCTAGAAATACGGTGTCTGCAGCGCATGCAACGCACATCTATTACAAGCCACTGAATCACTGTGTAATTGTGTAGCTAGGCTTACAAATTGCCGTATCATTTACTGCGCTACTAGGAAAAGGGTAGCGAGGAACTGAGACAAAGCTCGGCCTGCACGACATATCATGTGCAATCAACCATTAAGAAAGTAGCGGTCACTAGTTGGCCTACTGGTGTTTCTCGGACGCACAGGAAACAATTTACAACAAACAACTCCACGATGTAGCAATTATTACACTTTCCTTCTGCGTGACAAAGCCGAAACTTGCCAATCAGAAATCATCATTGTAATGTTGACGTGATTATCTTGATGTGATTACCTATCTAGACTCATTAGGTAACACCAACTTAGTGTTTGTGAACATAATATCACAAAGAATGATACCCAAGCTACAGTTCCCCTCTTGTTGTCAAACCGTGTAACTCTTTGTGGTATTATGTTGCATCTATGAAAGGTTTTAGGTTAAAACGCGATAAACTGCTATTTCGGTGACTTCTGACTGGGAGAAATTTTTTCATTGAAAAGAAACAAAAAAGTGAGTCAATGCTGTAAAAAGTATTCTTAGGATATTTTATTAATTATCATGTATAAGTTCGCATTTACACTCTGAATTTGAATTGTATGATTTTTTAATAATAAAAGTTTGTAAAATAATAAGTTGGTTCAAAAAAGCAGCAGGGCCCATAATATGTTGTCATCATTCATTATGGACAACACATTGCTATAAATAGAAGCCATGTGAAATGGGCAGGTGAAATAGGCCAAAGTACAGAGACAATTCTTAGAGGAGACAACTTACGATGAAACCAGATGTGTTGTCAAGCAGACATCGAAATCGTACCGTGAAACATCGGTGCAGGAGGTGAGCATTTTCTGAAAGACAAGGCAATCTTACATTGACACAATACTTCATTACAATAGTAAGGTAATTAAACTTGCTAAATTTTACCTATTCCAAGTACAAAATGAATCTGTCCCTCTAAGGAATAGCTGTACTTGGTTGTACGATAATGAGACTGATGTAGACTTCTGTCAGGTTTTATTTCCGTCAAATAAAGGATCGATGCAAAATGTGTTTACTGTGGTCTAAATTTAATAGGGTCATTCACCTCTTGAATGGTTATAAAAGACAAGAAAAATACATTTGATGCCAAACCATTGTCTGACCACACTACCACATGCTAGGGTCAATGTCACAACTAGGCTGACCACAATGACCGCAATGACATCACACCGACAACGCGTAACAATACGTGATGACACGTGTAGATCACGAAGCAAAAACTGGACAATGCCGTTGGTGGCCTTTCTAGTGCACCATGTCATGAGCAATAAATATCTCGAAAAACCCTCGGTTGCCATCTTATTAGTGCAATGTGCGGCGATGCGGAACGAATGCTGTCAGATGGGTGGAAAAAACGAACACGACCGGCATCCGAGCACAATTCATAATTAACTGGGTTGGCATTTCAACAAGTCATCTTTGCATCACCCTCGGATGTATCTATCCTACGTATATTTATTCTCCTACTTAACGCGCATCGAAGACGTGCAGCGTTGGCTTGAAGTGTGGGTATGACGTCAAATGTACATAGGGGGGTAGATGTATGTCTGTAAGCCCAGCCCAAGATTTATAGAGCTACTCCACTGGCATCTTTCCATTGAAAGGCACCTCCAAAAGTCGGCTGAAAAATGGACTCGTGGCATTGTGGTTTCGCCCATTCTCTTTAATGCCGACATAAATTTGTTGTGCCACATCTCCTGGTCTCTGTTCCATATGGAATCACCAAAACACCAAACAAACCATATTTTATATGATTAAAGTAATTTATTCTTAGATGGAAACAATCGGGTAGAATATAAATAATTTCTTTGGAGATTTTTATTTATTTATTTATCAATAAAAACATAATTGTAAACCTGGTTTCTCCTTGCTATATATCTAAATACACATCCAGTTTACATGAGAAATAACTAAATATTTATTAATTAAGTGGCTTAATTAGTATATTAACACCACACGTTATGATAAAAACTACCGGGGTATTTAATTAAACAGCGCCATCCCATACAGACAATTATTCTGAGGCAGAAACAAATTTGAGTGATGCTCTAAGACATTGTGGTGTATATGTATAACAGCAGAGGGCGCCACCAGCCTACCTGGCATGAGAACTTGCTGGATGGTCATATCGGCGTGGTCCTGCGGAAGTCTTGACCGCCAGTTGAGTTGCGACTTGAACTCATCGCGATCCTCCGAATGGATCAACTCCAGCGCACTCTGGTGGATGATGTCGGACTGAGCGGGGAAAAATGACAAATGGGTGAAATGTGCTGCACTGTTCTCATTATGTGTCACATAAGATAAGTGGGGGAGGGGGTGAATCAGTGGGAGATGATTGATGGGCGACTAACTGCATTCATCAGTTCACATGGATACCAAGAACCACTTGATACAATTCATTATTTATTCTAACTCTTACGTAACACCCAGTGCTCTATATCAGAGATGGTACGTTAACTGAATCATGGACTCGGTTATTGCATGACACAGCATTTTTTCTCCTCCTTGACTTATAGACACTCGTTTAGTCACATGATTTTTACTGGAGACTTAATTATTTATTTTTTTAAACATATAGTGGTGACTTAATACATTCATAATAAATCGATCACTATATGAAACTTTATAATAATGATCCAACATCACTAAACATGACTTTGTCATTCTAGTTGAGTCATCGAACTGATCCACACAATGACACCTCACCACAAAACAACGAAACAATTCAACGAAAGGATCCTAACACCACAAACACAGTGACACGTCACTAACTGAAGTTAAGATCCAACAATGATCCAACCCAACCACCAAAGATCCCACTAATTCTCGCATCAACAATGATCCAACCCAACCAAAGATCCCCCTAATTCCTGCATCGACAACGATTCAACTGAACACCTGCTACAGGCCAACCTGACAATACAAGTCGAGAGGAATCAACATGAGAACCACCATACATCAACAGAAATTATGAAAATGCAAAATATCATTGAACCAGCTCCTGATTTCATTAGGCAGCTTCCTCAGAAGTGATCGAAGCCGAGAGCGGACTTACTTGGCGCAAGTAACTTGCACGTGGCGTGCTTTCTGATAATACAAATTTAACACAATGGTCACTGCAATTTAATTACGCTTCACTGCAAATTGATTTTAGTGCAATTTTACGGAGTGCTTCACAGAGTTCAGATATCGCATGACACCAACACCTATGTATGGAGACATTAATTTCATCAGCTGCAAAACTAAATCAACTTAGTTCCGAGGTCTCAACATATGCCGAGAGCTCGGTTACGATTGGACATCTGACCAACTGGTGCAACCGGAAGTTTTCAGCATCTTAACATAGACTCTACTGACAACGATAATCATTTCATGTTCAGATGAAATGTCTCTTTAGTTAACCAGTTGATTTATATTGGCAACTATCTGAATGGTTTCACTGGAAGTGGTAATTAAGCCACCGGTGGATTTACGACTATTTCTACCAAACCACAGCAACTATCATGAATGCCAAAGTTTGATTACAATTTGCTCGCATTATTAATGCTTCAATACATCGACGGAGCCCAGACACGTGTCTGCATGTGTGAAATCAAATGAGCTGTTTTGCTCGATCCCGTATTGGATTATAAATCTCAACCCAACGACAGACTTCACTCTCCGACTACGTTGCATGCGACGGCTCCATCAGCCGAAACATATCCAGCTGAGTTGTAGGCACCGCAGGCACGACAAACACAGAGCCATCTAATTCCATGTTTACCAAGCCGCTGATGTTTAATGATAACGAGTCCACCCAGATTCCTGCTGGTGCTGCCAACTTTCCAGCTTTGATGTATCTAACATCGACACAATCAGTGGGGCTTCTACGTCTCGGGACATTTACCAAGTAGCTGATCTTTAGGTCCAGATCCTCCCAGCGAACAATCACTTCTTGCACCCTGCCGCTGTCGCTGTTACAAACGGCTGATGTATATGCACGACTGACGCAATAAATGGATGGCTGTCCATCTTAATCTTCATCAAAGTATCGCCGGTTCCCGTTTCTGTTTGTCAACGGGTAAGTTTGCGAGGTGCCACACTATGGTCGCGCCCCGTGGGGCAGCGGCAGTTGCGGGGAATCGTGTTATTTATGTTGCCCCTGGTATGACATCGATGATAAATTAACGTAATATGTTACCTGGTGAAAGCCGAGATATTGCTCGACAGTCCGCGATGCAAAGAACACTTCGCCGTCACTGGACACAGCGAATAGGAACCCACTCAGTGCCTGAAACACACATCATAAGTGTACACTTTAATACAGTGTCATTGTCATGACAGAAACAAAAACAGCCAGAAGTTGACAGTGAGCAGAACAAATTAATATAATAAACTGTAGTATTTTTCTATGAACATCTGCCAACGTGGATATACTAAAAGTCTAATTTTATTTTAAGTAAACTATGAGTATTTTATGAATATCATAATTTAGTAAATATTCATATAATCATATGGAAATGTAAAGGTCCTTGTTCCCGTCTAAATAAACATGTGTGTCAGTTAAAATTAATTAAATCAACTTTGGTAAATGTCTAAATTACAATGTGAAAATATAAAAATATCCCTGCCCAATTTTACCAAGAATTAGTTGCAGATAAGGTCAAGCAAGGAATTCTTTTACAGTGCCCGTGTATGCTGCACAGGATGAATACAGACTAACAGAAACACTCTGAACATCATAGAAGATAATAATGTAATAAAGTTGGTACTATCATTTATTCACAGCAATTGTCTGGATATGTCAGTATGGTTTGGCTGTCACCTGGGTGGATGTGTATTGGTGGGGGGGGTTAGGCTCTCATACCTGTAGTACGCAGTCTGTGTCCGTGAAGCCAGGCTCAGCGTACAGATGGTGATTGTGACTGACGAGATGGTGACGTCCTTCCCGGGCATAGCGCTCCTGCAGGGAGGCTGAAGACAGATGACACAGTGAGGACAATGTCATCAACAGTCATACTATATATCATATAGCACATTTGTCAGAAATTCTGTTGACACTTACAACACCCTATTGTGCAAGATTGTTGATGGTTTTAGAAAACATTCTTAACCATAACAATGACATGATAAAAAATACGTAGAAGTGTACAGATGTTGTTAATTATTGTACACGTGGAATGGATGGGCTGAATCACTGTATATGTGTAATTTAAAACTGAGTTTATGTCATGTGTTACACTGTTTATATATTTATAAACATATTTCTTATAACGTTTATAACTTATTTGTTTATAAACTTTTTAGATTTATTACTTTATTTATATTTTTGTTGTACATATTTATATTTCTAACTTATTTACCTTACTTTAAAAAGCTATGCATTTTTACATATATTAATTCACATGGGCAAACTGTCTATAGGTTTCACCTTCACCTCAAATAAATGTATTCGTATATCAGACTGAACTTTTACAAATTGCATGAACTTGTAATTTAATTTAATTGTGTAGTACTAATACATGCAATTGGACAAAAGTCGCATCTGACTATATTGTATTATGCCATTACTGATTAAAATTACACTTAAATCCACATAATAAAGGTATTGGGTATTGTTTTTACTGTAGACATTGATTGTGAAGGGGTTTTAACACAACAGCATTTATAATATGGTCATTAAAGTTGTTTAGGTAAAAAGCCTATCTTTTGTGAAATTTAAAAATATGAACATCACAGCTGCGTTGTATAATGCGTGTTACACGCCTGGATGACACGCGTTCTATAACGTGTGTTACACGGCTGGATGACACATTGTATATTGCACAGCACCTTATTGCACTTGTGTGCAATATACATTTACAACATTCACCAGTCAGGTACAATGAGAAGATTACCCTAATTATAGTGGTAAATTTTCATAACATTCTCATCTTTCAAGAACTCTTTACGACAAGAATAGCACAAACTTAACAGACACCATTAACAAGCATCACATCTCTACTATATAAGAACAATAACACTAATAACAGACTTTTATAGCTTGAACATCCCCAAAACGTGCAAAAACAAGAATCATTAGCCAGATATAAAGCACCAGAGAGGTGACGAGAACGTGGTGTGTGTTTTATATCAAAAAAAGATTTGCTAAAAAGGAAAAGTACAGACATAAAGCACTCGTGCAAAGACAAGTTGGTTAATTTATCTATTTGCTCTGCTCCTACACACCGGGCTGCCACCAGCGCCACCTCTGTTGACATTCACAGGTGTCGGCCATACGCACTGCGGCTGTCTCTGATTCACTGTCCCCACGTAAGGTTGTTTACGGAGACACCAGGCGGAGAAATAACAACTCTCCTCGCTCCGTCTCCAGCTGTTTCCCCCACACCCTCAGCCTACGCCAACACGCTTTTTCTCGATCTCTATCCGCCCTCTTACCCAGTCGCCCTAGGAGCACCGCCATTGTCAGTGGGTTCTTCTACTTGGGTGGAGTTTACAGGGTAGGCTACCTCAGTGACAGGATTGAATTTGTCATCCACCAGTATTCACCCTACCCATATTGAATACCAACTAACACAGTCTTCAATTGACTTAGCCGGCATTAAGGAACTAACACTGAGATGATGTAACTGACTAAGACAACTACTACTCATCTATTGATAACATGTCCCTCAGCTAACCGGGTAAACCAGCATCTGCTTTGATATCTCCCCTAGCCCAACACCTTATGGGGAGGACAATCCCTAAATCCCTTCATGTAGGATGCTAACTGTTTGAACTGAACTGTCCACTGCATTCAGATAGTACTTTGTCATCTTCAGCTCATGAAGGACTTAGCTGGAGACTTGAGCTTGTAAGAGTAAGGTTCCCTCCTTGCAGACAATACTTCTCCTTGGTATGTCACAAGAGACCCTACTCTTAATGAGCAGTTGCCATAACATACCTGGCATCAAAGTGTTTCGTTACACGTCTTCAATCAGGTGATAATGTCCTTTTTACTGAGGCTAGTGCCATTTTATGACATAGTATCACCACACTGCGCAGTTTCTAAAACACCTATTTACATTTGGCAGTACCATTTATCATAGTCACTTGACTAAATACATACTCTGTGTACATATGGTACCATTATTGGGACTCAGTAATTTGACTAAATCCTATTCTAACACCACATTGTCACTGTTGGCTTCACCCACAAGAAAATCACTACATATAGTTACACATATAATAGTTACCAGACTTCCAATTTGACTGAGTTATGACAAATTAGAAATACATCTACAATTATCAAATAATTTGAAACATATGTTTGCAAAAACACATGTACTTTCTCTGCACAGCAAACTCCTTAGTAACTTTACACTCAAGGCCGAAGTTCCAGACAAAAACTCAGCTTTTTCTAGAAACCTAACTGAATTTTTATATTTATGCTTATTACCGTGGAAGAAATGCAGAATAAGTCTGTTTTGTTCAACTCTGTGTGCATGCGCTGCTTGTCAAGCTAGGCGCTGTGTCTCCAAATGTCAAATAACCACATATAAAACTTTTTTGACGGCTAGGATGGCAGTGAAAAAGCCCTGTTCTATGCCACCCCACTGAGGCAACAGTCGGCAGGCGTCCCCCAACAACTTACTAATGTCAAGTCTGTTTTTATTCTATTTTATGTGCCATGCTTTATGTAAGTGGCTTCTATGCACCGGTCACTGACAAATAAAGAAATTTAGATAAATGCACAAAAAACTCATGTTGCATTATAAATAATCCAAGTAGACGCTCTACGTAGATGGCCATCTATTTCCTAACCAGGCTCGGCCGATTGTGGCACAACAGGGTGTAAGGGGGCGAAATAGAATTCTACACCCTCTATTATAAATGAACATGTTTTCGTCATAATTCCGTCTGCAATTGTTTGTGTCATAATATGAAATGATGCTGTAGGATGCTGTTGATGCACAGATGAACATGTTTTGTCATGATAATTATGTTGTCTGCCATGTTTGTGCCATGATGTGTTATTATGTTGTGCTTGTAGGGTGGGGTAAATCACATGAATGAGTTGTGAATTTGGTATATGGAGGGATTGTGAATATGGTGAAGAAAGGATTGAGAATATGGTAAAGAAAAGGTTGTGAATATGGTAAAGGGGTTGTAAATATGGTGAAGAAAGAGTTGCGAATATGGTAAAAAAAAGGGTTGTGAATACATATGGTAAAGAAAGGGGTTGGGAATATGGTAAAGAAAGGGTTGTGAATATGGTAAAGGGGTTGGGAATATGGTAAAGAAGGGTTTATCATGTCTACGTAGCCCACAAGGAGATCGTGTTTATATGGAATGTTAATAATATACACCAATAATATTCCCATCCAGGAAACACCAGCATTCAACAAATTTCATCTACGCCTGCATAGAATATCTGCAAGTCAGAATACCTAGACATCGTTTACGTTATATAACACGTTATTGTCATAAAAAGCATTGCCTTTTTGTGGTTTGTGGTTTGGTGATTGCCGTTTTTAAGACTGGCTTAACACTCAAGAGGAGATTATACAGACAGCTTGTATGTTATTATTTGAGATACTGAATGGTTATAAAGACATTGATAGAAGTATTTTTTCGGACCTACGGAAGGCAACATAACTGGAGGGCATGACTGGCTGGCCTTTAGTAACAACTGTACAGCGGATACCAGAATACCACGATAAAAGAATGGGACAAATTATTTACTGATTGTGTATATGTGAGCAGTGTGAATGTGTCTAAAAACAAAACTGAGAGATAACTGATAAGAACAGGACTCAGAGATAACATGGCTGCATTAGATAAGATGAAGATTTCCTTCCCTCTGGACATCTGAACTGGTTGTACTGGACGGCAATCTTTTTTTAAATGTCTATAACATATTTGCTTTAGAATAGTTATCTCTAGTAATTATAATCTATTAAATATATTAAGTAATAAGTAAATGTTTGCATTCCCGGAGGAATATAGCTTCAGTTAACCTATTTCTGTCATATAAATGTAAAGTGTATTTCAGTTTAGGCTGAAAAGGGCACTATTTAAATGTTCATATTATTGTATAAATATGGGCTGTAGCAAATATCAAAATGTTACATCTTTATTTTCTTAATTTAAACATTACCCAAATTTCATACACATAAAAAATGTTATATATAAATTTCATATCTGCATTTTATATAAAGTTTATATGAAAGTTTTATATAACATCGTTGTTGAGCAACAGCATAAGCTTGTCTCCCCAGCATAGGTCTCTAATTCACTTAACACAGACGTTACTGGGCACGCCCGATCATTCTTCAGTCTCGCTGCGATCCTGCTGTTAATCAATCTGGCAGATTTCTCCAGCTGCCTGCCAGGTGACCATTAACTAAAATTCAACATCCGAAAAAACGACTGACTTTTATGTACTTGTGTTTTTAAATAAATAGATAACCTACAAACAAAAAGTTAAAAAGAACACTGGGCCAGAAGAAATAAAAACCCCACATCTGATTTACACCGATGAAGGACGGGTTTGTACCGATGTTTTTACTTCTGTCTTTCAGTTACAAGTTACCCTAAACCTATATATCCATATTTCTTGCATCTTTTGTAAGTAACTTAAAAGACAAATATCGCCCCGATTAATTGTCGTCATCATAAATAATGACGTTTGACAGCCCGGCGTGTGTCAGAGCCAGCAAGTTTTTTGCATTGTCGTCAGACAATAGTCTATGCACCTTACGCAAGTCAGATTTACGTCAAAATTCCGGACGGCTACTGTGAATTGCATGTGGCGAAACGTATGGCACCACACTGTGACCCGCTCTGCTCCGTGGACTAACTGACATACATCTGTTTTTTTTGGTGTCCCACTCCACGTGTGGACGTCACCACGCAATGATATATGAACCTGACACAACTAAATTAGTTATTATATCAATCGGCTGCCCAAGTGTCCATGTCTGTCCCCTTTGTTCCTTGCGTATTCCTAAGAAGCCAGTGTCTTCAGATTTCCATGAACTACACTTCAACTGTGGCCCACTTTCAACATTTTGCGAATAAATATTCCCGTGGCGCGTTATACGTGTTCGCGGCATATGTTTGAAGTCCTTGGCCTGGCCAACTTGCAGAAGAGTTTTAGTGCCTTAGCAGAGACAAATTTACAGTTTCCTTCCCATGTGTTTGACGCCAGGATGTTCTGTAATTACGTTTTATCTAATTTTCATTATCCATCTGCACATTTGTCACGTGTAACGCTGCACTGTCCAAGGTCGTGATATGACAAGCTGTCAAACAAGTGATATGGCATGTTATACGATTCTCTATCTTTATCTCAAATAAAACCTTACTGTACGTGCATTATAATAGTAGTTGCTTCTTGGTGGTCCTGTGTGTCCAACGATGACATTGCAGTGCTGTTTTATATTATATTGTTGCAACGAATGTAATATAAACCAGATCCCATTTCAATATACAAGTAACTATTAAGTTCTCATCATATTCTTGGGTGTGTATGAGATCAAGTGTTACTTATTAAACATTATGTGTTACATATCAAAGTGTCACATATCAAATATTATATGGTTCCCAAATTTTTCTGAAATATCTGCATATTACTGCTTATTTCAAAGATTCACAGATAGTTTTAATTTGCTAATTTTATTATTACTCATGATCACATAAAATCTGTGTAGTTTCAACTAAAGACACTCGTCATCTTTGTGTGGAGATACTGATTAATTTCAATAGTATTCCTGTATTTTAATAACCTACATTTCCTTGTTTGCTCTCTAAGATTAATAAATGTTTCATCGCTACATTACTAGTAAGAATGTGTATATTTTCAACACTAAAATCCTGCCAAACCTTCTACAACATAAAAGTCTTTGTGGGTCCATATGTGGAAGGTGTGCACCATGTCTCCTTTGTGGTGTTTTACGACTGTGCCTATGTAATCACTGTGTGTCCATATAGACACAGACCCAGCTGTGTGATTGGCCATTCCCAGGCAAAACACATCCCGCACAACTATCCATGAGGAATACCCGCCATGTTCATATTGTCTGGTAACAGTGACATCAGAGGGGGTAGATTGGCAAAACCGCCCCTGTAGTTAGCCCCACATTACCACCTATTTATGTTGTTTGCATGGTCCAGTTCTGCCCATGGGTGAATAGCCAGCCCAGTGGACACCCACCCACCCATCGACACATTCACCAGCCGTTATATTAGACAGCTCACTTTAAAGTCCGCTTGAGAATATGTTCAGGACAAGAGATAATTGAAAAGCATATGCCGATGACTCACATTCACTTCTCCCGTTGTAGCCCCAAGGTGCTGTCAGCCGACTACGGACGTGTTATTAAATACAATTTACGCAGGATGAAAGCTCATTGCCATGTAATGTGTTGGCACTAATCTGACGGCTTCAAAGCGCCTGGCCCCTGACACTGTCGCCTATTACTTCAGACTGTCGACAGGCCGGCCTTCTCATTAGTCCAACTTTACAACTAGCATTTATTTCAAGATTCGAGAATTTGTATTTTCAGTTTGATGATCGTACATGTCATGTCGAGCACCGATATAATGGCATGAACTACGACCTTGTGGTCAGCATGAAGGCCAGAAGCGTCATTGATCTCAACTTGGCAGTGGATGAAGCTGCTGAGCTAAGTGACAATCGCTGGCAGCCATATGAGCCGTGCCCACTGGACCGTGACCTCAACAGATGCCGCTGCGGTTAGCCTTCTGGCTAATCCAGCGGATGTTGCAATAACTCAAGGCCAATGTCAGGCCATTCAGCACAGTTTACCCTTGCCACTGGTCCCGAGGACACGTCCCATTTGATATCAGGTTTTGTTTTAAGAGTGTCAAACATCATTGCTAACTAGTAATTAATATCAGAAACACACTCGGTAAATAATTCTTGAAAATATCCAAAACTCTATTTTGTTATGGCTTTTTGTTTGAATATATATCTTATCACCTCAGTTGATATCTAGAGTTAGTTTAATATTTATATGGGGTATGTTTATATATATATATATATATGTATATGTATATGTATATGTATATGTATATGTATATGTATATGTATATGTATATGTATATGTACATGTATATGTATATATATATATATATATATATATATATATAATAAAATGTATTATATTATATACATATATAGGATTGTAGATAGAAATGATATATGTAATATAAAGTATATATTACACATATAAATATTAATTGTTTAATGTGTAGTATTTATGTAAAATGTAGAAATAAATTTAAATGATCTAGATGTAAGTTGTGATAATATTATAAATGTTAATAATAAGTGGCATAGTCAAACTTAAATTACAAGTGACATTTAAATGTCACATCTAAGTTTCACATCACGCGATAATCATGACACGAATGATATCATCTTTACTCACGTACAGTATAAAAAATCATGTGAAATGATGTAGTCCGTGTGTGCATTGTGCCATAATCAATGCAAGTATGAGTGGCCACAGGGACCTAACTAATGGGAGACAATATGTGCATGAGTTCTTTAAAGACACAACCGTTGTGTGTGACATAAATTGTGGGGTCGGCCGTGTGAGGGACTAGAGGGCTGCTGTCTGCTGCCTAATTAGGGCCCTTTGATGTCCTCCTCGAGGCCTGTGTGCTGATGAATCAGGCTCAGACGCAGCGATAGGTAAATCAGATGTGCAGACCAAAATGTCAGTTGGCCTGAGATACCTGCTTTAATCGGACTCACACTAATGAGCTGGCAGCACTGTCTACCTCGGCGGAATCAAACATAGCAATAATTCATCAGTATTTCCACAACACAGCCTCGACGACGTAAACCCAGACCACCCAGGCCCTCCCATATGCCCGCAAGTTCTCCAAAGAACACCTTCCCGTGAGCTGACTGCCAGCCACTCCCTGGCTAAGCAGGAGTCTGGTGGATGATGTCGCTGTGTGTTTGATTGTTCTTAATGGGTATCATAGCAGCGAGTGTCGTCGCAAAGACGTGACAAATGCTTGGAAGGCTTCTCGGCCGTACAATGCAAAACTGCATGAATTTTCAGCGTTGACGCCAGTCCCACAGCGGTGCCGCAATAAAACGTGGCATTTACTGCCGCATTTTAATGTCACGAGTCAACATACTGGGCCTCTTACCGCATGGTGACACCAACCACGACGTCACTGACCGGCATGTCTCGGTGATCACTGTCACCACAACATTCAGCTGGTGATCACTGGCTGCGTCGGTGATCACAGCTACCACAGTGATCACTGCTACCACAGCGATCACTGCTACCTCAGTGATCACAACTACCTCAGTGATCACTGCTACCTCAGTGATCACTGCTACCTTAGTGATCACTGCTACCTCAGTGATCACTGCTACCTCAGTGATCACTGCTACCTTAGTGATCACTGCTACCTCAGTGATCACTGCTACCTCAGTGTGATCACTGCTACCTCAGTGATCACTGCTACCTCAGTGTGATCACTGCTACCTCAGTGATCACGGCTACCTGAGTTACCAATGCTACCTCAGTGATCACTGCTTCTTCAGTGATCACTGCTACCTCAGTGATCACTACTACCTCAGTGATCACTCTACCTCAGTGATCACTGCTACCTCAGTGATCACTGCTACCTCAGTGATCACTACTACCTCAGTGATCACTACTACCTCAGTGATCACTCTACCTCAGTGATCACTGCTACCTCAGTGATCACTGCTACCTCAGTGATCACTACTACCTCAGTGATCACTCTACCTCAGTGATCACTGCTACCCCAGTGATCACTGCTACCTCAGTGATCACTCTACCTCAGTGATCACTCTACCTCAGTGATCACTGCTACCTCAGTGATCACTGCTACCTCAGTGATCACTGCCACCTCAGTGATCACTGATACATCAGTGATCACTGCTATCTCCATTCTCTACTATTACAGCGAAATGATTTCTGGAGAAGCCCACAGCCACAGTGTTACATACATAACCGCATCAAAGGACGCAGCAGAGAGACACAACAATCTCAGCTCCATCACATGCACGCTGGTTCAGAATAGCTCAAGTCTGTATTAAACTTTAATTTGCCCTACAGCAACTTCACCTCATTACTGGGTTAACAGGACCCAAGTTATCCCCGTCTAGCCCAGGTTACTAATTCATGGAGCACATCCACCGAGACCAAGATTATAATTTTATAGGGTGGAGTTTTAGTTAATATTCGAGTTATTTATGTAACACTGTGTGGGTAATTACAGCAAACCGAATGGGTTGCTTTTGATGTTTTCCACCAAAAGGCGTTCATACAAACTAACAACTACAATCGACATTTTTAGAAGATTCTTTTAAAATGTCAGATATCCTGGAGTCTGACGTTTTACTCATAGCAACAGCTTGACCAATAAGCTCTGAGCAGTGGCATAGGTTATGGTGGGCGCATTCCTAGATTTAATTGACATGTGTATATGTGTGTTGTGTGTGTGTGTGTGTGTGTGCGTGTGCATGTGCATGTGTGCGTGTGCGTGTATGTCTGTGTGTGTATATGTATGTGTGTGTGTATGTATGTATGTATGTATGTATGTATGTATGTATGTATGTATGTATGTGTAGTTTTGTGTACATTCATATACTACTTGTGGCTTCAATGATACACTGTATTTGCTGTGTACTTGTAGAGCGCAATGGCTCCAGGATAGAGCTTCGGACTCTCGACTACGAGAACCCGGATTCGAATCCTGTGCTGCGGTGTTAAAACCTTGGGCAAGTTTTTTTTACTATGGACACTCTGCGACTAAGTCAATGACACGTTGCACATTAACTTTTTTGCAAATTACAACAACAGAGCAAATGTTACGATTATTTATGTTGTAAACCATTGTACTGGCTCCGAGGCTGGGAAAATAAACGTCTCACAATATGCATAAACAACCTACATAATGGAAAGTGGCCTGATCAGCTGATAACATACATTACAAATGTCTACAAATGAAAACAAAATATATGGAACGAAAACTAGACCGGTGCTCACCCAACCTTTCTACGAAAATGACATAAACATTACGTCAACATGGATTTGGTTGTAAATTACTGGCATAACGGTTTTAATTGTACTTGCAGAATTAATGGTTAAGCTTTGTTGATAGATTCAGTAGACTCAAACAATTACCTTTTGCTATCCTTTAATATAAAACACAATACATTTATATTGCTGTTTATTGCATATAAAGATGATCAAAATTTAATTTAAAATATTCCTTAATTCAAAACTAAAATTATTTTTGTTGATGTGGCTGAACAAATAATATTCATCAACTCGCAATATGATTATTTACAAACAATTCACATGTTTACGGTTCACAAGAAAATGCACTTTTCCCCGTCGATACACAAATCTGTCCACTAATTTGCTATTAACTGCTAAGTAACTGGCCAATAAAACGGTACATGTTTTGTGCAGTAACTACCACAGCTGAGAAATGGTTTCCAGATAGCTTCACGACTCCCTGGCCTGTCACGGATATTTAACCATACCTGAGTTATTACTCCAATTATCTGGTAATTAAGCTTCATTTAGTGAAAGCCCTGTCTAAATCATGGCCGCCAGTGCTGCAATCATTATGGCCAGCTCATGTGGCCACTGCCAGGCTGTGGGGGGAAGATATGAACACAACAGGCTGGGGGCTGTGATAAAGACTTACATACAGTAAACAACAGCTGGACAGATGATATTCAATGCACACCACATGACTGTGTAAACAACAGTTGATGGCACAACATTGAGTACAGGCAAATGTGTAAACAATAGTTGATGGTGATCTTGAAGACCACGTTGGAAATACGTGTACTTCTGTGTGCTTTCATGAAATATCCTTGTTGTTATTATGTATATATATATATATATATATATATATATATATATATATATATATATATATATATATATATTTGTCAGTGTATATATATATATATACATATACATATACATATACATATATATATATATATATATATATATATATATATATATATATATATATATATATATATATGACTGCAAATGAATTGTACAGATAATCTGCTGATTGTGTGTGTACTGGTAGTGGGAATGCATTTTTAAATAACATCATCACACCTAAGAAGTGCACAATATAATGCCAGAGGAAACATAATGATCCAATAAGTATAAGATTACCCAGTGTGACAAATATTGCAAAATTAGCTGCATGGATGAAATTACTATTTATTGTATTGATTATAACAACCTGCAAACTGTGTCCACCAGGTGGCACCACATATACACAGGTGCTGAAGAGTTTCACAACTGAGCAGGTCTCAGAAAAAAAAACGTGTAACATTACATCGATCCATCGATCCATCGATCCATCGATCCATCGATCCACCCATCCACCCATCCACCCATCCACCCACCCACGCACCCACCCACCCACCCACGCACCCACCCACCCACGCACCCACCCACGTACCCACCCACCCACCCACCCATCCAATATTTGACATATTCAAACTCCAAAATTAGTAAGAACCTATAACCAGTGGTGAATGTTCTAGAAAAATTAAAACGTCACTTTTTTCTGACTTGTCATAGATCAATCCGTCAAAGTTTGGAGCATGAGATGAAATCAAGAAGAGAGCAAGACGGGGTAAAACGCTGACGTACTCACATACATAATTTGTAGTAATGAAATAAATCAATGCTCACAATGATGAGCTTACTTATGACAATGTAATGACTCACTGACACGTCGGCGACAATGATGATGTAATATGTGACAACAAACTACGTCACTACTTGTTCTGCCAGCACTAATTTAACTAGAAAGAATCTTTAACCAATGGTGAATGTTTGAGAAAAATTAAAGCATCACTTCACTTCTCCTGAATGGTCATAGATCAATCCATCAAAGTTTGGTGCATCAGATGCAGTAAGGAAGGGAGGAAGATGGAGTAAAATGTTGACATACTCACAAACGTGTTACCTCGAATATAAATAAATCAGATACTCACAATGACGAGGTTACTTATGACAATGGCGACAACACTGACGTCGGTGACTATGATGATGCAATGTGACAACATACTATGACGTCACTGCTTGTTTCGTCAGCATCAGTTTAACTAGTAAGAATCTTTAACCAGTTTTAACCTTTAATCAGATGAGTGGTAGAAAAAAATGCAAGTGTCACTTTACTTATCCTGAGTGGTCATAGGTCAATCGGAGAAAAGCCTTGTCATACCCACGTACACAAGAACACGTTAGCTGGAATATATAGTAGTATAGTAACTCAGACGTCGAGCTTACTTATGACAATGGCGACAACACTGACGTTGGCAACTATGATGATGTAATGCGACAACAAAACACGTCATCACTTTTTTCGTCATCATCACTTCACCTCTGCCTATTTCCAAGACAGCTTCTCTCCAGGGTCCCAGAGGACGCTGGTGGAATATACAGAGCTGAATAAACTAGCTGAACTGGGGACCCCTGTTGGTTTGCCTGGCCCTAGCCTGGGGCCTGTAGGAATCAATGATTGACAGGGCATCTCAGGATGACTTCACTCAATCAATGCAGACTGCTCCCAGTTTGCAGGGACATGACCTAAGACAGACACCCACTGTTACCTGACACCTTGCAGGTGTCCTACCTTCCTTACAGGTGTGTGCCTGTAGTTCCTATAGATGAGTCTGAAGTTAGTCTGTGTGGCAGCGAAAATGCAGCAAACGTACACACCTAGGTCTGTTTCGTAATGCAGCGGTCAAATTAGGCCTTCGCCTTAATAGCAAATAACTAACGTGCTTTTATGATATATTTATTAAAATAATTACTATCAAAGTTGCCAAAATGATGTTAAAGATATATTTATCCAAATAATCAGCAGCTAATTAAATGTAATGTGGCTATAAATCTATTATTACTTAATAAATTTGTATTTGGTAATAAGCATATGGACTTGTTTTTTTTCGTGTACACGTATTGTCCATTCTGATTTTTTTACGACAATTTATGAATAAAGTGGCAAAACTTAACAAAATGACTATTCACACAATGTGTTTATGATTAACGATGAAATTTCCGAACAAGTTTGTCGCTTTAACGAAACATCGACAACGACTTCTCGTTATATAACGCCACAGGCCACGTGGCGCCACCTGTCTCGGCCTGCCGGCAACGAACTGACAATTGTCAGCGATTCACCATCGACGTGGCAAGTATCACGCGATCCAAGGTCATGCGAAGTTCGGTGATTTTTCGACGAGGTCACGGACGTCGAGCGCCATTAACGAGTATCGGCAATATCACTAAAAAAATAACCGAGACGTTGGACAAGACGCTCGTTTGCGCCAATATTAACGATTTGCGAGCGCCGTATATGTGACCGGCGGCGTGCCCTCGACGCCGCGCGTGGATGTGCGTACCACACGCGGTCGACGTCTTGGCGCATTCCGCACGATGTGATCTCTCGACAGACCAGCGTGACGGCGTGCATAGAACGCGTGAACAGACCTGTTGCGCATTCAAAGCGATCGAATCTCTCGCCGAAGCAAAGACATGGCGTCTGTAGTCTTCGCAGGCGGACATCAGATTACACCAGCATGCATATTTTCGACAGAAAAACGATGACGTCGAATGAGGCAACAATGTGGCAGTGTCTTACGATAACGCACGGCTGACAGGCGGAACAAGATGACAGTCAGGGATCAGTGACTCGGCTCATGTGACCATTGTTACGTAGATAGGACCATGTGACATACAAACACACGACGCCCCTCCCTCGATGACCGCTCGCCCTCACGCAACCCTAGACACACACAGACGAAGTCTGCGGGGGCGCGCCGTCTATACACCGTCTATAGACCGTCTATACACAATCTTGTTCATCATAAAAACGATCCATGTAGCACAGCGGGCCAATATCAGCACATTGTAATTTCAGAAACACAATGTTCGTCTGACAGCCTTTGAAACACCGTGTTTCGTCCCGCAGTGCAAAGACAACCGGAGAGAAATGTTCTGGAGGTGTCGATTACCTGCCAACACTGACTGGCCGGCACACATTGAAGCGTATCAGTGTTTTCTCAATCTCAATCTGTAATCAGTATAAACCACGTACGTATCTCGCTGATGGCGTACGGGAGATAGAGACCACCGCTATATGACAAGTTGTTTATTCCGTCTGTCCGTGGGATCTCCCGTGCCCGCCGGCTTCAGCGCTAAATAAACGGGATCCAAACTTTTGCTGTCTCATCCTAAGACATAATCGTCAAGAAATCTATCTCGTGTTCTGAAAGTCGATTGAAGTTGTCTAAATGAACTACCTGGCATGGAGACAATATACAGTTATATCTCAGTTATTGCCTTATTGGATGAGTGCATGACTTGTGACTTAGAGTTCAAAGGTTTAACCCTGATTAGAAACTCGGTCAGTTTTTTTCATGAATGAATGAATTTTTTTATTACATACATGTGTCTGTACCTTTTACATAATCCCACTTCATGTAACTGGTTTGGCGACTCCTGTTAAAGTGTTCAAATCTGCTGCTGTAAGAGCCACAGTGGTAGAAATATAAATAACAATATCGGTTTTCCAAACAAACTAACATTTGTTCACTATATTTCATGATATTATTTAACTTTGAAAAAAATGTGCCTGGCATGGTATGGTGTATAATAAAATCTGACGCAATAATGTTGAAAAAAAATTATTACTATTTTTTCATACAAAAATATCAATGCACTACAACAAGCATACAATAACGTCAGTATTTTACCAATTCACAATTTGAGTGGTCAAACAAATAATTAATTTGCATTCAGTAAAATACTACGTTAAAGCACATATAAAATAATGCAAATGTAGTCAATTATATTCTACGTATAGTAAACAACCTGTTATTTAAAAAAAATTATATCAAGCGAAGTTAGAAAAAAGACATCATTATTAGTATGCAAAATATTCATTTGAATAATTTGTACCACAAACAAGACTAAATAAACTAGCACTTAAAAGTATCATGCCTACAATAATTATATTAGATATTTTCCCATGCATGTGTTCACCGCAAACATGAACAGTAGCTAAACACGACCACCTAAAAACAGCATTTTTTAAATGCCAAAAATACTATAGTTGATTGTATGAGAATGTTCACTGCTTTTCATGAGCAATTCCTGCTTTTTCATGAGAACTCTCCCGCAATTCTCTGAGCAGACACTGGCATTTGCTTTGTGGAATCGGCAACTACGATATTCAGTTACAAACGCAATAAAACGCAAATCAAGCAAGTTTTCAGAAAAATCAAAAATTAAATGGGGAGCACGCCATGTCATCGGTTTACGTACATCTTAGGGTCAACATCTGCATTCTCCATTGCAAATGCACGTGCTGTTTATGATGCAACTTGATTCTCAGGAATCCACTGGCCAAAAACAGCGTGGGGTTTGGTCGCGCGATCCTACGTTAACTTAGAGCTCAACCCATCAAAATCATTTCAAAACAGTGACCTGTCAATATACGAAAGATCGGAGATGACAACCTAAGGTCTGGTGTCTCAAAGACACATTGAACTATCTAAAAACCCAAGCCAACCAGATTGGTAACTGTTTTGGTTTTAATTAAGGAGAAATGGAACTTTAAAGCACTTTTGAGTTTTTATTTGACCAATTTTAAATACCTTTGCTAGTCAGTTTTCTTTTAGTGTAGTCGCTATTTTAATTAATACATTTATTTTATTAATGGATATTTAAATTTTGTATTCTGTTTATATTCTTTAATATTGACTACCGGGGGTATTTGTTTTTCATACATTTTATTATAGGTAGGTAATAACTTACACATGTAAATCTTACATAACACATAATTATGAAATTATTATCATATTACATGACTAATTTTATTGTAAGATATTGTTGTATTGTAAGTATTTTATTTCTGGATTAATAACGCTCTATAACATTGTTATTGTTATATATATATATATATATATATATATATATATATATACACACACACACATATCATATATATATATATTTATGTGTACATATTATAAATTATGTACATATATATATATAATGTATATAATGTGTGTGTAATAGTATTATATACAAACACACAATATTTATTTTACAAGTGACTCAAATCAAGCATTAATCATTTGGTCTTAATAATAATAAAGGTACCAACCAGAAATGTTGGGTAATATATATATATATATATATATATATATATATATATATATATATATATATATATAATAATAATAATAAATATATACATGTTTCCTGGGGATTTACTCAACATTTCTTGTTGGTACATTTAAAAAACCCAAATGATTAATGATTGATTTGAGTTCATTTGTGGCTATGCAATTTTAAAAATAAATTTCAGGGTTAGCATACTTCATCCAAGTAATATGTTCTGTCATAACTAAACTCAATTTAAATGTACAAATGTGAAATAAGTAGTGTGACCATGGTAGTTTGGGAGGGAGTTGACATTTTTTAAATGAACCTCTTGAAAACGTGCAGTTTATTGAGATTTAGAATCAAGTTTTCAGTCATTTATTTTATTGATGTCTAACACGAGCGCCAAATAAAAGTGGGATGACAGTGCAAGTGACGGTGGACCAGTGACAGTCACGGTGTCAGTGTACACGGCACCTGTCACAAGAAATGGTGTACATGTGGTGACATACATGCTTTATTTCACAATGAGCATGACACTTTTGTCGCGTGATTTGAAAATCACATACGCTCCTACAGCCACAATGTAGACTGCAACTTTGTGAAGTAAAAGCATTTGATTTTTGATATAATTACAGCCAGTCACAGAAGTATATTGTACGAAAAAAATTATATGCACTAATTGCAACTGGAATAAACACAATTTTGGTGTGTGTCACTTTTGTGACGTTATTAGCAACTGGGAAAGACATTGGAAATTTCTTTTTTGGAATAGGCTAAGACAGTAGCAATAACAGAAGCGATGATTCTGTCTTACACTAACCCTGCAGGCCAACATGGTGACATTAACTCCTTGTTGCACATCAATATTCAGGTTGCCATACCTGGAAAAGTGCAGTTATATATATATATATATATATATATATATATATATATATATAATATATATATATATATATATATATATATATATATATTTTACTGAGATGAAGGTGACACTCAAATGGATTAAGAATGTTGCAGATAACCAATGCAAATAGTTATACATTAATACAAACTTATATAATATTTCAAGTAAAACATCCGAGAAAAATCAGCATGACTGCTACTGGTGCCGACAACTGTGTAAATAAAACCTGAACAACAAGTTGCACCTAAATCCCTTGGACTGACTAAACAACTGGTCTTTTGAACGTACACTCCCCGAGTACTCGAAGGAATCAGTGGTGATTACGGTGACAGTTCATTATATCGTGGAGCGTTGTTCAGGTGTTTATTACAATAGATCTGTGACAGGTATTGTGTGCCCGTTGGACATTTATTCGTAGATCTGTCAAAGAACTGGCCAGCGCAGACAAAGAACAAGCTGTCTTTTGCCCATTACAACCTGCGTCAAGTTGGTGGCAGTGGGCAAAGTATGTGGAGAACACAGGCGGGCAGCATAAATTGGATGCGTAAACAATATCTTAATTACGTGTGATAAGCTACTTGCGATAATAATTGTTAATTTCCAACCAAATAAGCCACTTTATGCTCATGTAAAATGCATGTAAAATTCTACATCTGTGACCCTGTACACAGATGCAATAAAAGAACAAATACAAAAATAACATGTATTAAAATTAATATTAATAAATAAAAACATACACACAGCCATTGTTCTAAAAGTAATAAAAATGCATTAATATGAGTACTTTTTTGGTATATGCCGTATATAAAATGACAAGTAAAATATATTAATAAGTATAGGTCATGCATTAATAGAAAAAATAAACATGTTAATATATATAGTGAGAAGGAAAAATAAAATACAGCAACAAAACCTACACTCATAAGCTTACTAGGGCAGAATAAAAAGTGGCCAACAGCTCTTAATAAATAATAAGGCATCAATTTTACTATCCGTGACAAGATGTTTGTGAGTACAAGTATTACGCAGAAATCACGACATATCATTGGGAAGACGTTCGTAAACAACGTGACCTCAACCTAAAATGTAATCAAAGCAAACGTGTTCAGCTTTCAAGACCAACTCCCACAATGTAATCAATGTGTGTTTTGTCTGTTCCCAGACTTGCCATTGATCTGCCACTTGATATGCAACTTCTGAAAATACTGCCGCTGAATATATAATACGGTGTTTATGAGCCGATGTAAATGCAGCATAAACCATGTTACAATTTTCAGTCATTTTAATTTTTACATGTTTTCATTGGTGTTAACTGATTCATTATTACAATCCTGTACTTAAGGTAATTTGCTTAATCTGTCCTTTTATAATCCGTATTCATTTTAACTGTTTATAACTTGTCAGTTTTATACATGGCTTACTTATATTAAGGCATATATTTTAAATCATATTATCTGCATATATTTGTATTATTTGTCCATGGCCTGTGTGTGTGTGTGTGTGTGTGTGTGTGTGTGTGTGTGTGTGTGGGTGTGTGTGTGTGTGTGTGTGTGTGTGTGTGTGTGTGTGTGTGTGTGTGTGTGTGTGTGTGTGTGTGTGTGTGTGTGTGTGTGTGTGTGTGTGTGTGTGTGTGTGTGTATATATTGTAATGTATTATTTCCATAAATAAAAAATTCAGAAGTGACAAAATAAGATATTACAATTCATCATAGATACCTAATTATTACCTATAACTTTAAGCGAACTGTCATATTTAGTAATTCTGTCTGATACATAATATCAACTGTTTCACTCCCTTAAATGAATTCATGTTATGTGAAACTACAATTACGAAATACTTGTGTCTATAAATAGCAACAGTATATCTGACAGCGTTCCATGACATCACTGATACCATGATTGACATGACAATGTGTGTACAAAATAGACCCTAAGATTTTAATAAGATTTTAACAAGTATGACATATCTGTGACGGGACCATGCCACAATCCAACTCAATCTTACATCTGCATTTATCTACAGCAATGAGGCCTTTCAGTGAATGCAAACAGAGATAGTATTCCATAAACATAGAAAAACATGTCTAAACTGTGCGACGTTTAACAAAGGGTAACTATATTTAACTCCTGCCACAAGATTATCACCAATTAAAAGGCCACACTTAAAATGAGGTCAGACGTCACATAAATGTCATGGCAATGACAAGTGAAAGCAAGGGTGATCGTAATATCTTTGTCTTTTACATTTCTGTACCAGGTTGTATAACTTGGGCAGTCTCAAACATAAATTAAACATATGAAATACTTGTATTTAAACCAAATGTTTGACAAAGATTTTGTTTTAAGAAACACCTTAAAGCAGATGTAAGAAAATCTAGGTATACGTGTACTTGATCAATATTGGTGTAGCCATCACAGTGCCTTACTTCACACAATTTCGGAAATGCAAATGTTTTATTTGACATTGTAGTATCAGTTGCATTTAACACCGTCATATGACATGTGTCATATGTCATGTGTCATGTGTCATATAACATGTCATACACCAAATCATTCCTGGAGATGGATTAAACATTTCGAAAAATATAAGTGAAACAATCACCTTGTGCTAACAAAAAGTATTGTTCAAGCTAAAATATACAGAATTAAAAGAAACCGTGCAGGAAGATACATATATACTACCCGGTATGTCAAATAGAGTCAAATTAATATGTAATGAATTATAGGGGAATCTCTGAATGAGAAAGATAAAAATGGCCTTGACTCATTCATTGGGCACAAAGACAATTCGGGATAAATAATTAAATTGTTCATTAGAACTGATTGTAGACTGGATTATATTTAACTCAGTTTCTATTTTAAATAAGTTACTAAATATGATACACATATAAATCAGAACCTAAAATATCTACAAGTAGATAGTCTGCTTAATTATTTATCTGCAATCGGGTATTTGATATGATGATATATTTGTATTACATTTTGTGTGTGTTATTTATAAAGGTATACTTCAGTGTAGATGAAGTATATGTCTATTTATCATTCCTAGCATTGTTATTATTAAAGCAGCTTACAGGTTTTAAGTTTGCTCTGTAAATAATTAATGCATGAGTTAATCACTAAGCTTGTCCATTTCATTATCCAATTTGTTTTTAACTAATTGCAAATTTTAGTGACAGTGATATAAAATACAAATACCTGATACAATATAAATTGACATAAAACATATGAACCTGTGAACAACTCAAGTATAAACAAATATGCAAGTGAGTGTGCTCGTGCAATGCCATTCATGCGTGCATGTGCTTGACACTATCGACATGTATTTGTGTGTGTATGCAACTGTACTTTCGCATCACTAAAGGTAACCGGCACGATTTCATCTCAGCTAAGGTTCTGCAGTTGTCTTCTTTCATCCTCTTCATTGGTGATGTTGCTGGAGGGACAAGAGGCTCACCTCCTTCTTGTCCTATACATCTTTGTTGAGGCCAGGTGGCTGTGTCAGTTGAGGTCTCCTGTGCCTTCCAGCCATGTCAGTGGGTGGCAAATATTCATCTCTGCCTTAGCAAAGACGTTTGAACGTGTGGTCTGTATAGACCCACACATAACACAGTCCTTGTTAGCCACAGACACAAGTAGTTTAAATGTATCTCTCATGTCCTCCTTATATCCACAGAAGAGAACCTAGAGCAACAAAGTGCCTGTCCTTTTCAGCATAATTCTCTTCTGTGAATGCCAATACATTCTATTTTGGCCTAGGTCAATGTTATGCAAACTCTGACCCTTGAAGAATGGACTGTGGTCTTGTTCTGTCATATCACACTTTTCACTAAGCAGTGGAGCAGTGCTAATGATATGTGTAACAGGGGACACCTATTTTGTGACATTCCTCTGACCTGGCCAGTGGTCACTCGGCTGGACAGTACTGAGGTGTGAATTCAGCTCGGCGACTTTATACCAATTTGAAATTCATGCAGAGAACAATAACTTTCTATATTTCAAGTTCACCTGATCAAAGATGCCAACCTAGTGTTTGTTGGTGTGATAGATAGCTTTGGTATGTGATTTGCTGACTTCGCTACTACTACTCAGGCTGACATTGGTAAGATTGTCCCAATCATTTGGGCATGACAAAAACTGCTTTGCTGGAAATTCAGCAAGTTGTAAAATAACAGGCATTTGAAAGCAGATTTACTATGAAAGGCAATATCATGAAGACAGAAAACTAGAAAATTTTTGGCCAACAATTTAAAATGGTTTGTGGAATGGTGTTCTAGTTCATCATGAGACAGTTTTGACAGGTGACCAGAAGCGATTCATTGGACCTTATCCACTATTTGACTGGTACTGCAATGTCTGCCATGTACCATGACATACTTGCGTCTTGTCTCCGGCAGGTTTTCTCTCAAATTGCGGAAGGCGCCTTCCAATTAGCTCGCCAAGACAACAGACAACAGACTGTCTCCCTTTGGCATGCCAGTGGCGGTTAATTGTGAATGTTGAACGTTGGTCCCATTGCAATTCTGGTCCCAGCTTTATGTCTGCAAGGAGCATTTGGATGACGACAGGACACACCTGTTATTAGCTTATCTCTCCTGACTCAAACACATGACACAAGTCAGTGGCTAATCTTAGCTAGAACTTGCACTGACGTTTTAAATGTTGCACTTAGGGGGCTAAAGTGCATACGAGATGCTGAAGTCTGCTCTGTTCTTGAGAGAGGGAGGGGAGGCACTGCCCTTGCCTGCCATGCTTTTAATGTAATAATGTTAATTTATTTATTACTGCTTTGATACTGTTCGTATTTTGCCATTGTGTATTCTGGCTTTCAAGGTTTAGGGAGAAGGAATTTCATAATGTCATAAAGTCACTGCATGACTGACAGCTGCTTTGGTTTAGCACGTGCCAGTAGAATCAACAATCATGGCAAAAAACACCTGAGATACAAAACAAAAACTCGATGCTGAAATGGCTATTTCCAATCCTTAGTAAATCTTCAACCTTTGTGGACTTAGTTAGTCAATGCTCTGGGTTTTGCCAGCCAATGATGATGATGAAGATGACGATGATGATGATGATGATGATGATGATGATGATGATGATGATGGTGATGATACAAAAAAGAAAATGAGCTATGAATAAAGAAAAAATATAACAGCCTGTGTAATCCACAATCTTTTAAACAAAACTATAAATTACTGTGACTTGAAAATTAACACAAACTCAGACACACATGCTATCTCCCACACCACAACAGACTCATCAAAGTTCCATCGTAGCTGCATGCGTTAAATTAATTCGGCCAAATGAAAGTGCAAGTCTCCTCGCTGTCTGTAACTGGTAATCACAACGGAATCTATATGTGCCACTAAATGCTGCAACCTGGGACTGAGGCAAAGTCATTTCTCATTGTGATATCACGGCAGTAGTCTCTGTGTCTGCACCCAATTGAAGACCGCAAGCTTAATCAATCACCCCTGATTACATAAATAGCTGTTGATCCGCTCCATTAAGGTGGGGCCATCCACTGGTGTAGCTACTAGCTACTAGCTACTTATACACGTTGCTAATCACATGGCATGCTTGTACAGTGTATTGCCCTGTGCATGAATTGCAGGGCTTTGCGTATTGCAAATTGTGTTTGCATGTCACATCGGGGATATCTGTGTCATGTCTCGCAGTCAGGTGTAATTCATTGTTATCAGTGCAGATATTCTGTAATTCAACTCAACATACAATGTCACAGTACTGTATATATGTTGTCACAGTGTAGATTGAGTTCAATTACAAATAGCAAGGTGGGTAGGTGGGACTGGGTGGATGGGTGGTTGGGTGGGTGGGTGGGTGGGTGGGTGGATGGATGGATGGATGGATGGATGGATGGTTGGATGGATAACATATTAAAATAAATGAAGAAAATTATCCAAAACAGATTTGTACCTATCACTCTGTGAATCTTAATCTTTACTCCAATTATTGTAGCTTCACAGATTTCAAGAGGTCAACATATCACACCCACACACGCACACGTACGCCACGTATGCACATGCACTGATTACCTGTGCCTAATCACAACGGAATTCTATTTCTTGTGTCTACTTTACCTCAAATATTCCCACTCTAAAAATATTTTGTGAACACGCAGGCCACGACTAAACCCTAAATAAAGTGCCAATATAATACAGCTAATCAACTATTAAGATGAGAACGTTACGCTGCCCGTTTGCATTCACGCACGAGTCACATTGACCTCAGCCAATCAATGCCGAAAATCAGTGGGATGGGAATACATTCGCAATTAAAGCTAAGTACAATTGATTTTACTATAGATAACTGACCACAATGCAGACTGGACTGGACAATGGAGTAGCCCACCTGGTCAGAATTCTGCCCGGACACACCAGACTGATGACCTGTCCGCTTTGTCGACTTGACAGGGGCTACTTCCGGACAGGTCACACAAATGTTCCTCATCAAAAATGTATGAATAGGATGAATCATCAAAGATCAAAACTTCAAAGTCTTGCTGCTTCAGCCGGGGACGTCTGAATACCTTTTTGTACTAATACAGACACGAGTTATTGATGACTGACACCAGCCATTCATATCTGCATTAGTCATGGACCGTAGTTTTTATTTTGTTAAATTTTAACGCTGACAACTTTTGCCAGAACACCTGTCCAGGATGATAGAGTGTAGATCAAAGTCACAGTTACATTATGATTTATCTGTACAATTTCGCTGTACATATCTCACATCTTAGAGCATTTTCTGTTACTGCAATTTGTGTTCATGCAACTTTTTCTTTCCTGTGGTTGGCAATTTGACTGAAATGTAGATTCTAAGAGTTGTTCCTAATTCGGGATCTTTATAAATTAGTTAGTTGCCTAGCATCTCAGATTTGTAGAATAAACCTGGCATCCACCGTTCTTTGTTTCTCAAAGCAGTTTGTATAGTAAATATAATAAGTTACAAACTGTTTACAGGATACAGGATACAGGATAAATATGGACCGTATAATGGCTAAATGCTATCAAATTATGAACAAAGAAAATGTAGTTTATAAATCACTTTCTTGTAAAAATTTGTGTAATATGATATTTAATAGCAAAATGTGTGAAAGTTGTCAAAACAAGAAATGGAAACATTTAAGGGGATTTGATGGCTCAGACATTCACAAGTATTAGTCAGAGAACTAAAACACATATATACATTTTATATATAATATATATATATATATAATTATGGAATTTGAATAATCATTATAATGATTTTTAAATGCTCTAGCATTTGACATTGAGTGTGCCATTTTACAGCATCACCAGCGAAGCCTTTTCTTTTTAACTGACAGTTTCTTAAAACATCAAGCTAGACATGGCTAATGACCACATTAATTTTAAACTTCTCGAGCCAATTCCGAACGGCACATGACGTACACAAGATAAATGGCTGACATAAGAAATAATGAGGTGACAGACTGGCGAAGACGCTTGGACTTGACAGAGTGATGGAGACAAATGAATACGTGAAGAAGAATTAAGCATCTGCCACGAATGAGTCTCATCTCGTTGTTCTGAGAGATAACTTAGTAGGACGTCTGGACAAGTGCCAGCTTACATACGTGTACATGCATGACCTTCGTTGGGACCAATTCCTCCACTACTGTTGCCAAGAAACACAATAATAGCCCGCAACCCACAACGTAAAGAGGAATCAATGTTTTCCTAGACGACGTTGTCAGCCCTGGTTTGTTGATTTATAGAAGCCACTAGTGAATTATTACGCCTAGTATTTTTGATGGACGGTCTCGGCTACCAGCACTGCGCCAGCCACATCTTTCATGCCAAGAAAATGAATGCAGTTCATATGTAAATGATGTCGCACTCCAGGAAGCTGCAAACTTCCAATGCGACAGAATGATGAATTACTGCTGAAAAGAGACAACGCAGCAGAACTCTTTCATGACATACTTGAAGCAAGTAATAACACTTTACGCAAACATAATTATAGTTATCAGTCAATTATGCAAAATGTACTACAAAATAAAAAATTGGCTAGTCCAGAATCAGGATTCTTCTCCCCCGAAACGAAATCAGAAATGTGCAATCTTTGCACAGGTGACTTGTTGAGGAAACCCGACCAGGCGGCAGTGAAACTGTAGCCACCCCAATATTGTGCACCCCACTAGGTGCTGACAGGCTAACAATTACCCCCAAGGGTACACTCGCCCAAGTGAATTGCTCGGCCAAGTAAATGATATGGTGGTTGTGTAATTTGGAGCAGTTAAGTTGTTCAACGGCACTAAATGAACAAGTTGCCCCCCTCCACACATGATATTTCACCACCGCGTGACATGTGGCATTTTAACAAGTACAACTGTCAAAATACAGCTGCATTTTGAAATTCAAAATTCACATCAACTGTTAATTTAAGTAGTTATTTGTGTATGACAACAACAAATATTTTATAATTGACTAGTGCTACTTCTATGCATCCGCCTAGTAGACTCAGAGCAAATATAAATAAATAAATATTAAAATTGTGTAGTCTTTTCAGAAACAACTCTCAAAGGCACTTTCAACATTTACAAAAATAACAAAAATTCTAAAATAAAAACTACAAGAAATTCTATAATACAACAAATTAAGCAAAATATCTCAAAAATGCACACACCATAAAATACTGGATATATTTGAAATATGCAAATATTCAATTATAAAATACACCTGTATGCTCATAAAATATGTCTAATTATGCAACTTCAAAACTATTTCTAAATGTAAACAATCATTGCAATTCACGTACATTGATAGGCTAGACAAAAGTGACCTTTTAGTTGTTTCTTGCAGGCAATGGAGCCTTGTGAGAAGACTCCAAAATCTGCAAATAATGTAGCAGAAAGAAGACTATTTCACACAGACCTGTCGCCCTGTCTACCTGCACTGGGCTCAGCTGAGCCCACCCCACCAAGTGTCCCAGCCCCTGGGTATGTCAGTGGGCTCAGGTGGTCCGAACACTCACCTGACAAATCAATGTCAGTACATTCTACATGTGACTTTGCATTGTCTCTAACCAGGAAGCCGCCACTTGCCCCATGGCCAGCGTCCCCACTACAAAGGCTTAATCGATAATACACATCAATCAGTCGTCTCTTCTTGCCTGTGCTTTAATACGCCACCAGCCAAAACACTTTTTATGATGTATCATTGTCACATTCACCGCCAGCAAAATGGCTGTGAAATGACTGATGACAGGGACCATGATGTGAGTGCCAGGTATAGGTGGGTCCACGGTGCAAGTGAGTGAAATAAATCTAGGTTTTTTTTTCTGCTGTATATGTTAGTATGTATTTTATATGTATATATAAAACATAAATAGAAAAAGTATATATAAAAAGTTATGTAAATTATGTGCATGCACTCAGAGACATGGATGCACACAGATATGCAGACATGTATGCACGCGCACACACGCACGCACACGCATATATGCACGCACCCATGCACACACACACAAATGCACCAACTGTAACACATTACGTATTTTCCTATTTTAATCTGTATGATATAAACACTAAAAAAAAATATATAAATATAACATATATATATATATATATATATATATATATATATATATGTATAATATATATATATATATGTATATATATATATATATATAATTGTATAATTCTTTCATAGAATATATTTATATTGTCAAATGAATTTTCCATTCTTGGAATGAAAAGTATGACCATACTGTGTGTCTTTACATTTAAATACACAAAGCATGTAGACTTTACAAAAAGCCATTCTATTTACTAAAACAATACCTCTCACTATAATATATATATATATATATATATATATATATATATATATATATATATACATACATATACATATAACTGGTGATGAGATTTGTGAGCTAGTGTACAATACAAGAGGACCAGTCCCTGTGGCAGTCTCCCTCCCTTCCTCTCAGCAGGCTGGACAGTCACAAGAAGGTTGCATGCCTGGGGGTGGGGCAGGCGAGGGGAGGAGACGCCCCCATGGGGTGGCTTCATCTGGCACACTTCACTGTCATGCAACAAGCAGCAGGCCACTCCAGGGTGCTGCTGGGTGAGGGGTGATTACAGCAAACACACCCCTCTCAAGTGGACTGGTAGCCTGGGTAGGCTCACTAGGCTGGGAGGGAACAGCAAGCCAGATACAGCCATGCACACTCATACACATGCATGCACGCACACACACCCACCCACGCACGCACGCACGCACGCACGCACGCACGCACGCACACACACACACACACACACATAACTTACACACATAAACAGTCACACACACAAATGCAAACAAACAAACAAACAAACAAAGCATGTCCAGTGCACACACTCAGTACTATAACCTCAGTATACACAACTAACACTTGTGACATATTTAAAGACATGTATCTTAGTACATAACTACATATCAACCAGACCGCTGAGCAGTTACATTATTAAATTCAGTTTTGAAAGACCTTTCCCAGTAGTGAACCTTTCAAAACAACAATCTAAAGACTATGGTGGTGTTTTCTGTTTATTATATATTTTTATATTAATTTCATTAAAGAAAACTGTACAGTTTTAGTATATAAAATAATAGATAAATATATCATTAAAATGTCTAGTGTGTAAAAACAATTACTTTAAAAAAATCTTTTAAATATTACCAATAGGTAATAAATATAGAAATAGATAAATGACTATTAAAAACAATATTATACCTATAATCTCTTAAAAGCTATTAGTTCCCGCCATAAGGTTTACTTATTATAGCATATACATAACTATTATTTTTATGTATATCATAAATACCACAGACCAGCAACGGTGGCCACCATTGCATTACATAAAAATTAACAATAATAAATAAGGATTAGCATGATAAGAAATTTTAGAAATACTGATATCTGCAATAACTGTGAAGTAACAGAGTCCTTGAGAGGACTGTCACCTCAAAGTGCCTCCATCAAGTGTGTCCATATAGGTCTATCGTGACGCAGCTGGCACCTACTGAAATGACACCAAACATTGCCACTGCTCTCCAGTTTCACCTCATCACCGACAATGTCCAACCCAGCCGCATCAGATAATTTAATTCTGGTATCATTTCAACAGACTCCTACATACGAAGCACCGCCAAAGTTGATTGTCGACAACAAAGATTCAACTTTTGCGAGTGCGCACTTGAAGCTGTGTCGATCTTTCTGTCACAGTTCATTGACAGTTGGACTTAACCAGACAGACCAGTAGAGTGCACATGACATGTCTGTACCACAGATGCTCCAAGAAATCACTGCTACAGTCTTTATAGATTGCCGTGGGAGTATAATGGTGAAGGTTTCAAGTAAGCTGCAGTGCTCACATTCAGTGTTCCGCAATCACAGAACTTGTGATGTGGCCAGGACCGGACAGAGAAACAAGGATACCCGCTGATACTTGAATTATTTGGATTCAATGACAGGACATGGTTCCAAATTAGGAAATGTTAACAACTAGTCAAATGAAACTACAGCTATTAAACAACAGCTTCCCAAAAGGCCAAGTTTGTTTGGCTAATACACTATAATTGTTGACAAAATAACCTGTTCGCTAACAAAATTTATCTGTGACTATGTATCATTATTACTTCTGTTAATATAATTATATTTTTTATTTTAGTGACATGCTGTGTTTTAACGAGCTACTCTGTCTGTCTGTGTGTCTTGTGTCACCTGACACCAGTCACACCAGTGTGCAAACAGGAGCAAAGGCTTCTGTGTTAGTTGAAAAGGCCGTCTCGGTTGGACGAAAGTTCCTGGAAGAACTTGAGAAAAACACAGGCAGCCCAGGGGACACTGGGGAAGACACAGCGGTAGAGACGTCACAATAGACAAAGTCTCAGCCAAACCATGTAGACACGCAAAGTGTTCAAACAATATGCTTATTATTTCGGTTCACCATTATATTTATGCACTAAAACTTGGTGCATCCAACTATTTATAAAACAGTCAACAATAGTTTGTTAACTTACTGCGTCCAACTATTTATATAACACTTGACAATAGTTAACAAACTCACTCTGTCCAACTATATATATATATATATATATAGTACCAATAGTTCACTGCGACATCAAGCCACGTACTGGAGTCCGTTCATGTCAAGAAATATGACACCATGGACAATGACACTATTTTGTGAACTGGCGATTCAATCTCATGAAAATTAATATAGAAAGTACAGCACCTAATTTCTTTGGTAACACAATTATCACACGAAGACGTCCTTGTGCATTTCATTCTGTCAAAGTTTTCTTAAATATATATATATATATATATATATATATATATATATATATATATATATATATATATATATATATATACTGAGGTATATAATATTATATATGATGCTTTGCAAGTATATAACAAACTTAACATGCCATTTCCATCATTTAGTTCTTGGTGAAATATAGAACATGGACATCCTAACTACAGCTCAAGCTGACAAGATCGAGGAAACTAATCTTGATAGATTTCATATGACCAATTGCAGAACCATTTGATTCACCTAATCTTCATGAAACATCAGCCGTCTTTGGGAGGCAGCGATCACCGCCTGCAATGGACATCAATTGACTGGACCAATAACCTGCAGCCAGATCATATGACATGTTGTGATTGCCAAAGGTGGACATCACCGGAGGGAAATGCTACCTTTATCATATAATCAAAGCACAAGACATAATAAGTATTGCGGTCACCACATGTATTATGGTAGGAGAAGAAATCATTGGATGATTGATTTGAGTGGAAGTCCAGTAGTGAGCTATCTTTTGTCAGAGTGATGTTCTTCACACATGCGACACTAGATGGTCACATGACAGTTATTCCCGTGGCTTTGTAGGTAGATAAAGTGATCAAGTTGTTCAAACCATGGTGCCTTTCCTATCATAATCCTGAAAACCCTCTCAGTGACACAACCCTTAAAAGCTTCTTAGTGATATAACTCCTGAGAATAAAACCCCACATGTAAAGGCTATTATTACCTTTATAAAAAATAGGATATGTGATAAAAATCATCTTTGTTATACAGAATATTAGCTAAACCTTTCTTATTTTCCACCACAACACACACTACAACATGTCAAGTGTAAGATCGTCAGGCTTTTATCCATGAAGGTTCAGGTCCATAACTATTTTTTTCTGCAATCTTTATTATTAAGAAACTATACATTGGTGTTTCATATTTACTGAATGGGGGAGATACTCTAGCAAATGTCGTATTTAAGATGATTTCTATCATTTATCATATCTTGAAAAAGGTTATGGTTTTTCTGCCGAGAGGTTTTTTCTTTATTAAGGAGCTCTGTCTTTGAAGAGTTGTCCTACATTTGTCTTGTGTTCCCTGTTACTTATAGGCGACACTGAACTAATTAAGGCAATCAGCTTACAAGGAACATTCATCATTAAACATATTCCTATATGAGGTATAAAGGGTGTTTTCAACATTCTAAAACTCGCCTGTTTTCAGTGTTAATTACCGGTATATGAGATATCACTGTTATAACGGTAAATAAATTCTAGCTGGGTTTATAGGTCATAAGAATTTTAGTAAAATATTCCAGGTGGTCCCCATGTAAAGATACTGATCATCGTAAACAAGCTGCCATAATTGAGAGTAATTCAATTCATTTAAACTTTAAACTCGGCCGAAGTGAACAGTTGAGGTCTTTACATTTCACTGATCGCTCCAGTTGTATGACACTCACCCATCCACAATGTGAACACATGAATTTCCCACAAGGCCAATAATGCCAATCAAGTCATTATTTCCCCTAGCAATATCCTTCATTGATGTACCTAATGAAGGGTCCGATGAATAATTGAGTGGCTCTCCAGCACATTCTACCTAGCAGCGTCATGAGGAGAGAGAGAGAGAGAGAGAGAGAGAGAGAGCAGTGGTAGGCTGGCTGGGAAGGGGAGGGCGGCTGGGTAAGATAAAAGCAATCACTCTCTGCCTCAGAGACTTTCACAGAAGAATCCAAGGTTCTGTGCTTCCTGTAGTCTGTCTCATTCTGACAAGGCTACATCACACCAGAAGGCAATTGTCTTCGTCAGCTGTTTTAACTAGAGCTGGATCTTGTTGCGCCATTGTTGATTACGTCCTACATGGGCTGCCATTTGCAAAGATGCTATTACAAAACAACACAAATTCAAATAAAGAACACTGCAATCCAATTTTTTTTTTTTAATAAAAGAAATAAGTAAAAATAAATGCAAATATGTATACCACACATAAAAATTGTAATATTGAATTATTATCCATTATTTAAATAAATATGTACAGTTTACAGCACTCCAAATAAGATGAATAACTTAATAGCCTGGTAGGAGGGAGAAGGTTGCCTAACTTCAAATTGTCACTTTCAAACAGAACTAGTAGCAGTTAATGGTTCCCACAGAGTTAAGTGCACGCTACAAGCATTGCATGACAGCAACAAAATGGCTCATCCCTGATTATAAAACTTCACTGTTCTCCTCACAAAAGCTGCATCGTAACCTTCCGTGATATACCTCGGAATTGCGTAATCTATTGCAGGAATTTAAACTGGAGAACTGAAGATGAAAAGGCCACGCACAAAGCCAGGCAAGCGCAACTGTGCACAAAGCCCACAAGCACATCCCGGTAGCAAGGGAAGGCTCCTTAGAGCCCAGGGAACACCAACAACAAAGTCAACGGGCACTGCCATTGTCGGCGTTTATATGGCTGGATTGGCTGCACAATTGGTGGCTGGTAGACCTATTATTCAAGGTAATTACTCTAATAAAGGAGCAATAAAGGGAAGAAACTGAATGCACAAATTGACAGTATACAGCTTACGCCATGTACAATAATACGTCTGGCTGGATTTACAATATAATGCAGTAATTTTGATCAGCTTCACAAATTTAGCAAGTATGCAATAACAATTAAAACTGTCATTTCTGTGCTATTGTGGGGACAATTAACAAAGCAGTAATACTTCAAATATGTCTTTGCAAATACACGGTTAATAATAAATGCTGAATAATAAATGCTGATCAGAATAAAAAGCATGAACCTTCAAAATAACCATCCAAATACCAGATAGTGCAAGACCATTGAACAGTTTCAGTTGTATTGGTTAGAATTGCCTTATATTTTATTTAACTGGGAGCGACACCAAGAATTTAATAAACAAATGCACATGTGCAGGAAAACCTGATTTGTGTTTATAAATTCTATCAAAGAGACTCAAATCTGGACACACAGTTTCTTAAGCATTTCAAACAAAGTTGTCCTCATTATAAATGCTTGTAAACTAGAACTATACAGATGGATGCTTTACTGGCCTAAGAATATTCTTGAAAAAGCACTGTTAGTAATTAAAAAATCATGAACATTTGTAGATCTAAGGGCATCATAACAACAGAAACTCTTAATTTTCAACAGCAATGTACATTAGAAGCACGGTAAACGAGCAAAACTATTTTACAGAAACAAGCCAGTTTCCATAACAAAAGGCTTCTGAACAATTGCACAACCAATCAAGATAAGAATAGTGAAAAGAAGATGGAGTTATTTGGGTCATGTTCTCAGAATACTGCCAGCAAGAACTCCTAAACAGGCGCGGCATTGGAAACCTTCAGGAAAAAGGACAAGAAGTTCCCTAAGGAAGCCTACAAATAAACCTTTGCAAGAGACGCAAAAACCCTAGAAACTTAAGACAGAGGACAAGGCAAGAATAACTGCAGAGAGGATTGGGTGACTTCAATTAGTCTCTGTCTGGTGGGCCTGTCTCACAGTGTGGGAGTGAGGAAGAATAAAAGTCAGTCAACTGGGAACTAAATCTCCTTTTAACATTTATTTATTTATTTCCAGATATCCTGCAATGTTACTATCAGTTAAAGTTTATGATATAGTGAAAAATTAATGTTTGTATGTCTATGTATATGTATATGTATATGTATATGTATATGTATATGTATATGTATATGTATATGTATATGTCTATGTCTATGTCTATGTCTATGTCTATGTCTATGTCTATGTCTATGTCTATGTATATATATATATATATATATATATATATATATATATATATATATATATATATATTATATATAGTATAGAACAATGTAAATAGTTTATATTATTATATAAATACATACATATTTATATAGAAAGCTATGTATATAATTATATTATATATAATTTATATATATTATATATGTATATATATATATATATATATATATTATGGCATTAATTTAAGATGTTACTGTTGAACACAACATTATTTTCCTTGCTATATATATTTATATAGAAAGCTATGTATATATATAAATATGTATGTATATATATATATATACATATATATATGTGTATATATATATATATATATATATATATATTATGGTATTATTGTAAAATATTACTGTTAAACACATTATTATTTTCTTTACCACTCACACTGTAACATGAGAATAACAAACATTTTGTGTTTATTTTTTAGTTATTTTTACATTGATGCATTATAGAACAATAGCATCTGGCACATGTCAACAATTTAAGTGATAATATGTTGTAAACATAATTTGCGCGGGAATAAATCAGCACAAAGCGAAAACCTAAAGCATGTAATACACACGCTAACTCAGACAAAATAAGAAATGTGCGCGTACATGATATGTAAAGAGCGCCCACCGGCTTCGGATATATATCACCAAAACGTTGACCTCTGGTCAAAGTTGGACACGGGTCATCTTTGGTGACGTCTGTGAATTGACACTCTATTTTGTCTGTTTTTGAACAGAAACATCTGATACTTGGAGTG
>OZ024861.1:11256411-11326411 GCA_964017155.1 Oasisia sp. SBJ-2009
ATCGATGAGTTTGCATTGAGGGCATTCATGATTATAAAAATCCATTTGTATAAATGCATGGTCTCACACCATTTTATTTTTTTTTAAATCGTCAACTCAATTCATGAATTCAATTCATAAAACATTATATTATCTTGTCAAAGGATTTGTCAAAATATTTCAACTGTTTTCCACAACTTTAGTTATGCTAATGATATTATTTCTGATCTCTGGAAATGTTTTGTTTTCATACATTGTTAATAAATTTAAAAGTTAAGAAATTTCTGACTAGCCCGAAGTCCATATATTTTTTGGAATAAGGTATCTTTTAACTGATGAAAATTTATTCGACAAATATTGCCTGTTAAGTGATAATAATGAGTCTGTTAGCAATCATGGTGATGAAGCTATCATGTGGATGAGACAAACCTGTGAGAGACAGGGAAGGTGGGTCCAGGTGTGTGGCACTGTGGTATGGTGCAGTGCGCCCTGGTGGCACTGTCGTACGGTGCGGTGCGCACTGACAGGGCAGTAACAATGGGATGGCAGACAGATGTACTGGCAGGTGGAAGGCAAGGTTCATTTAGTTCTTTGTTGCGGCCAGGCCAACCAGTCTCATTGACTGCTGCATACATTTATGGGTGCATTTATAACCCTGTCCGCACAACTGTTGACAGCTCCTACAACTAGTTTTGTTAATTCCTGTTTCCCGGTCAAAGACCACTCGAGGTGTGACACCATGGAGACATAAACTACAGACGTGTGCTGGGGTGGACCTGGTCAACTCATGGAAGTCTTCCTGTGTCTATGTTTAGCAATACATTTTCCTTCTGTCAGTTAAAATAAACGTACAAGTGAGTTCACACTTGCTGCTCTCTGTGTCTTCTTGGGCCACCCACCATGAAATGTCAGATTATGTTACCTACTGGCAGAAGCAATGAAAACAATTGGAAATGTATATAGCTTCATCTAGGTTTTATTGTAAAACTGTGTTATAAAACATAAACGTGCATCTGTTCAACCTTGTGTTTTAATTTTATATGTAACCATTACTATAGTTCATTTTTAAATGTTTACCTTCCTATCCAGCAGGCTGAGTCATTGTGACACTTTCCCAAACATATTTCAATTAAACAGATAATGGAAATTATATCATTAACACAACTCTAAAATAACTAACAAATATAAAAATATAACATATATTACAACTGCACAATTCTCATAATGCACTATGGCATTTTACATCATGTATTTAAAATGTGTATATTTAAATGTAATTGTTTACATAACAAAGTCTGAAGGAAACATGTCCTTTGTGTCTTACATTAGTGTTATCTTACATCAACAACATTAGTGACATCACAACATTATAATATAAATGTTCTAACTATTCTTTTTTAATAATTTGTGTAATGGACCAACAATTCCTTCTGATTGATGTGACTGTGTGAATTTGCTGGCAGTACATATGTCTCTTTATATCTTGTCTATCAATGTCTAACAGAAGACATGTTACCAAAGAGGTGCTGTCGAAATTTCACAGGTGTCTAAACTTCAAAATCACAATTGGATCATTTCCACAGGCAATGCTACTTTTCAATTTTTAGGCTTTTTCTGGTCTAGTTGACCACAACAATTATAAGGCAGGAAGTTTCCTGATAATCTATATATAATAATTATATGACACAAAACATTTTAGAAAGAATGTAGGGGTAATTCTATGAATGCCATCTACTATCCATCAATTTGATCTTCTGTCAATCTAAGTACATGTGTAAACTACAGTTTCCTGTAAAAGATAACAGGTTTTACTATACACGTAAGTGCACATAAGTTCAGGTAGCGGCTGAGCTAATACATCACTACACCCTTAAGTAGGCCTAATATCAGCCCGTGGAGTTATCCAAACCCCCATCAGAATGAGTTTGTTCAGTGCTGATAGCATCCACCCACCAGCTTGGGGATCTTGTGAATTGCTACTTATGCTGTGATTACACAAAGTGATTATGTACCTCTGTGAAAAGGGTGAAATGCGAAACAACTAGTATGTCACTCATTATCGGTGATAACAGTCGCAATGCAGCTGCAGTCTGACAATTATAGGAAGCCGCAGATCGGTGAAAGAACGGCTTTGTCAGTGGAAGAATACTAGCTGGTATTAACCGCTCTAAATGGCATAAACATGTACACCGTCATTTTGTAGATGTCACCGCATGGATGATGGTGGTAGCAACTCCTTTATTCTGATTATCTTTTATCAATTTTTGTAGTCGTAACAAAGAAAAAACTCCTGTAATTATGTTATTAGGCTGATATGCAAAGTACGAAAGCACTCCTGCTAACAATAAGGTAATAACCTTTATTAAGCATTATTACGATACATTGATTTTCAGTGAAAGGCAGAAATCACACAATGCTAGATTGCTCCACCAAATGAGCCTAAATGTCAGATGAACAGCCAGGAAATGCAACAAGGACTGTTTGTTGTATTTTACTACTATTCATGCTAAAACCAGCGCTATGGCTAAATATAATTTTTAGTTTGCACTCTGCCAGAACAACCAGCCCCATGATTTACCGTAGACTTCAGGAGAAGAAGAAAAAGATATATAATGAGCGAGCGGGCCTTGGCAGCCATGACTTATGTAACATATCTGCCTGTGATAGATGTCACCAGTGGTTTCATCCTTAATTAAACCGCTGTGACACTCACATGTTCGTGACTGTCGTCCCTCACACGTAATACAATAAAATCTCAACAAATGATCGTAATGAAGGCTTCCCGGCCGGCCACACGGGCCACATCTACAAAGGCCCTGCGTCTTTAGAAAACATGGCCAGAGTGCCTTGTGCATTATAGAGATGTGTAGTGGACAGAAGCAAGTAGTCATCAGTGAGGCGGTCAAAGGAAGTGCTGGACAAGTGTGGACATGCAAGTGTCCATAAGGCACAATAAGAGCAGCAATGAAAGGGTTGAACTGGAAAACAACGCCACAAGTGGACAACTAGGACTCTGGTTATGTCTGGATAGAAACACACAAGAATGAAGCTCTTCTCTCACAATACCCTGTCATCAAAGGTCTTCTTCAGATGACATCAAAACACTTAACCAGACTTTTACAATAAACCATAACAAACAATATTTTCTACATGTTTGGTTTGTTAAATAATCATCCCCAGTATAGTGTGTAGTATAATCTATTAAATAAATATATAAAAGATTCTCACAAACATTGCATTAAAACAGTCCTATTCAAGGGATTTGAACACACAGAGGTCTGTACTGGGATAATTAATTTGCCGCAACAGAAATAAATGCATGAATTAACATATACGTGTACATGGAAAAACATAAAACAGTATCACAGAATTTGCTAAAGGAAAATTGTTTGATGGCTACTATTTTGTATTGTTGAACGTTCATTCAGCTAATACCATATTAGTATTAATATTTTAATTTTAATATCTTAATATTAAGCTCTTAAATAAACATTATAAAACAAGCACATCTGAATATCTATCTAACCTTTATTTGACAATAAAAATGATGTCACTTAAACCAGACTGTTATACTAATACTTATTTACTTAACTAACCATGTGTACACAGTGACAGTATACATTACACACATCGTATGTTCACCATGATTGACCACACCTTGTTAGCAACTGCATATACTCTAACAGAAAACCAATTAACCATAATAAAGCATTCATTAAGAGGCATGAATTGGTGTAATGATAAAGGTGGACCATGATAAAGCCTATTACAAGTGTAATCCAGTGTGTGGTAATTATGAGTCTATCTCCAAAATTACACAGGCCCGTTTTCCTATTATAGCGAACACAACTGCAACTGAATAAGTATATCTACTATAAACAACACCTTTGTTATGAGCAACAATAATATTGTACTAACATACTGCTTGGCGAGATGCCTCACTGATCATCATAGACAAAGCTGTGAAGGACAGCACAAGAAAATTGTCTCTCAAAATTGCAGCATTGCCTGCCTATCCACCAATAAAACCAATGCCCATTCTAGAGCCATAACTGAACTGAAAAGGTGAGAGTTCCCACAGACTGCTAAACTGGAAACAAACGAAATTCAACAGTTTACACCACCAGTTATCCAATGAACCACCCAAATGGAGCAACTATCCACCTCCATAAATGAAGCCCGGTATTCTGCCACATCAAAGACACAGGACAAAAGGGATGCGCTCAATTGAATCCCTTCAGAATCCCTCCCCCAACTGTCACCAATAAAACCTTTTGTGTCACATTACTAAGTCACAGTCTGCTGGAAACATGAATCCTTTTCAGGCATAAACAGGCCCATTGACAGCGGAACATGTCAGTGAGCGAGAACTTTAACACAACTTGTCATACTCGGTTTAAGCCAGTGTACCATGCGCTTCATTTCCAGCGCAGCTTTTGCAAAGTTTGAATAGGAAATTCAATGCGGGCAGAATAATGTTGCCAAGTGACAATGAGATTGAGAATTCTACACGCCAGGAAAACTGACCCATAGCTATGATATTATGAAAATACAAAAAAATACAAGCACACAATTGACAAAGAGAATTTCCTGTTTACAAAAAGGCTGCAATTTTTGTGGTGAAAACTAAGTTCATGACAGTCTGGTTATTACTATAAATAAAAATTAGCATAAAATCAGTGACAATCCCTTGAAAATGAAAATCCTTTCATAAACATGAAAATTCTACACTCCAGGAAAACTTACCTATACAAGAAAATAATTCACCAACACAATTTCCTGTACACAAACATGCTGCAATTTTTGTGGTGGAAACAAGGTTTGTGACAAAAACATATTATTACTTATAATTAGCATAAAATCATGGCAGAGTAATTTATAAATATTAAAGTTTTGAATATTGTAAATACTGCATACCTATATAATATAAATAACCACTCTACCAATATATATTATATATTCATTATACAGTATTAATATATATAAATAATTATATAGATTAATTTATCAACTGATTGATGTCTACAATTAAAAGTTGTTAAAAATTCTCCCAAGAATAAGACAGTAGTAATATATAAATAAAATCACCTATATGGCATATATAAATAAATATATAAATATATAAATATATATATATATATATATAATGCATGCATGCATGCATGCATGCATGCATGCATACACACATACATAGTCTATATCAGTAGGAAAGATTTATACATAAAACAACAGTTATTTCAAAGAAATAACTGCGATCGTAACTTCCTAGTGCATTAAATTGCTAGTCATTTAGCGGCGCCACGTGCGGCCTGAGATGACTGACATATTCCCCGTCACTTGTCCAAATATTAGCTCTTTGGCACAAGCCGTGTAATCTGTGCTTTCAGTTTTGGCCTAACGCAGTCAGGTGAGCAGCGCTGTCATGCAACCCTTGTAGAATGTAGATTTGCATGTGTTCGCGGACAGAAAGGGATAGAGCCACTGCCTATAGCACTGGGGGCCACTGCACGTGAAACAGCGATTACTTGACCTGTCGACGCCTCGTTTGTTCAGCGCCTCAAAGGTTCCACACGGAAACACCTCCGATGATTAATAGATACAGTAATGACATGTTAATCACACGGCGCTCTGCAAATATTCACTTTCCACATTTTTATTGAAACCTTCGCAAGAAAGGGGGCATTATCGGGGCCTTGTTGGTAGTAAATAAATTAGATTCAAAGAGCGTGAGGGATGTAAGTGGCGTGGTGGTTCAAATAATGGGCAGCATAGGTGCTGTTGGACTGGGTTTGTACGCTGCGTAATAACTGGTTTATTTCTGACAAATTAATGAATGGCTTTAAATTAAACTAAATAGAATCTGGTGTGTGTTCCTCTACTTCTGCTCACATCTTGATTAACATACATCAATGAATCCTGACAAAATGCAGAAAACTGGTACAAAACTTAATAAGTATTGTATTTTAATGATGTTGTAAACCCTGAAGAATATCTGCAAAGTACTAAAATCAGAGGAATAGTAATATTTCAAGACACTGAAATTCAGTCAGTTGCTAGAAATATGGCACATTTTAATTTATTCAATAAAAATGTACCGTATTCCTAATGAAGGAAAATGTGCCATATTCCTATGGTTATTTTCCTTTTCCTCTTACTTGGTCATACATTGTAATGCTACTAACCTGCAGTAAACAATGAGTGAACTGGAGCAATTGTAACAGCGCCGTAACAACGGGCAGAAACTTCACACTGTAGCCTCAACCATCACTTGCAATATATTGCTAGATGACAACAAACACTACAGATATAACTACAGCCTGACCTTAGTGTGCAGTGTAGTGTGCACACAGTCTCCTAGGTGCCTGGCTATGTTCTCGGAAGGTGTCTAGTGTTTTATACCACAATAACGCAACCGTGGACTTTCTGCACCGAGTTACTCTACTGGGATTACACTCAGCCATCTGTGAATAACTTCAGGCCATTTCAAGGTGAGGTAACTATAGGGTCTGAGTCAACAAGACCACAGACAAACAACAACCATCAAAGTCAACGTCTGCTCCGTTCACCTGACAATAATGGATGCTGGCTGTAACTACAACTGACTTTGTGGGAGACAGACGAGAGAAGAATTGCTGTATGAATTACAACATTAAAGTGGCAAGAATAGGAACATACAAAATTGGTCTGAGTAACATAAGCAGTTTTAATCAAGCCACAACAGCCTGCGAGCGACCATCGGGAATAGAAAATTCAATAATGGCCTTAATCAAGTGGCCGCCACATCAAGCTGTTGGTGATAAATTCATCATTGTAATTTCATAGATCTACTTCAAACCTCATTTGCCTGAATTAATCATGCGTCCAGTAACATAAAACAATGTCCTTAAACTTCTAAGCCAAGAAACGACTGCCAATATTTAAAAGGTGATCCTTAGTTGTTTAGCGCCGAATGAACGCTGGTCAGCAGGGAATTCATCCATTGTCCATTGATTGGTCAACAGACACAAAGTACACATATCATATATACCATTCACGTTCACAGTCTAACTGTCCTGTCATTGGCATAAACTGCATTGTTAGACATGACTTTAAATTGCAATCGATATCTTCATTTGCCTGTCTGATTTGTGTCAGCGGAGAGACGCTGGATATGCTCTCTTTGGCATACAGACGGACCAAGGAGATTCTAGCCGGATAAGCTACAAAAAGACGTCTTGTTGAAGACACGCTGATAAGATCCACGAATCCTTATCAGCTAAAATCAAACGCTGGTGTTGTCAGATCTGTATTGGCCATAATTACGCCTATTTGGAAGACAGGAAAACCATGTAAGATTACACCGAGCAGTGAGGAGGCATGTCCCAGCACTACATATTCACTTCTAAATGTAGATATCTATAATCTGTGATCAACTGAAGAGGTGCCAGTCAAATAGACGTGCCTAAGTAAGTATATCTATAATCTGACTTTGGACACACACATCTTCGCGACTTCTGACCCGTGCTCATCAACTATGCAACTTGGACAACATACCAGGCTTGGGTACAAGCATTCAACATGTGTACCTTCGCTTTTTCGAACAAACGCATATTTCAGACAAGATATAAATACCTCAACAATGGCCTCTATAAACTATAAATAAATATGGCTGTGGTTATTGTCCTGTCGTAAAGTTGACAAGTTTAGTAAGAGGAGTAAATGTACGCGTCTACTTCTACTCTCCCCATTTCCAATATACTATTAATATGATATGTAGTTTATGTACACTTTAGTACAGTAAAATATATGTTGCATTAAATTATATACATGTCAACAATTTAATTGATAAAACTATAGTACTGTATTGCACTATTTTTACAGGATGCTGGAAATGTTTTATTTGATTTGTAAATAGACTAATTCCATATAGTGTACCATAACTTCATTTTTGTGTACACTTTACAAATATTGGTTAACTTATAATAAAAGAATTATATTTTATCCATTATAAACAATCTACAGACCATAGTAATTTGCTTACAGAAAACTATACAATTACAGATTCTGTTCAATATATAGTAGAGTTTATTCTACAGAAAAAACTTTTGTTAATGTGTTTTTTTGTCAGGGGTTGAAGTCATATGTGACACTTTCAGTCAATTCAAACCGGTCAAATACTCAAGAGCAGGAACAGTGTGTTCATTCAACTGGCAGACCAGTCAAATCAGTGACAGCCCGGCATGACTCCTCACCTGTACAGACTGGGGTAATTTGAACCCGGGAAGTCCCGCTGGGGCCAGTACAACATTCCTCCCCCCACCCTCCCACTGCATTATGTGGGGTAACACCCAGGACAGCCTGCTGGCACCCTCCCTCTCCCCTTCCCACTTGCCACTACCCTCTCCCTACTCAGTCCTACTGGGATGAGGACACTTGAGTGACAAGAGGGATTTAGGCGTTATTAAACGGCTCTTAAATCGGTGTATAAAAACTCCAATTACAGGTGTGTACTCGAAGGTGTGTCAGCACACCTGGGTGGATGTCACCAGAAGCCCTTCATTTACCTGGCCACCAGAGCTGAGACCTATCTACAGGTGTGTAGTTGTGTACACAGCGGCTTAGAGGATCATTAGTATTAGTCTCAGTGTTGGGGCAATGATGACACAGCCATTGTTCACCAATTGCTGCATTTGGTCTGAGGCCTGGAGCTCTGCTGAGGGAGCTATCTGAGGCACCAGACCAAGACTGACTGGTCTGCCACTTTCATGTGTGTTAACACATGCCATCATGTGTGTTAACACATGCCATCCTGTGGAAAAACCTAGCAAATTTAACTTTATTAACACAAATTATTATAATATTTATTTCTGACTCATCATATATTGCATAATGTCAATACAGAGTAACACTGTAAAATAACTGCAATTTTGCAACAAAAATGTCACAAGATACAAGGTATATTTACTGTGAAAAAGTACAAATTCCATTATAAGTACATTGGTTTTGTGTTAAAATGTCAGAACAAAGTAAGTATTCAAAATACCTCACAAGTCAACCAAAAAATATAGTTCAACCCCTACCAAATGTACAGTAGTGTAATGGCAGATTGTGGTAAAAAAGATGTCAAGCTTGCAGCCTGAGGCATGCTATAATTAATTCAAGAGAATTCTTTTCTCTAATGGTTTTCTCTAATGTTTTTATACTCTTTCTGAGAACTGACAAAATGTGACTTGCTAGCTTCTTTAATTGGGCATCAGAACTGTGGGTGAGCTATTTCTGTCTGGAGACTTCTTGACACTGTTCATTCATCTTGACAATGACTAGCTGTCTTATATATTATCATACATAATTGTCAGCTGTTTCTGAAAAAGACGCTATATTTATAATATTCAGTTACTTGGAAAAAGTTATTTAATCTCTGACATACAAATATCATATTCAAAAGTAGTTACACTAAATATATCTACCAGCATAGTATAGACCAAAACTTTCTTGTGTGTGTTACAGGTGATTTTATTAATTAGCGTCATCGAATTACATATTTTATAAACTGTGCCCAGTTAACAATGCAAACATTTATAACTTGTGTAATATATAACTACATGAACATGTGGGAATATTGTAATCCTGCATTCAAATTTGTGTACAAAAACCTGTGGCTCCATTTAATGATTGTACACATCTCATCCGATCATCTCTGGTAACATGAAGTATTATACAACAGTTTCAAAGTGACACTAGCTAAACACATGACAGGCAGAAAGCGAAGAGAGAAAGAGAACTGGGTAGTGGACGTTAAGATGGTCTCACCTTGGAAGTAGCTCTTGGTCCTCAGGTAGCTGACGGCCAGTCTGAGGATGGACAACTTGTCCAGCTTTGATATGACGCTCTGTTCAAACGGAAGCAGACTCGCCAAGTGATCTAGCTCCGAGTTGAGACGCTCTCGGTGTCGCTTGCTTGGGTTGCTTTTGGGTGGGTCTTTCATTGGTGGCTTCACCCTACAGAGGAGAACATACAATGTTTCTTGACATATATTCAGTGGTGTAACTGGAAGTAGTGTAACACAAAAAACACAACTGATAAAAATAATAGATTTTGATAGGAAATAAAGTAACAGGAAAGTTTTGTAAAGAAAGTGGTCCTCCAAGAAAGTAACACAAACTGTTTCAAGGTGTGTAATTTGTCCAGGAAAATGTTTAAATATATTTACTGAATTTCTCATATCACTTGGCTTTTCACTGGTTGAGAATGTTTTATGTTTCTCTAAAGTAATTATCTCATGTTTTAAAGGTTTTCTGTTTTAAATTTATAATCATCCATTTGTTGTATTAATTGTCTGCATAGTATATTTGTAATTATCAAATAGCAAACAATATTGCAACATAAACATATTTTTGTAACATACAAAAAACATCCAAAACCAGTTACTTTCTGCTGGTTTTTGTTGGTCATTTTTTTCTTGTTACCCTCTTTACAATAATCATTCTGTTACACACAGCAACATGTCGTGACAGCAACAATTTGGGAATGTTTTCTGATTGCGATTCCGATTATCCCCATCACAATCTGTAACACTGCCTCGGGGTTTGGTTACAAAAACTTAAACCTGATATTTAAATGTAACGTCTGAGTTAAGGAACGAAGGCATTCATCGGACAACAGGCCATGTCAATTGAACAGTCGTCCAATTACAGAAGTGGCACAGAAGTCACAGAAATCGCCACTCAGTTGAGTAGTTGCACAGATAAGAAATCTCTGTCTATTGTGTCTTCTGGCCAGGCTGAAGCGTGTCATAGGTCAGACAAATTATTCTAAAATATTTCTAAGTCGCACGACTCCATCCATTGCATGTCTGTGTTCAATAATTACGCTCAAAACTAATGTTATCTTCGCTGCTATACATTCATGTCCTCGTTGAGTTTATCACTGGAGTCATACTTTTATTTGCCATGAATGACCAATAACAAAATTAGGTATCAAATGTTTGACACGAAGACAATGGGAACGTCATTCATCTGAGACGACCCAGTGGGAACTAATTTCACTTCGAATTTAGAATCAGATCTTGTGACACAAGTCACAATGACCCAACACAAATATCCGATTAAACGCCATTTTAGTCTTTTTATCAGTCACTGATATTTTCCCACTAAATACCTCAATCGTCATTTAAAGGGTTAAGTAACTCTCGCTGTGTCAAAAATATTTGCGACTATATCTTAGGTACACACTCAAGTGTTTAATATATTTAGTCGGCTGCACCATTAATCTTCTGGCTAAGCTGCATTTGTAATCCAGGAATTTCCTGTGTGACTTCTCTGCATTTCCTGGATGCAGCCCTCTGTAACTCTCCATTTCCTCTCGTAAACGTCACGCCGAACAATTAAATATGTTTTACTACGGTAGCTCCTATAAAATTCAATAACACAACAATGCCATTAATGTGAATAGCGGAGGGCGATCAATGCAGACAAAAGGCAGGATTCTATAGCGGCGGACAGTAAGACTCAATGAGAGAGCTTTCTAATCGATACCTGGGATAAACACGCCGCCCGTCTTTGGCTGGCTCAACCTGTGCTAGCCAACACGGGGAGCAGTCATTAACACACCGTGATTCATCCCAATCAAGGTTAACTGTGCAGGTTTTATTTTCTCTTTATGAGCAACACATCAAACGCAGCCAAGGAACATCACAGATGAGTTACATGTTACACTGATAGTGGACTTGCCACGGTGTTAGATTTTCAACAAGCACAATGTGTGCTGATTGTACACAGTGTTGGCTTTCCTTTTGCACGGTGTTGGTTTAAGACTTTCTCCGCAATACTACTGTGTGGAAAAAAGCCACGGTTTGTAGCCAGATTTCACCAGGGCATTTAGAAGATCAACTATCATAAGGGCACATTTGATTACAAAGGCCAGCGACTGAGTCATGGTTTGTTTGTTACTAAGACAAGGTTTATATAAACACAACTTGAGCATCGAATGAGTGTTTGTATTCCAAGCTGATGTAAAAAAATATAATGGTAATATAGCAGAAAAATATAAAGCCATTATAACTTGATAAAATAAATAAACCCACAAACACAAAATACTTGGTACACAAAACACACAAGCATCCATATACAATGTATAATGTGTATATGTATAATTGTATATGTTTAATACATATATATATATATATATATATATATATATATATATATATATATATATTATATATATATATATATATATATATATATATATACATATACATATATGTGTGTAAATGTATGTACCAAAAGGTATATATATATATATATATATATATATATATATATATATATAAATATATATACATACATACATACATACATACTTAATTACTTATACATAGCCATTTAAAAATACTATGTAGTATACTTTTAACTAATATTTTTTATTTGTATATATATATATTTAAAAATATAATGTGTATATATATATATATATATATATATATATATATATATATATATATATATATTACTTCATTACAATATTTTTAACTGAAGATCAGTTTGTAATAGTGTTAGAAAGTGACATCTTAATCTGCAACTTGTTCTAAACATTATACCAGTGAACAGTAGAACTCTATCAAAGGTAAAGCCTTCCTTCACTCCTCCAAGCCTGTGTTCCGGCCTACTCCAACAATGCAGCACAAGCACTGTTTGCCTTAGACACACACAACTGTCATTCACACCTTGGAGTAACACCATCAGCTCACAGCTGGCTCCTGGAGGAGTTCTACTCCACGCTCTACTCAGTTTCATAATCTAATTCTACTGTTTTTCACACCGGCTAATAAAAGACTGCCATAATGTGGAGGGTCTTACTGCTGTGAGTACAACTGGCCACCTAATACAGGTGCTTAGGCTGTCTGTATGTCACACCTGAGGCAGGTGGGAATCAGGTGTTGTATTGAGAAGATCCACTGTGACCAACTCACCCAGTCACCTACTGCTCTCTGGGAGCTGTCATTGGGAGGGCTAAAAGGTTAATCGTTGCTTTTAGTTATGACGAACACATATAACATTGATATTAGTTATGATAAAAATGTGATCATTTTATAATAATTATTGTGACATGTTAGGGTTATTGGTGATACTGGCAATAAATTATGAAAAAGTTATGATCACCTGTTAAAAAACACCTGTATAATAGATTATAATTCATATCAATAATTGTTTTATAATTGCATTAAACAAATATTTGTATTATTATACATTTTTATTATAACAGAAAGTAATGTTTTATTTATTTAGACTCTGTATAAGAGCAATTTTAAAAGCACACTCTTCAAAACAATGTAAACCAAGCAATGGAGGAATTCTATAATAATGCTACATTCCTACAAATGAAACTAAATGCAATCAGCACTCGGATGTCATAAGGGCACATTAACATTAATAACTGTCAAACTGGTCTGTGAAGATAACTGATGTTACATCAACAAGATTACACACTTCACACCTCGCCAGCACAATGCAGTGGCCTAAGGGTAATGTCAATGTTTGATGAGCACTCACAGGGTGGCCCAGCTCAGCCCAGTCCAGCCCGGCCCGGCCCAGCACACACTGTTAGGTGCCTAGTGTAAACACCATGTGAAGTAGTCCCTCTCGCCCAATCATTTAATTACAGCCAAATAATCACTTTCATTGACCCAGTGGGACTGCATCAAGAGCTTCAATGGACACCCACTTGGTGACCAAGTCCACAAAATACCCTGGCTGCCTGTCATTTCCTGTCTGTTCCGCACAGATACACATCAGATGTCTTGGTCATCTGCGTTCTGACCCAGTGGAGAACAGCCATAGTTCATTCTTCACAATAATAAATAACTGTTACATGCGTTTGTCCTACAAACGTCACTATCATTTCCTTTATAGAAGACATCAATTTGATAAATGGAATTTACCATATGGCTGAAAATAGCAACAGCACTATGTATTAATGCATTTATATTGTCTAATGCAAAAAGACTTAAATAAATAAGGATTATTATAGTTTATTACTACTAAAGCCACCAAATTTAATACTTCCTGTCATATTTCAGTAAAAACTATTTTTGGTTTTATAATGGGTTCCTCAAGCATTATAACAAATACAATTTAGCAATTTTATAGGGCTCTGTCTTTCCTTAAAATTGTTATTAGTCTGCATGACACTCCTTAACACAGCACTCAGTTTAAATTACATTGTCTCATACGGTAATACCAAAGCAAATTGTATTATAATTACCCTCATTACATTCATATATGTTTTGCAGTGTGTCTCTATAAAAAAGTCAACTTAAAATGTTGTGTGGACATTTCAAGGTACAAATAACTATGATGTCAAGCTATAATATTTTCACTTCTATTGAAGATAAATATATTTTCTTTTTTCTTAGAAAACAGCCACTGCAGTTATGTATCTGGGTCCACATATAGATAGTCCGGAGCTTTGTTGGCAGTCGACTGTCAGCTTTGTCATAGCTGTTGGGCCACTTAATAATAACAAACATTTTATGGGCATCCGCAATGGCATAATTCTGTCTAATGCTGATGGATGGTCGTCTTTTTTCTACGCTACCCGGAAGTTCTTTGTAGAAGCACTCAGATGTATTGTCTGCTGTGGCTATTTTCTGTAAATATGCGCCCCATTACTACCCATCTTGTCGAACAAACCAATCACACGAATAACGGCACACAGACACTGAAACAAGGACGTCTCACACAATGACACAGCTGGCCTGTGTGGCAGTTTTGCTATAACTGCACATAAAAACAATTGTATTTAATCCGAGTTATTTTTAATATTGTGTCTATGAATGTTTTAGATTGCACTTGTTAAAATCAAATGTACCTCTATATTTCAGCTACATTAGAATGGCTGCTATTATACTATGTTGTTAGATGTGGGTAAATTGTTTCTTGGTATTATAATGTCAAAATGCTAGCTTTGAAATGTTACCTACAGCATATGCAAAATGCCAAATAAAAATCATAGCCACATTGTAATCTTTTCATTTTTCATACTTTATACTGGTCATGCTAGTAAAATGTTCATTATCAAGTTAGCAATACTATTATAAATTGCTACAGCAATGTTGTTGTTATCCTCTTTCTCTCTGTAGGATACTTGTTAGCGAGTTGGTCAAAATTGGTTCAAATAACCACCCTAAATGCTTCAGAAGACGTTTTTAAAGACAAAACTAACAAATATATACAGTGTTCCCCCTGCTATATGATGAGGGAGGTGGGTCACCTCGCTGTTTTTATAAGCCACCTCACTCAAAATATCCCAAAATTGCCACCTCATAGGTATTTCTTGCCACAAACATGTTTACATACTGCTACCTTATAGTTATGCATTTGTTTCCTCTCTGTATCCCAGGGAATAGGTTAAAACACCCTTCAGAATGCACCATTTTGAAGGAAGGTTTAAATATAGTTCTGGGTGGCCATGCCCCGCGAATCCACATTGCTGTGCATCATGCCTTTAGTGCTCACTTAGCCCATCCTACCACCTAGCCCATCCTACCACCTAGCCCATCCTACCACCTAGCCCATCCTACCACCTAGCCCATCCTGCCACCTAGCCCATCCTGCCACCTAGCCCATCCTGCCACCTAGCCCATCCTGCCACCTAGCCCATCCTCCCACCTAGCCCATCCTACCACCTAGCCCATCCTACCACCTAGCCCATCCTACCACCTAGCCCATCCTACCACCTAGCCCATTGCTCAGGGGAAACATTGTGTGTGTATATATATATATATATATATATATATATATATATATATATATATGCTTATAAAGAAAACTACTGATCCATAGATAGTGAAATGTCAGGTGGTCTGCGATGGAAGAGAATATCGTATATACCTCATAACAAACATTTCCAAGAAGGTCTACAAAGCCTGAATGTCAAAAGTAACCGTACGACCGCAACTGTAAATTAATAGCCACTTCAACATCATTCTCTTACGATATGATTTACTCTATACGCAGCCTCAGCTTTATGGGGCTTTCTGGAAATTCTGCTCCGGTGCAGAACACCGGAGTATTATAATGCCTTTGAAACGGCCCTGCTGAAGTCATTAATCCCCTCTATGAGTAATTGTGGCAAATTTCTCAGCTGTGAAACTAGCTCAGTTGACTGCACTTGCCTGATTGTCAGGGCATTTATAATTATCATCAAGAAATTATGAAGCACTCTCGCAGGAAGTCGGCAAGAAAATGTGCCAGCAAATTAAGCATATGAATTGATTAAGCAGGGCTCTAGGAGAGCAACTCAGGCACTGATTGGCTGGCGATAATCAATAGGAGCGATTCTATTGTCTTCAAGCGGTCTTACTGAGTTCACTTTCAATCCACAGTATGTCTACTTAGAAGGCAGCAATGAACGAGGAATTAAAAGTGTTACTTTCGAAATGGGGTGTTTAATATGGTATTTAAATTGTCTTCCATGTACAGGCGCTTTGTGATACATTCATGCATGTGTACAAATACACATGTAATATGTATTTATGTGTCCCACAGTAATATATATATATATATATATATATATAATTATATATAATATACATGTATATATAATATATATATATATATATATATATATACTGTATGTAATCACTATGCATTAGTAATTGTGTGTGTGTGGTGTGTGCGTGTGCGTGTGCGTGCGTGCGCACGTGCGTGCGTGCGTGTGTCTGTCCATGTATACATGCATGCAAGCGTGTGCATAAACCTGTGTTAACACATGTCAGTCTACACCCACCCACTTACGAAATAACCGCACCACAACCACAACAACCATACTTGGCAAAAAATTCACAGCTGCTGTCGGATTTAGCGAGAACGACAACAATGCCGTGAAATCATAATCCTTTAAACGCATTATTTGTTAGTAACAGTCGACTGGTCCTGTCTGGTAAGCCATAGACGAATGAATGGCTCCAGTGGATATGCAAATACACTACAAACACATCCCCTAATTAGACTGCCAGTTCAGGTATGGGAGGTGCCACAGGTGAAGCCAGACTACTGACTGATCCACAGGTGATAAGAACGGCTGTATTCGCCACCACTGGAGCGTGTCCACAAAAGCCCCTATCTCACATAACTTGTTAGCCGAAATTATGTTCATTTGAACCTGCGTAGAGCACTTTACACGGTGGCACGATTTGTCTGTTGGCAAATGATTTATCCACGGCACATCTTAACTTGTAATCATTGCTACAGAGTGGTTCTGGCACACGAGTGTGGAAATGGTGAAGCATAAAAACTACAGCATACTTATAATTTTGTTACGGGTCGTTTCACGTGCTAAGTGGCTGTAGATTAAGATATATTTAATGGGGGCAATGTGTCTAACATGCTGCAGCCGATCAGCAGGAGATTATGAAACAGGAGACATATTCCTACTGATGAAATTGATAATAACGCTTTATGTTCATATAACCCTGTACTACATATGAAACCAGTGAGTTTAACCCACACATTTCAATGCATAAACTACTGGGAACCATTCACCTTTTTAGTAAGACAGAAATGTCTACAGGTATTGTAAATACAGGTGTCTCACAGGTCCGTGTTTGTAACTAATTAGACTGACCATGCTTCACCACGTTTGGCGGGCATTTTGATTGGCAGCACTATCATCGAGTGTATCTAAAAATTGAAAGGATCCTGTGACCCGACATGGCCTGTTCTAGTTAACATCTTGAACCACACTTCTTTTTCCTGGGCTGTGTCACACCGTGGCATTGTCCGCATGCCAAACAGGCCGAAGCGACGACAGCCGAAACATTGTGCTGGCATACTCACACGAATACCACATTAATAAATGCAAGTGTATAACAGTTCGCAGTCGCCGCAGATGTGTGAAGCTTCAAAAGATGTGCATGTATACACCGTCTCAGACACGCATCCGGAACCAATCAAAAGGCAGCAAAAATGCAAGGCATCCACGTAGATAAGTATCAGACACGTGTTATTTTTCAAGCCTTAGCACACAAGTCAGCCGACTGTTGTGCAATAGTCTTATCAGTGTTCCCTTCGGCTCCGGGTCCCGTCACAGGCTACCTGTAGGATTAGCTTTACCTCCGACTGCAAAAACACCACTCCTACAACCACGCTGACCTACCTGCGCCTTTAAGATGTTTTTCGAAGTAGAGCTGCGTGATAAACAGGGGGCAACAGGGATCCTATGGCATACAATCCACGAATTGTCTACATAAAAACATACGAAAACTAACCGATGCAATCTGGAAGCGAAGAATTAGTCGGGTATAAAAACGCGGTCGGCGTGTCACGTAAAGCCTATGGAGGACACAGGGACTGTGTGCTCTCGGGAACTGCCCAGTGTAACATTCTCCGTTGACAGCTGCCGGGAAAACACAAACGCTGTGAGCCATAATTATACGGCCGCGGCCTGAAGTTCGCCGAACAATAACACCTATAATCGGCAGGAAAATGGACTCTTATATTTCACACATACGCACCCACGCCTCGTGACACCTCCGTCGAAACACGCAATTAAAACACAGCGGACATTTATTACGCAGAACAAAACACACATTTTGTAAATCGCACCATCGTATTATAGGAAGATGGTGATAGGTAAGTTGGTGATATTGCCTTTGTTGTAGTGTGGGTGTATTGTGGACACAGACATGTTTGCTATCTGTGCCAGTGCCAGCCTTTCCAGCAGATGGCCATGGCTCTGTGATAGCCATCAAATTACTCTAATTGAAGCAGCCTACATCACTGATGTAGCAGCCAGCTGATTACACAGATAAACCATCAGACTCATTAACAACATCATCACAGTGTCTGTTATTATCACACACCAAAGGGTAACAGTAATATCTCTGCTAGGTAAGGATTGTCACCAATTCAACACTGGCGTTTGACTAACCACTTACATTTATACCAATCTATAAACAACTGTGCCACTTTCGAGTTTAAACCTGTATATTTCTGATTCTATGTGAATCAGTAATAATCCGTATAACATGTTGCACTGGTTAACTAGTATATAATGTTTGTATTAAGATCAGATCTCTCATACCATGGAATATGCCTACATCAAAATTGGTTTTCTGGAAATTATCAAGTGCCACCATTTGTTTCACTACCTAACATATAAGAGTACAATAAAATAAAGTGTATTAGGTTTGATGGTAATCACCATTTAAGGAATAATTTTTTATTTTTAGAAAATACAGTCATATTTTTAACATGAACTAAACACATTAAAATCAAAAGCTTTTATTTTGTAGGGTTAGTGTAGACAAATAGACAGATTCTCCCATGTGCTGGTGTTCAATTAACAAGCAACACTACCCAAAAAAATCCATGAGGGTTCGGAGAAGACAGAGAATATGTTAATATTAATTTAGTCTTGATAATGAATATTAATTATTTTCACTCTTGTTGCATGAACAAGACATAATAATCAAACATCAACATACATAGTTGAGGTATATGTTATTTATGTAATTAACTGACTATTTTGTTGCAATTATTTTAGCATTACTGAGTTATACCAATGGGTCTTGTTGGATATTTCATAGGACGTTAATTATCATTCAAAATTATATATATATATATATATATATATATATATATATAATATATTATATAGATATAAAGTTTCAGATGCAGTAGACATTACATTACATACAAGAGATATGTATGTTTAATTCAATTAGGCCCTATAGATCCTAACTGACCTAACAAAGCTTTTCAGTTTACATTATTTTCTGTACTGACTGTGTTGCAATAAATTTTTATCAACACAATTATTCAGTTGAGATGCAAACTTTGTACCAGAACGAAGATAAATTAGGATGTGATATTGGTTGATCATCTCATAACAATATAATATTTATTATGTCTATTTCTTTGCAAAAAGAAAAAGAATGCTTAAATACATGCTGTAATTACAACAATATTTCGAAAAACCATAAACACTTTTAGATATAGATAATATAATCTGCATAGCTATAATGCTAAAATTATATAGTTATACTGAATGAACTGACTTTGCAGTCACATCATTGAACTGTATTGTGTGTGCATGTCTGCATGATCATTGCAGTCTTTATTTTGACACACGACTGACACAGATGTACAGGTTTGATGTTGTAAAAAAAATATTTTTTTGTAAGTGAGCTCATATTTATAAATGTCATGCACATGGTCATTAGGCCACTACACAATGCAGTTGCTCTCAGTGTGTATTTAACCACTGACAACATAGCCGATGACTGATCAACATTTTCACCACTTAGCGTTTATGTAAGTAATACAACAGATAATCCTACTGAGAGACAACTACCAACTACCTAGTCTTCTCCACCATGCTCTGTTTAAAACCAAGCCAGAACCTAGTTCCTGGAAAATAACTGCAGCGGTGAAATAAAATAATATGACCAAACAAAAAATATGACAAAGACTTATGAGGGAAAGCCTAGTACACCTATCAATAGAATTATGCATAATGCACGAGACTCAGATGTGATTACATTTTACCAAGCCAAATTATCAATACCAAAGACATAATCTATCAAGATCAAACACTCCACGAAGGAACATCAATCAAACTACACAGACAAAAGGCACCAAATTAGGAATGCCTCTGTGGACACCTGCCATTGTCTTGTCTACCTTTGGTACAGGTAGCTCAACTATGAACTATAAAGGTCAACTTGTGTATATCAAATTTGGCCCACCTCCGACAAGTGATCAATAAACACCAAATGTTTGTCCACTCTTGGTCATCTGTGCTAATCTCTCAGCAATCAGCATCCAGTTTATGTGTCAAACTTTTTCCCGAATACCTCACACATACACTGAGGATGTCGGACATATCGATGCTTTCTTCAAACATGCAAAATTATCGCATTTAATTTATAATTATGACAATAAATGGATTGACCCGCAGAAAAACTGCACCGGCGTGATTAATTTTCAATGTTTCGTAGGAAAGGTAGCACTGGATTTAATCATACTCACCCTGTCTTAGAGAGGAAACGGTTTTCGCAAGATAAATGATCTATTAAGCCTGGCTGAGTAGATTAGCCACATGCTGTGTGTAATTAGACAACAAATTACCTGTATTTACCAGGTTGTAGGTCACACTGCCTCCCACTCTACAGTCCACACAACACAAGCTGTGGTCTCACAGCCCTCAACTCTACCTGGTCTACACCCTCTACCTCACTCAACACTCTACCACTCACACAGCTCTGTGTAGAATTACATTTCATATGTAAGTATAGTTTATAATTCCAATACCAGTCATGGAAAAATGTGCAATTAATAAGGTAAAATTTAAGAAAGTAATAAGTGATGTATCTTGATAATAAAATAATAAACAATTCAGATTAAAGTTGTAATAATAATAATTATGATGATTATTATTATAGGAATTTGAAAAAGCATAAACTAAATACTAAATGTAATTTTTTCTAGAGATGATGGAGAGACAAACTTGATGAGTACTAGAAGGGTACCATCTGGCACAGGTTAGGGCAAGACAGGCAGACCTAGAAACACCACACCTTTGCCCAACCTGCATGATGATGATTGATATACTTGTATGTATATAATGTATATGTATATGTATAATATACTCATATATATATATATATATATATATATATATATATATATATATATATATATAACATATATATATATATATATACACACACATATATATATATATCATATATATATATATATATATATATATATATATATATATATATATATATATATATATATATATATATATATATATATATATATATATATAGTATACATATACAGATACAGATACAGATAAACATGGTTTGCACAGGTTTTGTAAAAAAATACACCTGCTGGTAAATTGCAAAATTTGCAAAACAATTGAAGGTTGACTATTAGGAAATACTAACAAGAGTAAATCCACATTAGTATTGAGCAGTTCCAAAATAAATGTACAACTAATCACCTTAGTTTTCAGTAGTTACTTGCTAATTTCCTATAGGCGAAATGTCATACAATCAAGTTCAAGGTCCATTGTAAATGTTACAATCTGTAAGACGCACGTCACTTTCGCTACACGTTTGCGTGCTCTTCCTTGAATCGTACAAAAACTTGAGAAGCGCAATCATTAAGAAGAAAGAAGCTAAATGGCCTGTTCACAGATATCACACGGCCATGACCATTCTCTTACAGTTGATGTGAGTCAGAGGAAGTGATGACACACCACACCACGTTGGTTTTAATCACTCCACAATGAATCTATGTTCATTAGCTCAATGAATTATTAATTCTGCTTGACTTGATCAAGCACATGCTTTGATTAGACATAACAGATTAACGGTTTCTGCTGGCGTTACATCCAGTAGCTGCTGTGGCAGGCTGGAGTCTGGCAGCAGCCGCTGCTTACGGCTTGCGGAGCCAGACAGCCGGAGGAATGATGACAACAGGAACTACGCTTTCTGGATTCCTCCAGACATGGGATGTCATTTGTGAGACTTAACCCTTTCTTGTCCAACTAACCACACAGCTTCCTTAATCAAATAATCATGATGATGTGCGGCGCATTATTAATAAAATAACCAACATCGATTGGCGAATGTCTGGTCTACCCCAGCCTCTACTTGGCATCTCCTTAACGATGTCTTGTCAAAGAGAAATTAATCTTGTAGAATGCAATCGGCCATATTTTTCTAGGGAATATATTCAAATTTGCATTACCGGTCCAATGGCTCAACTACGTCAAACTACAGATGATCATGTCATTATTACATCATAGCATAGCATCAGTACAGTCAGTGAATGTCTGACTCAAACCTGTTTCACTTTATTATATACTTATATTATAACTCCAGATATAATATGCTGACGATATGTGAATTTGATTCAATTTAAAAGAGAGTACTGCTGTGCACCTCAACTTAACTAATTCAATAAGGTTTGTAACAGGAAAAGTATGCACCAGTGTTTCGTTTGTTTGACAGTTTACTCACAGCACTAGTTCTATGACACTATGTGTAATTCACTATAGCTTAATTAGATTCTTTGCTTTAGTTTTCCCATAGAAGGTTAACGAGCATTTACATTAGCCTGAACCGCTAAGCAGTATTTAATGGTGAAATGGAAGCAACCATCGTGCAGCTAGGCCACGTGACACATTTGAGTATTTTAATATTTATGAAGACTTCTTGCTTCTGGAACCAAACTGTCTGCATCCTATGGAGGAAATGTCAGCTAACCCACTGGTATTTAGGACTCACACATACGCTTCACAAGGCATGTGGCTTTTAAGCGCCAGTGACGCCATCGTATCGAGTTCTTTTTGTTATCACCTGCGCTGCCATCCCCGAACTCGTCTAAAATATTAGGAACCCACAAGTTGAAATGTCATGTGCATTTAGCGCTGTATCGGTAATGCTGTGACAAAACGGAATGCCAACTGCAAATGATGAGTGCTAATTGGATCAGTGACGAGAAAGTATGAAAACCGCTAACGACGCTTGAAACGTTGGCCTTTGTCGTGCGTTCTTTGAAATAATTAAATTTCACAATTGATGAGTTGGCTTTGTAAAAACGTCCGCCGGTTAATGTCAGTTTGTATATGTCTGTGGCCATCAGTGTACACAGTACACACGCAGGGGACGTGGCAACGACTCACAGACCATGATATGAATTTAAATTTTGTCGACCAAACGGACGACACAATGCGGTTGAACATTTGCGCTATTATGTTTCTGAGCAGCATGTGTTGATTCATTCACACCTTGGTGCAATACCATGTCAGTCTTAGAAGCATCCCCTCGAACCCATTAAGGGAAGCAATCTGAGCAACGTCTCTCCTTACCGCGTCAGCCAGCGGCATTCAGCAAGTTAGCAGAGTGGCAGGTCTCAGCAGGGTGCGACTGCCACCCACTATAAATACCCCTCCTCCAGTTGTACATTTCGACAAATTACATCACTGACTCCTACTGTCACCACATCCCCCCATCTTCGGCCCCCCAACTGGCCCCCCTCTCTTAGCACCCACACATTAATTACTTTGCCAATTACGCACCTGTGCTAATGTGGCCAGGCCATTTTTGTTGGTCCAATATGGCACCTGACCGCCCTGGCAGGGTGTGGGAGTGAGTGGATGAGTACAGGGACAATCCTATCTTAATGTAGATCTGAGCATGTTATCTGGGAGCTGTTGGTGGTCAGTGGGCTTGTCCACTCCAACACTGCCCACTGTCACAGTCTGCGTATTACATTATCACACCTATTGCTCCTGTTACACAAACACACAAGTCTAAAGAGGGTCTTATTCACTGCCCTCAGGGGCTACCAGTTTGGGGGCTGTCACTCCACGCTGACGTAAAAGTGTATTTATCACCTGGCCTTTAAGGCATGACTGTTTGTCTTTCAGCATTACGTTCAACCCCACAGATACTAATAAAATAATAGTAACAATAATGAACTTCTATGACACCTCCATCGTTGCAGAATCCAAGCACAAATGTGAAATAAGATAGAATCATTAAGAAGTATATAATGAAGATTTTTGGTTAATATATATATATATATTTTGGTTAATATATATATATATATATATATATATATATATATATATATATGTATATATATATATATATATATATATATGTATATATATGTATATATATGTATATATATGTATATATATGTATATATGTATATGTATATGTATATGTATATGTATATGTATATATATATATATATATATATATATATATATATATATATATATATATATATATATATATATATATATATATTACATCACCATATGTACAACAGGATTTCTGAAGTAGGCCCTGTTTAAAAAATAGAGTAGGCCTACAACTTTATATAAATGACTATTAAGAGACATCAGTGCAACTGCGGCCTAGGTCAGAGTGAGTTATTACTGTTACTGTTCAAGTAGGCCTTTCAGGGTGTCAGTGGGTACTTCCTCTGTGAGGTAACTACCCAGTGGGGTCCACAGTGTGAGGGTGCTTGGCTCACAATGGAAGCTCCACATCAATATAATAGCACTCATTTTACCTAGAATTGTTTGATGCAAAGTCAAAGACAATATAACTATAATTTTGGCGACATAATAAAGACAAAATTCTGATTAAAAATAATTATCATCACTGAATAAATTTCCGATTCAACGAATGTGGGTGACATGTCAACAACGTCTCGAACACTGTCCCCGTGAGAATCTGACTCACAAAAGCTGTTTTATTCCGAAGCGGCCTCGAGTAAGTGGCCTCTGCGTTTCCCTGTAAGCGAGCCGCTTTCTCATGATACAGACAAGAAACCCGCACGTTATCGTTAAATCACCCCTTTCAGAGTAGTGTCCATGTATGATTCAGACAGACCAGAGAAACAACACACGACACCGTAACCTGTCACAACCCCACATTGTCACTCGAACATCGAACCCCAGATGAAAGATAACAACCTGCATCTCCGAACTACAAACAGTCACACAAGCACCTGGGAGTTTTTGACGCGCCTCGGTCAAAGGTCAGCATGCCAGACTTATAATAAGAAACGCGGTTGAGGGGCAGGGAAATATGAACCGCGCGCGCTGCACCGTGTGTGACACAGAACTGCGCCAACGCTTTATGTTTGTTTCGCCAACGTCACTACGTCGATGTCATGCTGTCAGCGTCGATTCGTCGAACAAATTTTAGTCGTTTCGTTGCGTGATTAGTAAAGTAAATAAATTTAAATAAGTTAAATTAGTTGTAAATTCAACAGCTTAGCATACTTCAACATCAAAGACATTTGGGTTGTAAATTGGTGTAACGTCACTTCATAGTGACACTGGTGAATTTATCAAAATCAACCATCATCATAAGTCAGGCTCGCTGACATTTAACCGACATGCGTCAAAACCAACCAGGGACTTGTATTACATTTGGTTAACCAACAACATAACCAACCAGGGGCTTGTATTACATTTGGTTAACCAACAACATAACCACAGACAACTATAAACCACAAGAATTAGCAGACATAATAAATCGGGCGTCTTATGCTGTAAACAAGACAAGTTGAGAAATGATTTCGTGTCACGGCAGTATGCTGTGAAAAGGGTGTAAACAATTTAAGCATCCATCGACTTATAACATATAAAAAAAATGAGTACTGATAAGCTAATGAGTCAAGAAATGAGAAAAAGGGAAATAAATGATCATTTGTCTGATGAATATGAGTCACTGGTTAATGGTGGCTACGTGTATTATATATTGTTTCCTGTTATACTTTGTCAAGTTATGTGTCTGCTGTGAGACAGTCTTATTAAATACCTCACATAAATATGGTTTATGGTTGCATAAATATAAACTTATTTATTTTATGTCATAATAAAGGTTAAGGCACTTTTAATTAGTATGCCAAAAAGTTTAATGTAATCAAAATTAACTGCACCTTTTATTTTACAATACTATTACGTGCTATATTTTTTTATTTAAAATAATTACAGGAAGTCTTCATCTATATTTCAGTTAGTCAAACGGTTCTAGATTTCAGCCACGTCTTTTTTTGTTTCTAACCTCCAATTACTGTAATACCAAAATGTCACCCATTTTTCAGGGATAACGACACTAGCATCTGCAGACTTGAAACCTGCCACATATTGATCTATGACAAATCAGCATCTTGTACTTTTTTGTGAAAAACATAAGATATCAATAATGTAAAATATTGATTGGCTGCTAGAGTGGACACATAAACCTGAGAGGTACAATTGACACGTTGCCTTTAGTTGTGAATTGTAAGTCGATCCATTTGTTGTCAACATACATGACAGCCTTAGGGGGATGTTTTGTAACAGTGCCACCAGGAATCAACACAACTGACCATTCTAGCTACAGTAGTGACCACTGTCCATGTTAAGAGATGACCACAGCCATAGCAGTGGCTTATCAGTATGCAACAAGCCTTGAAGGATGACTTAATCATGCAGAAACATCCACACAATGTCAGGCAATACAATTAGCAATATGGTGTCCGTCTGAAGAGCATACAGCTGCAGATGCTATTGGTGTAAGAAGAAATTCCACTTGCAAACTATTAAGATGAAATGAATAATTTAAACCAGATTTATAACTGCATTGATCACCAAATGATTTGACCACTATTTAAATAAACAGATAAAAAATCACAACGCTAGAAAATAAATGATGTAAACGTTTGATTTAAACTTAACTGCCGAGGGAGTTCAAATAAATAAACAAATATGACAACGACATGGATAAGAATTAAGAAAAAAAATGGTATAAGTTATTTCACACAACACGTTTTTAAAATGCTGTAGACACATGCAAACACACACAAGCATTCGTACATATATGCACGCATGCAAGCGCGCGGGCATATGCGTTAAAATTACACCATTGTAGTTGTCAAATATCAATTCTGTTTCTAGTTTCTTGTTACCAAACGCAATAGCCGGTAAAGATAATAGTGAAGCTGCATCATATAAAATTACATCCGCGATTAATTATTAAAAGGGAACTTATAGCAAGACTATGCATGCCAAAAATGATAATAAAATCAATCTGATCTGGTTTGTGTATGGCGCCGGCAAGTTATATCATATAACTACATCTCGTTTTCTTGGTGTGTTCAATTCAGCACTGACATATTATGATTGATGTGTAGTTAGCTCTACTTATTCCGTGATTTTTACACATTTATATGTCGCTGCATAGATAGATGTTGACAGAAACTTATTTATGAAGAGCAAACCAATATGGAAAAGTTTGTTTTAAATGGGTTGTATTAACTATTTATCCATTTAGTTTTAACATACATACATATATGGAATGAGATATTTTAAATAGTGTGTATTTCTTTAAAATAATTAATAAAAAGATGATGCTGAATTTTGTATAACTTATACTGATTTGGAAAAATACAGAACAGATAGAACTATTACCGGACCAATTTGCTAAACTAAATTAAAAATGATTGGTTACAAACTGCACATATTTTATAATGATATGGACAATATGACAATTCCATTGTTCAAGAAAAGAAGACTATTTAGTTGTATTAATATAATAAATATATAAACTGATGATATTTTAGAAAATGTCTGCATTACAACCATATAATCGATAATTAAGTCTGTCTCAGAAATTTTAAAGCAGTATATTTAACCTTTTCATATACATCACCAAATAAAATACATTGCATCCGTAGCATGTGCTTGCTTATATTAAACCCTATTTATAATGTTAAAAAAATGCTAAAACTACTGAACAACCACACATTACAAATACAGCAAACACTAAAATCATACTAACATGCTTAAAACAACAGTTCTAATAAACTGAATATGTGTAATACATAAAATAAAACATGTTAGTAATTGATTAAATCTAGGCACCTCAGTAAAATAGCTTACTACAGTTTAATGACGATGGCAGGCAGGGAATGATGCATTGCATTCATCGTAAGGTCCAGTATTGAGCTAGTGGGCCGGCTGACCACTGTGGCCTCACGTCAGAGACGTGGGGGGAGATCAATAACTCTGTTTGCTTTCACTGTTATGTCTTCACAAGTGCCCTGCTACAAGCTGCCTGTCTTGCGCCATCACTGTCATCACGAATCACGGTAATATTAATGTGTTCTCGCATGCCTCACTGTCAAAACCAAATAGATTCTTCTGAATATTTATTATAGGTATATTTTAATATGCCTGGTATGTAATGTATGAATACGTGAAACATGTTATTGTATGTATATATGTGTGAATGTATACATCCTATTTTTTAGGTAATTATGTATATATATAATGAGTTTTATTGAACCTGTATATATATATATATACTGTATATATATATACATGTATATATATATATATATATATATATATATATATATATATATATATATATATATATATATATACAGGCTGTATACACAAGTTCAATAATGAGTTTTTTTTATTGAACCTGTGTATATATATATATATATACATATATATATATATAATAATAATAATTATAATATATATATATATATATGTATACATATACAGGTTCAATAATAAACTAATTATTTGAGCGCGCCCCGCTACGACACTCTTGAACACGCTCAACATGTTTCCGCGGTCCCCGCAATTCTACAAGTTAACGAAGTTGACCCACGCATATATATGTATAATATACATTACTACGCATCATAGTCTTACATCGTTAAAAAGAGGCGCGACTGTATGTGTGTGTGTGTAGATAATTAATGTATACATATGTATACATACACAAAAATATATATATATTTGTGTATATATAGATATACATGTATATTAATTATCTACACACACACACATACAGTCGCGCCTCTTTTTAACGATGTAAGACTATGATGCGTAGTAATGTATATTATACATATAGATGCGTGGGTCAACTTTGTTAACTTGAAGAATATATATATATATACACCCTGTATATACATAAATAAATATATCTACAATTGAGTTTTCTTATTTTCTTATCTTATTTTATTTGGAGTAAACGTGTAGCTATATATTATAATTTATATTTACTTTTATGCTTGTAATATGCACATAACGTACAGCCTGCATATCAATGTATATATTATATGCACATATTTATATAGGCCCTATATATAATATATATTAATATACATATACTAAACTGAAATTAGTTACACATTTCAAAACAACTACCCCAACAGGTATATATTTTATATATCATATTTTTTCTTTATTTCTTCAATTACTTAGATAAATTAGCAATATTCTTGCGCATAAAAGTTAATTTAAAAACACATGGATGTAAAATAAAATAATAAAATAAACAAACACATACTTTTATGTAATTCCGCTGACATATGCCAATCAATGTAAAGAATCTACCTTACATTAAGTTAATTCTTCGTTATCAATAATTCGGCACGTTCTTGAAACTGACATGCCAGTTTCAATTGCGTCATCCCAGTGATCAGGACCTCACAGTTAGCTGGGCGTCTTTATTGCACTCTTAATAAATCTATCCTGTGTGAGTGCGAGACTGGTGAAAAGCATGCCACAACTGATGTAGTTACAATTATCTGGCCATACCCTTTCTCGTATATCATCCGAGAGCCGGCCGGCCAGCACACACACACACACACACACACACATGCTACGGAACTCTACAACAAATCAAGACACAAAAATGCCACTTTCACTTACGTCTTCACACTTCTTCGCCGCCGTTTCGTCGCGTACATGATTTCTACACCCGGCACCAGCGAAACATGCAACGCGCTTATCCACCACCGCCTCGTTAAAATTAAAACTCGACTGTCCGATCAGCGACTCGCGCGTGCGATCCTCGATCCGGTGTTGCGATGATGTTGTTGCCACAGACGCGTGCGTCGGACCATCAACGTAGAGTTTGTGCGGCTAGGCAGTGTCCGAGAGTACACACACGGCCGGGCAGCTAATCCTCCATGTGTGAGAATGCATGCGTTGGCACGGCCTCAGACCCTGGTTCCTGCTGTTGCTGCTCTGGCTGCCATATCGCCATTCTCCTATCATCCACACACAATCAAAATAACATGTCAGCACCGCCACATTGGATACATCCACCCATCACGCGCACACTTTCGTTCTCCATCACTTACCAGCACATAGGCCCCGCCCCCGAGCCGCCGCTCGGCCAATCGGGTCGCGCCGCCGCGGCATTAGCATGTGAATGCATGGCAACTGCCACTGGCGCATTAGTAACATGCAGCGACAATGGCACCAAAAGTCAAGAACGGCCCGCGCTCTACAACAGGTGAGAAGAGAAGACACTCGTGGTAACGACTCCCTCCCGCAATCCACCGCCCGGCTTCTGGATACGCGACAACTATTGTCCTTCTGCGAAACCCGTGTCAAATTTGTTCTGTGTGACTGGGTTTATTCACCCCACTGACAGCCGCACTCGCTTACTTGTTGGATCATCACAGGCCGACAAGAGAATAAAATCGGAACCATTCATGGGTGTGCAAAACATGTAGTTTTACATATTTAAACTCCAGCATGTAATGCTGCTGCTGTATTTCATTGATCTGCCTTGTTTAAACACAGTTTCACTTAAATACAAATACGGATAACTTGGTATAATTTCACAGTTTAAAAAGTTGTCCTATGCAATAATTAACTATTGCATGTATTTATTCGTTGTATTTTATATTTAAAAGGTGGTTGTCATTTCATTTTTTAAATAAAATCATATTCTTCAGTACAGTGTAGCTACAAGATCTTTTGCAATGGTTCTCTATTATGTCGGTCTGTTCATCCCTTGCATAGAAGGGATACATCAGGCGACCCACACCATTCTCCAGCTGTCTTAGTCTTATAGCAGTGACATGAGGGCCTGACCAACAACAAACTTGTGGCTATCATAGACACTTACTGCAATGACTCTTCATATAACAGCACATCCTTTAAAAGAAACAACTTTGGAAAATGTGTTCTACGATGTACTGTCTTATATACAAGTAGCATCAATCGCAGGTAGAATCAGTCATAGCTCATTATATACCTCCATTGAAAGTCCATAGTGTCTTCAAAAGTTATTATAGTTAACCAATAACATTTATTTAAATTAAAGCTACAAATTTTCCAAATAAAGTAACTTCTTTAATTCTTCAATTAAATTAATTCAGTTAACAATGCACTTTATTTGGTACAAAATATCAATATACGCAGGTCACTTTACGATAATTTTGCTATTGTTTTATTACATTTGGAGATGGTTGATGCAAGCTATGCAAATCTGTCAAAAGATGTATGCATGTTTTGTGTACTGCATCAACTTCCAACTGCTGCATATGTAGACCATTTATCCAACGTCTGCTGTGTTAGGCAGATATTTATTTTACGCAGACCAAAGGTGGTCTGCTTAAAGTTTTCACATCTGTTTGCACAATTAATTTAACCAGAAATATAATGGTATATTTTATCATTTGTTCACAGAAATAACTTTGGTGATTTTGAGTGCATTGTTTTTGGAGGTTGTAATCTTGCCTCGTATTTGAGCGGTCTGCCATGAGCAGCAGTACATACACTGTATATACAGAACTAGTCTACATGTACTAGATTTAGGAACATTACACAGTGTATGTACTTAGGCATGTACCTAAGCACCCTCTGTGCACCAACTTAGCACCCTGTGGATTATCAGGTGGGTGGATTTCAAAATATTTACCTGTTCAGAAACAGGTCAAATTATGTGACTTAACTTAGGAAGGCAGGCCTGCGTAACAAATTGTCTCAGCCGTATTAATCAAATGGACACTGCAAAGGTACTTGAGGTTACTGTCAATGATTTCCCCTGTTGACTCGAGGTGTGTTTATTATATAGCTGCTCCGCACGTGAGTGAGCAGGTCCTCACTGGTGCTGACATCTAGCAGTCAGGTAATAATACTAATTGTGACGCATCAGTGACTTTGATCTGTCACGCTCTGCTGAAGTGATGCCGTCAGATTACAGCCATACACAGTTATGTAATCAGCACTATTATGGAATATCAAAGCCTAAAAATCACCTTTAATGAAGTTAGCATGGAAACTCATGCACAGGGACAACTGTTTGTTCCTTTGATAAGTATCTTACAGTTACCATAAATTCAACATACCATTTCATGTATGTGTAAGTGTAGCATTACAATCTTATATGTATCACTTTGTAAACTGTATTAATTTTCTGCCCACAGTGATGGTTAATTAAAATTAAACAAAAGCGATACATTTGGTCCACTTACTATACTGACAGATTTTTGTAGATTATACATAAAAGGTAAAAAGGTAAAGGTACATTTTTGTGTAGCACAGTACCCAGTCCACAGGACTGCTCAAAGCGCTTTACACTTTAGTTCCCAGGCAGACCTGTTCCATCAAACACCATCTCAACTTCTCTGGGAAGCATCCAGCCAAGATGCAATTAATATGCGATGGCCAGTCGTACAAATATCTGCCATTGTCTATAGCCAGGTATTCATGCATACAGCTGAGTGAACTGGAGCAATGTAGAGTGAAAAAAACTTGCCCAAGGTTTAAACACTGCAACACAGGATTCGAGCCAGGGTTCTCTTAGTCAAGCGTCGTCCGAGTCTCTACCCCTGAGCCTTGTGAGTAACAACAGTAGATTAGCCTGTTAATTTGTACAATCTACAACATGTGCACAGTTGACACACAGCTATATGCCTTTAAAATGTTCCATTTTTATTACATTTTACTATCCATGTAAAACATACTTCAAAACATGTTTTCAACAATCACAAACAATATATATATATATATATATATATTTATAAATATAATTTTATATATAATTATATATATATATAATTATACATATAATTATATATATATATATATATATATATATATATATATATGTGTGTGTGTGTGTGTGTGTGTATATATATTTATATAAATATAATTTTATATATAATTATATATATATATATATATATATATATATATATATATATATATATATATATATATATATATATTCTATACCAGTCATGCTGGTAATCGTGTGTGTTCCCAATTGTATAAGCACTTTGCCTTATAGCAGTAAAATAGCACACATTATACACAAAATATTTATTTAAAAAAGCATATTAATCAATTTTTTTATTCAGATGTGTAATGAAAAAACGGATGAGTTAAGCAGCTGCTATTATGTATCACATTAAAAAGTAAGTGCTGGTAGTATCATCATTCTGTAGCTATGTGTTTTGCTAGCCTTGAGGAAGTGAATCGCCAGCAGAGGGGAAGCTTGTTAAGCAGTTAATTGAAATAAGTAGCCTCAATGGTAGCATAATGCAGTAAAGATGGGCACAATTTGCTTAGTACAATTGCCCAGCACAAAGACTTCATTATGCTGTGATACTCAGCAATTTGTTGTGTAATGCCCTGTGTGATCCAACAATGTAATGACTGAGCCAGCCTTGGAGCCAGCAGGCAGGCACTACAGGCTGTTCAAGGCTGGTCCCTCCCACTCCACAGCTGGGGAACACAATGAACTGAATGGTCTAAACCAAGGCAAAATACCATCTTGATGTGATTTGTGTAGGGAAGTGTGTACGTGTAAAATAACTGAGTGTTTATTTATTTAGTTATTGGTTTATACAACACGTAAAGGTTGGAGTAACATAATTAAAAACAACTGACATTGTTTAGAATTGCACCGCTGCATTTCAAAACACGTTATTGCGTCAGTTCTGACCTATCTAGCTATTTTAACATTTGTGCTTGCTGTGTCATTGCCTCCCATTAAACAGGTATATCTACAGAGAACAGGGATGTGTCTTCATTATTTCTACAGTGGTAATGTTTAGAGCTGTTAAAGCCAATTTTAGTGGGTTCGCATAGTTCCCAAAATAACACCAACTAATGTTCATTTAGCGAACTTAATGTGTAATTTGATAATTTCAGACATTTCAATTTCAACTGTAAATACACACAGTAGGCCAGTTATTTTGTTGACATATCCTCACTAGCCTACGACAGCCTCCCCAATCCTACTTATTGGCCTGCTGAACTACAATCTGAAAATACAGCAAAAATTAACAAACAGGAACTCTACAACTGCTGCTGGTTGTCATGTCCTGTTTGTTAAAAGTTGTACTTAAATAATTAATGCAATGCCGACGGACACTGATTTACTTGTTTTAATTAATTGACAAGCTGTAATTGTTGTGTTCCTTCTGCTACCAATGAGCAACTGAGTCTTGACATTTGATAAGAACATCCATTTTCACATGATAACCTTTCTGTGTTATAAGGCATCCATGCAAATAGAATAAAAAAAACTGAATAAATATGAATCGTAAGTAGCAGACATGTAAAAACAAAACATAATTACACCCTAACAATTACAGAACAATGGTTTAAATTGAAGTTAGGTGTTTTATTGCATAACTAGCTGTATGAACAAAAGTACTAAATCGTAAACAAGACTTATCCAGAAACATTATTACAACTAGTATTTGTTTGTGATATTAAACAATGTGATTAAACGCTAGTGGTTCCTGCGGTGTCTTCCCGTTATAGCTACTTCCCGTTATAGCTACTTCCCGTTATAGCTACTTTTTATTCCCGTTATAGCTACTCGTTAAGTTTGACAGGCAAACTAGTCCCGTTATAGCTACTTTTCTATTTCTCCATTTTACAATGTAACAAGACAAGGGAGCATTAACTATTTCATCTCCATCCAGCTGATGTCCATGAGGGGTGTGGTGATGATTCAAAAATCACCATGGACACGTGGGATGTTTACACAGAATCTGACAAATGAACAAACAACCATATTGAGGGATGGAATTCCAAGTTTGCAAAAGTGGTGGGGAAACACCATCTCAACATCTTCCAGTTCATGGTTGCTAAACATGATGTCACCATATAACAAGAATAATTGATGACATTCATTACTTTTTGATAAATGCAGTTCTGTACTCAGTACAATGTAGTTGTCTTTTGAAAACAACGTTTTGCACAAGTGTTTTATGGTATATTTTCAAATTTCAAATAACTGACAGTTACATCTATATACCATTCTTGAATTTTAAAATGTGTCCTTCAGTAATACATTTCATGTAGAAATCTTACAGTAATCTGAAACAGTTAATGCTCCCTCTTGCTGTCCCCTCCTGAATTGTGTAATTAAATAAGTAACTATAACGGGACTAGTTTGCCTGTCAAACTTAACGAGTAGCTATAACGGGAAACATCTGTAGCTATAACGGGAAGTAGCTATAACGGGAAGTAGCTATAACGGACCTAGACCGTTCCTGCTATAGAATGAGACATTCACTGCAGTAGAGTGGTATGTATTTAACATCTTATCCCAACAGTTTGTAGTAATTATTTTTTTTAATATTGTTGACCAATTCCACACCACGTAATAACTCATCAACCTTTTTTGCAATTAGAAACAATTAAATGATCTGCAACCTTTATTATATCTTTTTATCCTTAATGTATGTATCCTGGTTATGCACATATCATAATATATCCTTGTTTATTAAAAGGAGGATGCCAGCTTCTCTGCCCAGAATTGGCCGAACAGTAATTTGCAGAACTCTGCTGTTAAGACTTGGGAAAGTTAAACATCAAAGGGTATCATGATTAACTCTGCTCACCTCCACATTATTTCTAATGAATTATGTTTTGAAACTGGATGTTTTGTTTACCCATTTGAATGTGTTGCAGGCGGAATCTTTCAAATTGCGAACATTATTCCGAGGTTAACAGAGTAATTAAACACAAACTGACAGGAAGTAAATCTTCAATGTGCACATTTTAGTCATAAGAACATAATATAAAATGAAACCAAGGAGCTGGCACCCTCACTTTTAATACTTAGCATAAATAAACTACTGTGTAAAATAAATATAATGCCACATGCGTTCTCTGCTGAGAGAGAGGGGGGAAATAGAGAGAGAGAGAGAGAGAGAGAGAGAGGGAGAGAGGGAGAGAGGGAGAGAGAGAGAGAGAGAGAGAGAGAGAGAGAGAGAGAGAGAGAGAAGAGAGAGAGAAAGAGAGAGAGAGAGAGAGAGAGAGAGAGAGAGAGAGAGAGAGAGAGAGAGAGAGAGAGAGAGCGAAAGAGCCAGAGAGCGAGAGACAGAGAGACAGAGAGAGCAAGAGAGGCAAGAGGTTAGCGGCAGTAGCAGAGGGAGATTGTGTGAAATCATCATGTCTCCTGGTATCACATTTCCACAGGCTGACAGTGTCAGTGTGTATCTAGTTATCCAACAGATCCAGAGGGACCTAACTCTATTACGACCTAATAGATGTGCACAAGCTTGATAATAGATCAATCAGAATGTCTCACAGCAAGGGCAGGGTGCCATCAAAGTGGCAATTTGTCATACTGCTGGTTAAATTTATGTATCCAATTACAGAAATAAAGGTTGGGTTTAGAACTGATTGATTACATGTATAGACTGTTCTTACACTCCCAATAATAATAATCATAATTTTCAGCAGTTATATAACTGCAAGTGTGCTATTAATTAAACTATTACAGCACCCAACTTACACTAACAATACAGTGTATTCATTGCAATCACATTTTAACAAAATCAAACAAAGTAATTGGACACACTCCTGCACCTTGCCACAACTTAATTACAGTAGGTTTGAACATTCTGACAGCGTCTTGTAGAGTTTTAATCAAGATTTCAGTGAAAACTCAAAGATAACTGTAAGAGAAAACAGCCGGTGGTTATGGCGAACATATGCTGGGCGCATGGACAGCAACAGGCTGAAGGGCAAACAGCAATTGTGACTGTCACCCTGGGTAATAACCAAAGCCCCAGGGAGCCACTCTCTGTAGCATCAAGCAGCCATAGCACCTTCTGCTTGCTAACTCACAGCCCCTGGTCTGGGGGTATTAAACAACAATAAAGATCCCCCTGCAAGCTGCCCTGTAGACTGCATGCCTATTTACTAGACAAACAACCCTGCCCCTTGATCACCTGCCCTGGCAATCACACACTGGGGGCTGATTAATTACACAACAAAGCAAACCAGTGTGATAACTAATCAAACGGCTCCTTACAAATTGGCAGGGCTGTGACAACTGAGGGAAACTCAGAGTTCTAGTCAGACAATTATGACACCCAAGTGAAAATCACATTTGTTTCTTACAGACATGCCACAGTAGTCGGAGGCACAGTCAATAACAAATATTTTAATAAAACATTGCAACAGTTGACATCAATGCTGATTGTTAATTAATATTATGTAGACTGTTAATTAATATTACCGGTATGTAGATTATTATATTATTTTTTATTATTTTATTATTACTATTATAGGAATTATTAAAAACAGTTTTAGTAGTATGTGTATTGCACTACATATTGACCACATAAACAATTATAATTTATATTATGCTAATGTCTTAAATTATACACTGTACACTGTATATTATTTCAATTTATTTTTAACAAATATACTTGGCATGTTTTATGTACCAATTTCAATCTCTGTGATTGCCCAGAATGAAATTAAACTATTATATTATTATACTATTAGTAATAAAGTGCTGCATTAGTAGGCACTGAAGCAACATGATCTCACATAATTAATGTTTTAAATTATTTATTAATGTTACACTGAACTTATCATGTATTATTTTATAATGTAATAATGTCAGTCTTTCTCTTTAACATCAAAATGTAATAGAATTGGCTATTCAAGGTCTTCTTTGGTAAACAGCCGGAAATAATAAATAAATAATTAGAACATTTTGCACTCCAAACTACGGACACACCTTGACGTCTTGCACTGATTTACACATTGGCCCTTCCCCGTTGAGTGTTGTTTGATCAACATTTTTTTAACAGACTTAAATTAAATTGATCTCGTATGACACCAAGCTGTGTGTTCCCATTTCATTCGTTCATTTAAAAAACTATTTGGTCCCAGCTGGTTGAAATCCTGTTTTCGTGGAAAATTGTTAGGACCGGACTGTTCGTTGCACACCTACACCCAAATCAATATCTCGGTGACTGCAAACTATCCATGATGATTGCTGATACCAATTTAGGCTGGCCAGAAACTTAAACCAGTATTACGGAATTATTTTGGGCAGATTCCTTCATTAATTTGTGGGAGTCGTTTCACGGATGCATGACTGATAACTCTGTGAAACGACCTGGCAAATTAATTTACTGATTGAAACATGTGGACATTAGTCATAAAACGAATCCTACAAAGAACTGGCACGATTTTTTATTCTGTCACTGGTATAATTGTTTATGTGGTTTATATGCACAATTTAATAGTTATATAAAAAATTGTTACACATAATTTATCAGGTATTCAGAGGTTTAGCATCTTAATTTAAAGACAACACAGTCCTGCTATAAGGAACAGCAATTTGATTTACAGTCAACATCAGCACAGAGTTGAGTAAATATAAATGTATTTAACTAGCCAAATATGTTGTAATTTATTTGTAATATATGTTTTATTTTTCATACCTGTTTCTTCAATATTAAACTGTGTCTAATGTGTGCATATTGTTGCACAATATTGTTCCCGATTCTGGGTAAATGTTATTAAAGAAACTTATCTAAAACTAACCTCCCACAGTTGGAACAATGCAAACAGTATATTTCTAAATAATGGTAACTGTGATGGCCTAGTGAATGAATAGCTATGGCTTTAGAAACCAAATTTATTATTATTATGAAACAAATGTAATAACAATGTATCAGGAATTGTTTCAATAATTGTACTGATCTATCTTCTGTAAATAGGAAAGAATATGCTTCTGTGTTTCCACTTAAATTATAGTCATGTTTGTATTTAGCTCTATGTATTATTTGCTTCAACATCCTATTTACATACAAAAACAACACGTTCTGGCATCCTGACATTTTATATTTTGTTTATATTAAATTTTGAATGCATATTTATATATATATATAAATTATTTATAATTTCTATAATATATATATATATATTATATATATCCATATATATGTTTTATATACATATGTGTGTGTGTGTGTGTGTGTGTGTGTGTGTGTGTGTGTGTGTGTGTGTGTGTGTGTGTGTGTGTGTGTGTGTGTGTGTGTGTGTGTGTGTGTGTGTGTGTGTGTGTATATCTACATGACCATGTATATATGTATATATGTATATATGTATATGTGTATATATGTATATATGTATATATGTATATATGTATATATATATATATATATATATATATATATATATATATATATATATGGTATATACGATATATATATATATATATATATATATATATATATATATATATATAAGAATGCTCTTCTAGGCAACATATAATAAAATCAAGGTTAATATGAAATATATGCTGTACACCTATCTGGTATCTACGTACTGTGCTAAATGTTCTACCTAGATAACATCAAGCCAAGCAGCAGTAAGCATTTTCCTGTTTTGCCAGAGGAGATGCACCCACAAAAATGGCCAGTGAAAAATGTCTCATGGCAACAGCGTTCTGCAGGAATGCTAAACCAAATCAATGTCAATTATTGACAGTACATCATTCTGGGCAGTGACTGACGTCTGGACTCATCACTGAGGTGCGGGGCCACCTGGGCTTACTCAAGACAGTGTCAGTTACCAACCACTGACATCAGGCAAGAGACCAGCTCATTTCCCTTGTCTAACCATACTCAGGCTTCTGTGGGTACATAAGTAGGTATGTACATCCATATTAACGCTTTCCTCATAGACGGCTTGTCCCTTGGGCTTAAACTTTCAGTGATTAATCCATAACTCCATGAATAGGATATGAGACATATTTGTTTCAAAATATCTCACTTGTTATGGAGTTAATCAGTTGTGCGGAACATAACATAACAATCATAGGAACCTCGAATGCATGGCAAATACTGCGGGAAAACGGTATATGCATCAGACTTGGCAACATGACGCAGACATTCTACCCTCATGTCAATAGTGTAGCAATATGAATATTATATTGACAATTCTACACTATCGTGACTAGGGTTTATCAATGGGCGTTAATTTCACACGTTCTCCTTCTTCTTCATTTTGTGGAGAATAAAATGAGTCTCTGCATGTACGCTTTGGTGTTTATGTAATGATGCAGTTGGTTTTATAATTTGATAGATATTATAATCAAGACTCTACCATCAAGTCAGATGACAGGACAGAAAACATACAGCAGTACTTCTGGTTTTAACAAGATTGAACAAGATTGCTACTTAGAGAATTAACTCTAGATGACAGGTGGACAAGGATACCCTTTGGCTTATTGAGAGTATCCGTCCGTCCGTCCGTCCGTCCGTCCGTCCGTCCGTCCGTCCGTCCGTCCGTCCGTCCGTCCGTCCGTCCGTCCGTCCGTCCGTCCGTCCGTCCGTCCGTCCGTCCGTCCGTCCGTCCGTCCGTCCGTCCGTCCGTCCGTCCGTCCGCCCGCCCGCCCGCCCGCCCGCCCGCCCGCCCGCCCGCCCGCCCGCCCGCCCGCCCGCCCGCCCGCCCGCCCGCCCGCCCGCCCGCCCGCCCGCCCGCCCGCCCGCCCGCCCGCCCGCCCGCCCGCCCGCCCGCCCGCCCGCCCGCCCGCCCGCCCGCCCTTAATGAAGAAAAAAGTTTGGGCATAACACATATCATATTTGATTTTTGACATGTACAGGTGTATAGAAAAACATGGGTCAAGTGGCAAGTGACCCTGAAGTCCTTTGGACTATAAAATGATTGTGATTTTGGTGAATCAATGACATTATAACATGGAGTGTTAATACAAAATTAGAGAAAATACTACTAGAATTTTTTGAAGAAACAAAATAGGCACACCATAAATCAAAATATATTTCAAGTGGCACTGAGATGCTTTCAGAAGGATTCGATAAAATACAAATTTCTTGTGTGGCACTACAATCAGAAATGCCTGTGCAAAATCTGAAAACTTATTATCCTGTTCAGTTCAATATGCCAGTATGCATTTAGACTGTTCTGGCTATCTCTGGATTATGTTCTTTGAACAGTAAACACATGTCAAGTGTCATACAACATTGATCTTGTGTAACTCTACAAATCAAAATTATTTGCAAATGTTATAAACAATTTTACTATTAGTAGTAATTACCTTCTTACTTATGATGATTATATGAATAAAAACATACATTTTAGCTAGTCTTCCCTATTAACATGCAGGTTACCTTCTACACTGGACACTGACAATCTTAGAGGAAACTGTTGGCAAGTTTTCAGTGTGACATGGATCTAATGTGCCATTGATTGACACATGCATCTGTAGCCACTAACAACAGATCACTCCCAAGTGAGACAGACAGACTACACCCACAGTACACAGTTGTAATGGAGTGGCCACAGTGTCTGAATACACAAGTCCAGAAATATACAAGTTGTTGAATATACAAGTGAGGGTAGGCAGGACCAAGAAAATGCAAACAGTTAGCTTTTTGGGAGGCTCTGAGATGCCCTTAGAAACATTCAATCAAATACACATTTCTTGTATACTACCTATGTACCTCCAAGATAAGCCTAAGCAAAATTTGAGAAAAAGTAAAATGTTTTTTACCACGTTAGGTGCCTGCAGAACGATCCAATCAAATAAAAATTTCTCATGCATAGTAGCAGTGCCCTAAGGTACATCTAACCCAAATAGTAAAGACAGATCTTCAACAGTTTCTGATATCTTGGCGCTAATGGTGCACAATAGACAGACAATGGAGGGTGGCACACAGCGGACTCAAAGTGATGCCATAAGTCCATTGAACCTTCGGCCCAAAGGATTAAAAAGGGGTCACTTATGACATATGGTGAAGACAGCACAACACTGCATAAATACATTTACTTAATCTTTTCATATCATGTAATTTTCTTAACCCTATTACATGATATAACTTACTTAACCCTATTAAATTGATGTAAGGTAAAAGTTGTCACAGAGAGAACAATTATATATAAACACACTGAAAATACACATAGTTTAATTATACCTATGATACTGCTAATGATGCTACAAATCATAATTTGAAAGAAATGATCCCAATTACCCCCTGTGGTAGTATTATACGTACATGAAAATGACAACATGCAATTGTCACATATACCCCGTGGTAATAGATGTGTAATTATTAAATTATAATGTAATAAAATAAACTGATTTGCAAGGTAGAAAGTTAACAAGCCTCAGAATTGTTTGTAGCAACTTAATCCCATCCAGTGTCTGTTCCATGCACACACTGGTAACATTAACTGTACTCTTCACTGGGTAGTTCTTAAGAAATAAATTTATTTTATCTCTCAGACCATCCAGCTTGTTTATTTTCACCAACAGCTGAATGGAACTGCGTGTGTCATTGACCACATAATGTGTTGCGTCAAAACATTTCATACAAATCAGAGCCTATAAAATAAAATTGTCAACAGTGAGAGGGAGTGTTTAGCTGCTCATTGGGAATCTTTATATTATTTTAATGGTTTGGTTCACCAACAGTTCAAGGTGTTTTCAAGTACCCTTTTAGATCAAATGTAATGTATAACTCTTCAGCATACCTTTTTTTGTCCTTTTACACTTTATAAATCAGAGTACGGGGCCTATGTACTCATTACTCACTCTTTCACAGATGAGTATGGCATTTTCACAAAATACTCGTGTCTCGTTTACAAAATACCTGTGTCTCGTTCACAAAGTACCCATGTCTCGTTCACAAAGTACCCGTGTCTCGTTCACAAAGTACCCATGTCTCGTTCACAAAGTACTTGTGTCTCATTCACAAAGTACCTGTGTCTCGTTCATAAAGTACCCATGTCTCGTTCACAAAGTACCTGTGTCTCGTTCACAAAGTACCCCATGTCTTACTCACAAAGTACCCATGTCTCGTTCACAAAGTACCAGTGTCTTGTTCACAAAGTACCTGTGTCTCGTTCACAAAGTACTTGTGTATCATTCACAAAGTACCCCGTGTCTTATTCACAAAGTACCCCGTGTCTTATTCACAAAGTACCCATGTCTCGTTCACAAAGTACCAGTGTCTTGTTCACAAAGTACCTGTGTCTCATTCACAAAGTACCCATGTCTCGTTTACAAAGTACCTGTGTCTCGTTCACAAAGTACTTGTGTTTCAATCACAAAGTACCTGTGTCTCATTCACAAAGTACTTGTGTCTCAATCACAAAGTACCTGTGTCTCATTCACAAAGTACTTGTGTCTCAATCACAAAGTACCTGTGTCTCATTCACAAAGTACTTGTGTCTCAATCACAAAGTACCTGTGTCTCATCCACAAAGTACTTGTGTCTCAATCACAAAGTACCTGTGTCTCATTCACAAAGTACTTGTGTGTTGTTCATAAAGTACTTGTGTCTTGTTCACAGAGTACTCTTGTCTTGTTCACAAAGTACTTGTGTCTTGTTCACAAAGTACTTGTGTCTCGTTCACAAAGTACCTAGTGTCTCTTTCATAAAGTACCTGTGTCTCATTCGCAAAGTACTTGTGTCTCATTCACAAAGTACTTGTGTCTCATTCATAAAGTACTCGTCTCTTGTTCACAAAGTATTTGTGTCTCATTCACAAAGTACTTGTGTCTCATTCACAAAGTACCCATGTCTCATTCACAAAGTACCCGTGTCTCATTCACAAAGTACTTGTGTCTCATTCACAAAGTACTTGTGTCTCATTCACAAAGTACCCGTGTCTCATTCACAAAGTACTTGTGTCTCATTCACAAAGTACTTGTGTCTCATTCACAAAGTACCCGTGTCTCATTCACAAAGTACTTGTGTCTCATTCACAAAGTACTTGTGTCTCATTCACAAAGTACCCGTGTCTCATTCACAAAGTACTTGTGTCTCATTCACAAAGTACTTGTGTCTCATTCACAAAGTACTTGTGTCTCATTCACAAAGTACCCGTGTCTCATTCACAAAGTACCCGTGTCTCATTCACAAAGTACTTGTGTCTCATTCACAAAGTACTTGTGTCTCATTCACAAAGTACTCGTGTCTTGTTCACAAACTATTTTGTCTCGTTCACCAAAAAAACCTCACTACTAGGTTCTGTCTCACCACTCTGAACACTACTTTCAGGGTTTATCCTGGGGCTTTGAAATGTGAATTTTGTCAGTGTTCTCAGTATGTAATAAGGACAGTTTGAAACTTCTGTACCAATGGCACCAACCATACATTTTCACAAAAGAAAACTGCTGGAATTCACCTTAGTTATAGTGTTTAATATGTTGTGTGTGAACTGTGCACATGGTTATGTCTGCTGTGTCAATGCCAGTTCTGTGCATCTGCACACGTCATCCAAGGGTATGCGTACATTGTGTGATCGATCCATGGATACAGTTAGACATTTCTCTATTCTTCTTAGCATTATTGTCAGCCTATGTCACGCATAACTACAGTTAGTAGGCTACAAGATGTTCAAGTACACTGTCTCATAGCCGATCATTATTCAATTAACACAGGCAAAATTAGTGTTATTTAAGGACCCAACTTAATCAAGACGTTCGACAATAGAGCCTCGAGTCGTCGCCATGGCACAATGACTTTTGAAGGCTGCCTCATATATAATGTATGCAATCGCTGAACCAATACAACTGACATACCTGCCAAGCGAAATAACAGTCACATAATAAAAAGCAAGATTTAGTCAAGCGAGCCCCCCAATGCCCCAGGGGCTGGCCTATCAAATTAATCAACCCAGCCGGATTCCCATGTGTGTAAGGTAACCGCCACTTCATCCATCTGCCAATACATCAAGCCCTGCTGATCTGAACAGAACTCCATCTTGATTCCTCAATTAATTAGTACTTATTCAATGGAGTGTGGCTGCTGGTGACTTGGCAGAGGCTGTGTCTTTAGGTAGGTTCTGGCACTGCCTAAAACAGTGTGAACTGAAGCATGGAAAGAGCCAGCTGCCTGTTAGGGAGTGAGCTATCCTCTTCTGGCATGTATTTCCCTGAGAAGACAAGACTCATCCTAACAATCCCTCTTCACCGTTCCCCACAGTCATTACTGCTCCCAGTGGCGTGGTGTCTTCCAAAAGGCTCCAGAAGTGCCACGAGAAAATGACGTAATTAATTTTTGATTTACGTTAATGTACTGGGATTGTCATCAGACGAACAATAAATGTTTTTTCAACAATGTCAGACAGATGAGCCAAACTAAAATGATGATGTCATTACAATTTTTTGTCATTATCATTTATCAGAACAGGACTAGTGAACTGGTAAGGTAAAGTTTGATTAATCAAAGTAGGCCTGCCTATTATTTATATATACATATACATGTGTGTGTGTGTGTGTGTGTGTGTGTGTGTGTGTGTGTGTGTGTGTGTGTGTGTGTGTGTGTGTGTGTGTGTGTGTGTGTGTGTGTGTGTGTGTGTGTGTGTGTGTGTGTGTGTGTGTGTGTGTGTGTGTGTGTGTGTGTGTGTGTGTGTGTGTGTGTGTGTATATATATAATTCATCAAAACAATTATAAATGTCATTATTGTCTTTAGATATATATTATATATATAATTTTAATATTTTATTGGTCATGTTATGTTATATAATTATCTAAGACAATAAACTGACATTTATATAATTCAATATATATCAATATATATATATATATATATATATATATATATATATATATATACATATACATTGTGCGTATAAATCATAGTATAAAATTGCTTGCATCCATATTTAAATAACACTTCTGTGATTACCAGCATAACATTGGTTACCTGTCAAATCAAATTCAAACTGATCATTCCTAAACACACACTTTTTCAACACATCAACCAATCTATTTGGCTTGTCCTGGTGTTTTTCAGTTAGCTCAGATCACTTATTGTACTACAGATTTCACTACCAGACCTCGGCCAAACCAGGGAAAGTACACATTCTCTGAATAACTGCACATAAAGTCTGGAATCCACTTCCTTCATTTAAAAATCAAACTCATTTCCCCAAAATCTCACAATGTGCATAATACATGTCTACGGTTAATCCTTGGCAGCCACTTCTCTCTCAATCTGATAACTCTCACGAAAGCATCCCTGTTCACCATATCACGCTTAATGATTCAGGTTTGCCACGGCTCTGGGCTCAGTTCCCCCAGGATTTAGGTGCTATTGAAGTTTTATTATTATTATTAATTTAGCAATATTGATGACTCTGCAGAACTGATATGAGTGTAATGATCACGACTTTAGCAATATTCTGTCATAGATATGTCATGTGACCATGAAAGACGTTCCATCAGAAACAGGGTCATATTTCACAAACACCTTGCTGATATTTATACATACTTTTTGTATGTCAATCATTTTGCAAAATACATTATATTATAAACAAATCAAGAAAATAAATTCTTCAACATTTTAAATAGGACTCAGTACAGTATATGTGAGAAAAAAATAAGGTGCTTTACATAAATTAGGCGGTTACATAAATATTGATGAGAGTTCAGGAAAAATAATCATGGCTGCAGAGTAACATATTTTACAAGTCATTTGTAAGAAATAACTTTTGTTCAATTGAATTGTATAACAACTAACAATTTTATTTTTACCTTTATCTAGTGTATTTTCATTAGACTTTATATAAAAAATTTACACCTTAGAAATAATCAGATAAAACAAGGATAGCAGGAATGTGATGCTATTTCTTTACATAGCTGAGTAACCTTGTGATGCTTAGGAAATAACAGTCACCACCTGAAACATTTGAAAATTGCAACCCTGACGTCCCATCCATACTCCCCTGATTAAATAAAAGTTAAAGTTAAATCTCGCTTTTGGAAAAAGGCATTCCCGCACTAAAACAGTTGAAAATTCCTTTACATTGTTTCAGTGTATCCTAGAATTACATTGTGTAGTCATGTTATGATGTCACAACATGTTAATGTCCAGCAGAATCCATGCATAGGCATGACATATTAAGCCCTCCACATTTTTCACTCACCGGACACATTTTTAAAAGGTAATCTATGAACCATCTGTTTCTGGGCCTGTTAGATTACGTGCAAAATATCAGCCAAATACATGCAAAACTGACAGAAATGTGGCTCCACAGAGAGGGAGACAGAAAAACACGATTAAATAATATGGAAATGTGGAATTGTAAAGGAAATTCTACCGACTTTTAAATGTTCTATTTTCTGGGTATCTATAATGCGTTAGTGACGTACGCAGATTTCCAAAATAGAAATGCCCGTGATTTGAGTTTGTGTCCGAGAATCACATAAATAAAACAACATTCTATAAATATATAACCTTCATACACGATAATGTCCATTTTAACACCATTAATACTCCATGCTCATTGTGGAACAATCTCTGATTGGCATTAATAATTAAATCTAAAACACTATTTCTGCCAGCTAACAATAGGGTGTCTTATTAGACTTGCAGCTTTGTCATTATTAACTCTGGCCTATTCAACTTCTGTTGTGTACACCGTGTTAGGGAAATTGCTAATATTCTATTACGTATTCAATATAACCATGTAAGACAAATTTGATTACAGTCACTCCGGTATACATAAAAACACATCATATATAAAGCAGGACTTCCCAGTCAAGTTAGTTCACAGTTGCAAGAAACTGATAAGGCAGAACAAACATGTAGACATATGTCCTGTGGTACTATCATGTATGTGATATCCTTGCTTCTCTGAACATCTCAGCATGTGTTTGATGTTTATGAAAGGAACAAATTAAATTCAAACCATTTTACATGTTTAATGAATCAGCAGGCATTTTAATTCTAAAGGAAAATATCAATATAAAAATAAACATGCATGCATGACATGTGGATCTAACTACAAATAACAAAATACATTATAGACCCTATAGCTAGGTTGTCAAATATCTTTATGAGAATGTACTGTTTTACACTTATGTAGGAAACCAAACAAGGCTATTATGTATCATAGCACACGTAAATGACAATATTGCTCTCGTTTAGAATTGATTGAAATCTACCTTAAACACAGCAATACTGATTTATATCTACTCATTCAGAATGTAAAAGCATGAATTATTTTAGAAACAATTTAAAATTACACCAACAAAAGGCTGTGTTATCACCACACAATACGTGAATGTACGATAAAATGGTGGTAATGTGAAATGATGATCATGATTAACCTTATATATAATCTTAATAATTCATAAATTATATATATATATATATATATATATATATATATATAACATGTACCACCATGCTTCTATGAATATCTGAGTGTTTTGGCTGTTTGTAAATGGAACAAATTAAATTCAAACTATTCTATATGTTTAATTAATCAACAGGCATTTTATTCTAAAGGTAAATTTCGACATAAAAATAAATATATAAATATGCATGCTTGACAAGTGGATCTAAATAACTATCAGTCAATTCAAGCAACAGTCCCTTTCTTCGACACATTGTATCAAGAAGGACATTTATTTACACAGCATAACTTTTTAAGTATGGAAACATTTTTTTAAACAATATCCTTAAATATCAATAGTCCTACCTTCTCTGGAATAATGTGTGTTGATGGCATAACACAAAGATGAACTTCACCAAGGCACAACACTGAACAGCCTAGTAATAATCCCAAGTTGTTGAGAGTATACAACACTATAAGGTACACCGGTTAGTTGCGCACAATTGTAACATAGCTTGGACACCAATACCAGATGTGGTCCTTCAACAGCCAGCAAGGTGGTCATTTAGCAGGTGACACATTCCAGTGACAATATGACACACCGGGACCATCAACATTGAAGACAATACTTGACATCTGCCTACACGAGGTGGAATGCGGCGTTTACTTGAAGAAAACTGTAGGTGAAATTTGTTCTGCATATATAATATTACACATACAAATGGTGTGAACCATCTGTTGCACATCAGCATGAACCAAGTTACAGAAACACAATCAAAAAAAGAAGATATGTAAATGAGCCAGGGCTAAGGAGGAAAATGGTATAACAATAAACTATTTTATAAAAAAATTATACAATCATTTTGTATTGAGTAGCCATTCTACATGAGGACGTTTTAGGTCTTGTCTCTGACAAAACAGTTGGTACCTCTGCTAACATGTACAGTATATTGAATGACATTAGACATGTCACTTATGCATACAGGAAACAATTATAAAGGGAAGACAGTGAAGGCAACATTAAAATGTTGATTAGGTTTGAGCCACAATGGTCATTGTGCATGAACTATAATTATACGCAGGAAGTTCACTTTAATATGAGAACATTGTAAATGCAACAAACATCAAAGTATCTTGTGGTTATAAACAATCTGGCATCTCCTGTATAGTAGAACGTGTATATCTAGTATATACATTATAAATATATATATATATATATATATATATAATGTATAATTATATATATATATACTTATATGTATATATATATATATGCATGTATATATGTATATATATTGATATATATATATATATATATATATATATATATATATATATATATATATATATAGATATATATAGATATATATAGATATATATAATGTAATCTGAACATTTCTTTTAAATTTGAAAATACGTCAAAATACACAAACTGTGAACACTATTACAGATTTATTCAAAGGCGCTAGGCAGTGACTATGACATTGCCCTCACAGGAGTGATCTCATATTAATAACATCATATTGCAAATGTTCACTGTAGACAGTCTATTAGTTAGAGACTTAGCCATGGCGGTCCAGAGTGTGAGGTGCCTGGCGGGATGATGGGAGATATCAGGGAAGAGTGTGGGCCCCGAGTGTCAACCCAACAGGCTAGCTGATGCTACAGTGTCACAAGTGGGTCCCCAGGGCGTGGCGGGTGTGACTGTGTCACTCCATCGCTGCCGCTCATCACCTAATGCTGATCAGCAGACATGTGCATGTTGTGACAACCGTGACAGCACTCTCTGGGGACAGCAGACACCAGTCACACATATCATTACACATTTAGTAGGCAGATCAAATTAGCAACTGCAGCAAAAGTGCACTTTGCTTCACCTGTTGACGGGACAATGCGAGAAGAACAGACGATAGACACCACCACTAACCGTGTGCCTTGGAAAGCGAAACCCGTCAATTAACGACACCACACAGCCGTTCTGGCGATTCCACAAATATTGTGGCATGCTGCAATGCAATACACAAGTACAACACAATAAATACACTTCTAGTGCAACGAGATATGCTAAACTGTACAATAACATAAGAGTCGTTCAGTGTGTAATTGGTTTGCAATTCCAAATCATGAACTGTTTGTTAAGCTTGTTGAGAGGCTATGTAGGAAATCTATTTTATAATTTAGCTGATTTTTGTTTTTATTAGAGATGAGCCACTTATGGTGAAACTAATCTGTTGTATTTAGCATATTTAATAGATTTATCAAGATGTGTATGTAACATTGACTTCTAGTCAAACATCTAATGAAAAGCTCTGTGTTACTATATATATAATATAATATACTTTATAAAAATTACATCCAACACAACCAACTGACCTTTGAAATCAAGTTTAGGATAAACCAAATAATACACAAAACAATACATAATCTTGGTCCAAATCAAGATGTTAAAATAACCACTGGTTATAGCTTAACTCTGATTATGCAGTTGTGTAAGTGCCAAGTTCAGATTGTGGGCGTGCTGCCAATAGATCTGCACTTGAATACAAACCACGACTAAACTTTCAACTGTTGATCTTTTAAGCCACACATCTATCACCTACAAATTAAACGCATCCATCACAGATTCTGACATACACAATCCTTCATTGTCTAGTTAATTATTTAATAATGCACTCATCCAGTGATAAAATTCACCAATCAATGTTAGCTAAGCCATTTTAAAATCTAAAAAAATGCCCCTGTAACAAGCCTTGTGTGGTCGCTTCACCGATCCGTCTTTGACTTTCCATGTATGATGTTCTAATAGGACCTTTTGTGTGAATCCTATTCTTTCAAGTTCAATAAAAGGAGCCGCAAAGCATATTATTTTTTGTTTATCTAATTTTTTTCCGGCAATTTTCGGAGGAAACAAAATTGAGTAAACATTTTTTGCCGTAATTATCTTTTGAACATCTGTTGTGCATGGTGCTTTGACAAAGCTGAACATTGTCATATGCTTCCCAATTTCTTTGACACGCCATTTCTACACACACCATAATGTTATATTAAATGCTTTGAAATATTTAACTTAAAAAATGTGCCAAAAACCCAGTTATCTAAAAGGTATATTGTGAAAAATGCAACAATTTATAGCACAACACTAAGTGATATAACTGAACCAATGGCAGACTCTCAGTGTATACACAAACAATGATTGTAATAACTGTCTTCTGTTAAATGACATATAAATCTAATAAAACTGGCCTATCCAGGAGCCTCTATTCAAAAAGTTAACAGCTGTTGAATGTGGAAAACCACACAGAAAAAGCAGGGAGTGATGGAGGAAAGCACCGACTACCTATGCACTTTCTGCCTTGATTAGGTTTCAGCGAAACGGCTGTTTTAATGGAGGAAGCGGTAGGAAGTGATGATGAGGACTGCGCCGTATCAGTGTCATACACCTCAAGTTGATATTGATGGCCATATGTGCTGCATATGGCCATCTTTAATGCACTCGCACCATGCAATGTGTCGCTTAATCACCGACCAAATCAAACATTCATTCTCCAACAGGGCAAATTAGCACCGTCCAACCAACCGGCCGGCACAGCTAGAAATTGGTCTAGAGCGCCGTGCAAATAGGTTTTATTCACACTTCGTGCACATTTCATGTACATTTCAGCTATAAAAATCTAATTAAAACTGTCAATTTCTGCGTCGGCACATAACACGCGTAATGACATTCCTATGTGAGCCCGATTTAGGCGTGTCACCCCTTGCGTTGTCCATGTCCTTTTCGCAAATGTATTTCTTCCAATTCCCGGCTATAAAAGCCACATGAAAATGTGGTCACATGACGCCGTGTGTGTTTGATCATACAGCTGTGACTAATTCCACGCCCGGTGGCGAGTGAGGGGACGGTCTTGAGGAAAAAATTAATCTGCATTTATGGATGTTGTCACAAGATTAAACAACTATTGCTATGGATGTCTATACTGGTCCTCAGAAGTATCGCGAGCAAGTATTGCATATAATCAGGCAATTGTTTTTGCCATTTCTTATTGATGACATTATTCAGTTGGATATAGCAACCAGATGGAACAAAACAGTTTTAATCAACTTAGTGTGCAAACACCTGGGGCATGAGCTCTTATTTCAGTTCGACTAATCAAACGACATTAAACAGCGTGCTTCAGTCATGTCTACGCAGTCACCACAGGAACGCCAGCACCGCTTTTCTACTGGCAAAACACTGAAATTTAAATGTCACGTAAAATATTCTCAACTTCATCATTTCAGTCAGATATACAAATACGTTTTTCCTTCTTGCAAAATGTTGACATGTAAAATATCCTCAGTTTAATCATTTCAGTCCAACACATTTACATAAATTACAAGAACTGTTTTTCTACTTGCAAAATACTTAAATTTAAATGTCGCGTAAAATATTGTCAACTTCACCATTTCAGTCAGACAAACAAACACATTTACCTAAATCACCAGTACTGTTTTTCTACTTGCAAATTTTTGACATTTAGATATCATATAAAATATCCTCTATTTCATCATGCCAGTCAGATAGATAAACACATACACGTAACAAGAAAACACAAGTATAATTTATATTATATCAACATATCAATTTTCCAAAATGTTTCTTTTTATTTAGAAACAAATTACACTTTAAGAGTTTTGATTTGATGTGGATATATTGTATCATTTGAACTGTTTGATGAGTCACAGTTCTCCCACAGCAGGAGTGAAGCTAACTAACTGACAAGTAGTCAGTAGACACCAGCAGGGTTTAGCACTTCAGTAGACAGCAGTAGCTGAGTCTAGACACAGCCAACAGTAGCATTGTGAACCATTGAGGCTGATCAGATGGAGAGTCCCCTGGCCTTGCTCGGAGCTGATCAAATGAAAACTGACATGTGGATGGACAGGAAAACACAAGTTGCCACCCAGGGGCTGGCGGTGAATGCGGCAAGCCTTCCTGAAAGCAAATGAGTGTCTAATGAGGGCTGAGTAGCTGGAAATCAGAGGGAGCGAGGCACATCGCAGTGGTGTTATTATAGGACGACAACAATGACTGTACAATTATGACAGTGTCCCTCTCTTGGCTGGGTCAACAGAGACAGCGAGGGAGCAGCAGGCTCCACATTGTCACCAAACTCCATGCTGTCATTGATACCACCATCAATGGATTACTCAAGTATTGTCCCACTCATCTAAATCTGTACATGTGTCTATCTATCTAATAAGTATCTATCTACATCAACTGACGTATAAAAAGGTGTGCATAAATAATAATAATTGATTTGTCAAATAAAACCATGAATGTTATTGTGTTTTTGTTTCAGTGTTTGGCTAGGCATTACAATATACAATACTCTAATAATATTCCATGTACACATTACATAAATTGTTTTACAAAGAATTATATTGATCAAAATGGATGAATATTTAGATTGTGAAACACCTTGGAAGAAATATTATCATCATCATTAACTTACATTGTTTTAATATGATTAATTAATATGATTTAATATATGTGTATAAAATGAAACGGTACGCAAATGAGTAATATATAATTTATGTCATACTATTATCCAAAATATGTCATATTATTATCCAAATTATAAGTTTAATGTGCAGTTGGTGGAGGCTATTTCTCTTGACACACTAATCACTGCTTACGTTTTCTGTTAAAAAAAAACATGGTCAAAATACTACCTAGTTAACGCCACAAAAGAAAAAGGATTTTGTTGTTGCAGCTGATGCAACATTTTAGTGCAACCAATAGAAAATTTGCAACTTCAAACAAAATTAATACAGCAGATTAATTTGGGAAAATATCACATGTATGGAGAAAGAGCTAATTGTGTACATTTATAAAGAAATACTAAATTTAACAACGTGTACAAGCTTTGACAGAACTGAAAAGGAATTACAGCTGAACAATTACACCCAGAAAGCATATGTAAGAATGCTTAAAAGAATTGGTTTACAATATTATTTAGAAATCATTAAATTATGAGATAAAGTGGAAGCTTTTGATTTGCTTCTCCTTGTTATTATCATTACTATTTATTATCATTATTAGAACAAGTTCCTTGAAGACTATGCAAGAAAAAAGAGCTACAGATTATGAGATATGATGTAAATGGTCAGAGTAAATGTTGTATAAAAAGTGACAACTTCCTAGAAGATATAAATAATCAAACGGAACAAAATTAATTACCAGACTACACCATACACATAACTGCTAGCAGTGCAAATATGATGAAGACAAAGTGTATTTGAGGGACAGATAATTGTCTTGTTACTCCACATATGAACGAACTGGATCATGCTGCTTTGGAGACATAATTCTTCTCTTTCAGGGCCAATGGCAGATATACGTCTGGCCACAAAATGTGAAACAAAATTATATTAGCCATGAGCAAAATAACACAAACAACATGTTTTCCTGTGGGCAATGCCACAGAAAACTGCTACAATAAGAATTAACAACAACTGATTTAACACAACTCAACAAGATGTGATAAGATATAGCAAGATTGCCACCCAAAGGCACCAAGGCAACAGGCTCAAGCCTGACAAGGAAGTCATTAGCTTATCAAATGTCCAACAACAATTCACTTTTTTGTAGCTTGCCTGTCAGAAGGCTCTATCAGATATACTGATACAGCTGTAATGCCAATTTTATTTCTAAACACATTCACACTGCTGGTATTAACCTGATCAGTAGATATTTATTTCACTCATTCAGTGAGTGAGCATGGGTGCTCTCTCATATCCAATCTACAATGTTGTCCATGTCAAGAACGCAAGTGACTGAGTCCCTACAGGACCTCGACAACCTGTGATGAGAACAGCTTATTAGCCACAGGCGGGAACAAGGTCGTAGATTAACTACAACCTCCTCTCGTCTACAGACGTTGTGGCACCACCATCCACAATAAACGCTGAATAAAACAGAAACAAACTAGTAATTAACCCGAGCCATATTTTAATACACGTTAAGACATCACAATGGTTGCAAAATGAACACACGGGTTGTGTCAGTGTACGATGATGCAGTGTCACAGAAATAGGGACCTTTAATTAAAACTAGTACAATTCAATTAGTGAATTCCCCAGAAATGCATGGCAAATTAATCATATCAATCATCTGGTCTCAATTGTTCCTTCGTAGACTAGACTAGGACATAAATATACGGAGTTGAATTTGTAGTTCAAAAGATCATATTGCTGAGGTAACAGAGCAGATCTATCTCTTACTGCAAACATCTAGTCTCTGTCTTTGTTTAATTTTGTTAATTCTCATTATATATAATATATATACTTGTTATTCTCTCTCTAAAATTGCATATTATTATGTGATCTACACTGTATACATTGTATGCCATTTTATTCTTGAACTCTTAACCATACCTCTTCTTTGTATAACAAACAAGTAGTTGTAACTATTATACTACTTTTATATCCTAAAATTTAAATTTAATTTTTGATAAATCTGTGCTGTAATACTTTAAAAACAATGTCCATGACAAACAGTTTTATCACCTTTGTGTTAAATAATCAATTTTTATTTCCATATTTGTTTGGCCTCATGCTGCTGGCACTGTTGTTTGTTCAAAATGTGTTTACATGTGAAGAGTTCTATATCCAGAATAAATATTATGTTCAAAGATGCATCAATACAGACACCATAATGTGTGAGTAATTTTTTATATATTTACTATGCATACATTTTACAATCTGCCCCAACTAAAGCAACTCTGCCAAAACAGTAACTATTCAGTTCTAAAGTTCAACTCACAATTACATGTTCTCAGTCATGTTCTAGCCACACATTTTTCAACAAAAAACTTCATAAAATACATGGTTCACATTGTTTCTTAACGAGCGGTTGACTGAAGAACAAACGGCATGCTGTGATGTTGCATTTTGTCTGAGCACTGACTACTCTACTAATGATTAACACCTAGTTAATACATGAGACAAGAGAGGAGCAGGTGGAATGGTTCCGCATGACTGGCTATTTGGAGGTGTGACATTTATCATTTCCTCATAACTGTGACACATAATTAAGGTAATTGTGACTCCCCCCATCCTCGGCAGGATGACAAGGTAGTTTTTTTCACTCTTTCATTTACACATGTCGACTATGTAATTTGTAGAATCACAATATGTCCGACATCACAGAAGGTTCATTTGACCAAATAGTGGAATGAAAGGGCCCCAATGTGTATTATAAACTTTATAGCATTAGCTATGGTTACCATGATTAACTGATTAACTAACAGATGACATAACCAATACAACTGTGAACGTGTTTTCTGCAGAATATATTTGAGAGGACACTAACAGATACTATACAATAGCAACACATTGAACAGTAACACATACTCCCTTTGGAAACTTCAGTAACCACTGAGCACATTTCTTCTGTGTACTGCAGTACAGATATATACTATTATAGTTTTGAGTGGCTGATATGTGATATATCTAGCCAGTGGCTTTGAAAGTGTCAGGTTGCTAAATTAGCTAATTATATACTTCTGTGCATGCAACATACATTGGCTGGGTCATCCATCACAATGATGAAATAATGGTAAATTCAGGCGTTTAGCTCAGAACTAAGCAGCAGTTCCTGCTGTCACATGAACCAAACAATGAATCATTTTACATAAATAAAAAGGCGAAATAATTGGTAAAATATGTACTGGAACATGCTGCAATACCTTTCTTGTTACTTGATGGATGGATGTCTTTCAACTTTATAATCTTCAGTGACATCTGTGTTTGTGTCAGCAGGAGTGTCAACGTAGTACTCAGAACTGTGAGGTGGGAATCTCCTGTGCACCTTCCTATCCTAAAAAAACATTATATATATATATATACATATACATATGTATATTATGTATATATATATATATATATATATACATATATACATATATATACATTGTATATATAATTATAGATATGTTTATAATCATAAAATAGAATCCACACAGCATGCACGCACGCACGCACGCACGCATGCACACACACACACACACACAGATGCACACGTGCACACAAACACACACATAAACACACACACACACATGGATGCATACGTGCACACAAACATACACAAACACCCACAAACACCCACACACACCACACAAACACACACACACACACACAAACACATATACAAACACACACACAAACACACACACACACACACACACACACACACACACACACACACACACACACACACACACACACACACACACACACATGGATGCATACGTGCACACAAACATACACAAACACACACACACCACACAAACACACCACACACCACACACCACACAAACACGCAATGTCACTCAAATGTAAAATAATTATTTACTTATGCACACAATTAAACTGCAATAAATCTGAAACATTTGGGACATCGTCCCTGTTCATTTCATTTTGCTCACATGCTGTATCTAATATTCAAAAGACAGAGCAGATACTTGACTTATACATGCTATACCAGTAATTACTGCACCTGGGTGCGAATATCAACCAGGTAAGTGTAAGAATACTCCCACTGTGAGGGGTGACCCGCCTACCTGCCAAGTGGACTGGTCAACAATGTAATCATGACTGACAGTGTGTCCAGTATATCGCTTGCTCTGTTCTTGTGCTGTGGACATATAAAAATTAAGCAAAACCGAATTGGCTAAACTATCAGATTTCTCATCTCAGTTCAACTCTTCTTTTGATGATGAGTTCTTAAACAGTGTGGCAGTTTCAGCCATTGGGACAACTCCCTAACAGACTTGTTTAGCTGGACACCACCTCAACCATGCTGGATGTCTTCCTCAACCAAGAAGAAATAAGTTAAGATGTCTCCTTCCTCCCTGAACATCTTCACCATCTTTTACACACCAGGCAAATGGTGGAATATGATATAGGGTGGCAATAACTACCTTGTGAATATAACTACGTGTGTTGCTACCGAGATAACTGATCTCACTTTAACCCTGTTGAGTATTCACAACACATCTGTTACCATGTGGAAACGCATTCATCTGTCAGTATTATAGTCTATATTTCTTAAAGTACTTAGCAAGGAGGAAATATCCTGTGTCACAGAAGATACACAGGAAGAAATATACTGCCACACTAAGTTTAGTGCTCGTAGTCTTTTAAATGGTGTCTTCCCGTTATAGCTACTTCCCGTTATAGCTACTTTTTATTCCCGTTATAGCTACTCGTTAAGTTTGACATGCAAACTAGTCCCGTTATAGCTACTTTTCTATTTCTCCATTTTACAATGTAACAAGATAAGGGAGCAGTAACAATTTCATCTCCATCCAGCTGATGCCCATGAGGGGTGGACTGCTTTTATGTAAGTGTGTCCCACTGAGGAATTTCCACAAAGTCCAGTGATAATTTGTAACAAGTACTTTGTGGAGACATGGATTGGTGATGATTCAAAAATCACCATGGACATGTGGGATGTTTACACAGAATCTGACAAATGAACAAACAACCATATTCAGGGATGGAATTCCAAGTTTGCAAAAGTGGTGGGGAAACACCATCTCAACATCTTCCAGTTCATGGTTGCTAAACATGATGCCACCATATAACAAGAATAATTGATGACATTCATTACTTTTTGATAAATGCAGTTCTGTACTCAGTACAATGTACCTAGGTAGTTGTCTTTTGAAAACAACATTTTGCACAAGTGTTTTATGGTATATTTTCAAATTTCAAATAACTGACAGTTACATCTATATACCATTCTTATGACTTTTAAAATGTGTCCTTCAGTAATACATTTCATGTAGATATCTTACAGTAATCTGAAACAGTTAATGCTCCCTCTTGCTGTCCCCTCCTGAATTGTGTAATTAAATAAGTAGCTATAACGGGACTAGTTTGCCTGTCAAACTTAACGAGTAGCTATAACGGGGAAAATGTGTAGCTATAACGGGAAGTAGCTATAACGGGAAGAAGCTATAACGGACCTAGACCTTTTAAATATGTAGAATACATTAATAATCTAATACATTCTCACATTTTTACCAACTATTTATGAACATAATTTATCTTTCATGGATAATTTGTGACAAATGTTCCATGAATGAAATGACAATAACTCTTCATTTTCTACTTCACAAACAGAAGCTGTGGTTTCATTGTCCCTGTGGACAAAAGAGTTAGTTGAATACGACAACATTTGAAGGATTAAATTTCTTACCTGATGTTTCTTCTAGTAAATTGTCAGTAGAATTATAATGCATGTGAACAGCATTTTCACGTGTTGATTTCTTGTGTCGATAAACCCATACCAGCAGCAAGCCAATCAGGAAGAGAATTATAACCCCACAGGCTGACCCTAGGGTGCTCACCTGATGCAAACAAAGTTAGTCTTTATGTTATGATATTTCTCATAAATTCAGAAAATATGCAATCATAAAAGGTGCCTTCTTTAACAAATATCAAGCTACCATCCACATCCACATTTTATTCAAACTCTTTATGAATATTTCGATAAAATCACCAGACAAATTATTAACTTATTTAATGTATAACCAGGAATTAATTCAAATGATTCTTATAACTGGAATTAGGGTTATGCACATTTCTGTGTTAGTAGAATCAATGTTTTTTGCTCTATCAAAAAGCATGTGAATGACTAGCAAATCACTAAAGGAGTCAAGCTATATATGTAAATTATTTCAACTATTTAAACAAAAGCAATTTTTTTTATTAAACTGACTGCATATATTAATTTATTTTCACTCTATGTGACTGGATACCAGTGGACTGGATATGTGAACTAGTTGAGGAAGTAGCTTGAACTTTTTACTACAATATTTTTATTATAACATACATTTAAGTCTGATTTTTTTAAATTCCTAAACATTTATTCCCACGTTTACTGCTTCAAAATGGAATAAAATAAAAATATGAGTTACCATAACAACATCCTTATCTGAACCAAGGACTGGTGCTAGAGCTGGTTCTGTGGCTGTGGCTGTGGTACGTCTGACATTGCACATATACCGCACAAGGCCTTTCATCCCCTTGTGGTCAGTTGTCCAGTCTTTGTCACAGTCACACCCCGCCTCCCCTGTCATCTTGACCTGGCCATGGTCACACACGTAGCGCACCTGTATGACCAACTGAACTAGTTGACTAAAACATTCTAAACGTATGTCATTAAGATGTAAAGGCAAAGGCAAAAAGGCAAATTCTTATATAGCGCAGTATCCAGTCCTCAGGACCGTTCAAAGCGCTTTACACTTTACTTCCCTGACAGACCTGTTCACTCAGACACCATCTCGGCTTCTCTGGGAAGCACCCAGCTATATGCCACAATTAATGCGCGAAGGCTGCTTGTACACATATCCACCACTGTCTGCAGCCAGGTACTCATTTGTACAGCTGAGTGAACTGGAGCAATGTAGAGTGAAAAAAACTTGCCCAAGGTTTTAACACCGCAGCACAGGATTCAAACCAGGGTTCTCAAAGTCGATAGTCTGAAGCTCTACCCTGAGCCATTGCGCTCTATGTACATGTTAAAAAACAATTATTCAGCATACAGTTGATGCCATGTAAATCACTGTCAAATAAATTAATGTTAACAAAGTACAAAATACATAACAAAATTCACTCACAAGATGTTTGTGTGTATAATCCTCATAAATTGGGGGAATGTCTTCCACAATGTCTTGTCTCACATCTGCTTGCTTAAGTTTTTCTTCCAACAGTTCACAGCGATTCTGTTCTAATCTAAACGCCTGTAATTGAGAATATTCAATGCTACATCGTACCTGGTTTTCTGCAAAGATGTCAGGGTTAAGATATAAAACTTGCAATGGAAGCAAGGCTCAAAATTCCTGTATATTACCTGTATGCCAAGACACATAATATACAAATCTAATCAAGTATGTTTTATCTGAACCAGAGGGAAGTGTCCACAAACCCAACTTTGCATGTTCATTTTGTTATGGCAATAAAAGCCAAAAATCTTATAATGGCTGTATTTGTACATGTAAAATTTGACTATATCTGACTATATGTGTGCCTATCAAGGTTCAAGCCGAAGCAAACACAATTTATTTGTTAACAAACAAGCATGTCTTGAATATGAATTTTTCTCTAAGACAAGGCACTTACTGTACTGAGATTTGAATTCTTTATTATTTTGTTGTTGAAAAAGTAGATAATTTGGTGAATTATGTACCCTTGGATGGAACCTCCAACTTCAGGCTCCAAGTGCTCAGCTATAGCTACCAGAGTTTACAATGTTGAGAGGTACTAAACAGACACAGATGGCTTGGCCAGGGTTGTTACAGATTAAGCATTTTCAACATGGACTTTTCGGGTAAGACTTTTAATGAATGTGTTGTCAGTGACTTGTTATCACTGCACATTGTGCAGTTTTATAAATAAAAACTACCCATTAGAAAATAATTTCTCTGCACCCAATTTGTATGAACAATAAACTTTTTATAAACATAATTTTATTCTTCATTTTAATTTATTAATAATTCACAAAACTCTCTCTAAGTTGAGTAATGTGAAAACGAACGACATCAATTTAAAATGAACATATATATTTTAAATACCATAAAAACATTTAAATGGCAACCAGATGGATACAATTAACCCTGTGCATGATGAACCAAATAACAATCACATTACATACAACACAACAAGTTGGGGGAATTAATGTTAGTAGTCATTAATAACAAACCATACATTAGCTAGAATGATATGTATATAAATGGCATTCGGTAAATCAGCACTGAGCAAACCACCATACACTGGCTGTCTTGCAACTAACTGACCATTACTCAGCTGACCAATCCACTAGTTGTCAAGTGCTAATGACATTAGCTCATACTGCTGAGGACTTCCATGACATTTGACATGAATCACCACTGCTAGTGAACTGTGTCAACAGTGTATAATATGACCCTGATAAGGTCAAGGCAACTTTCAGTGGATCACCTTTCATTTTCACAAGCAGCAGTTTCTTTTTTATAAAGGCACACTTATTAAGAAACGAACTGGAATTCCTAATATTTAAATTAAAGAATTTGTTTAAAAAAATAGACATAAATCAGAAGAATAAAGGTTCATACTTTGTCAGGTAGACCGTGTTCATTTGTCGACACACACAGGACAGGTTTCTCACACAACCTTGTCACAGTGTTGAAGTAGTTCTTCAGGCCATGGTATTTCAGTGGACAGTTGACCGGTTCACAAGACCGTTGTGGGTCCAGATCTATTGTCTCACAGGCCCGGTTCAAGGATGCTATCAACAATGTTTACAATACAGTGGCAGAAAATGTAGAATTATTTTAAGTTTATAGGATATTTATTATTAAGGGTTATCCTTATTTCATTATATTATTTCAGTTTCAAGTTTGTGAGAATTTACTTTAAAAATAACTGTCATCGACCTGAGGAGAGGCTGGAAAGCAATGGAGCCTGACATGATGATTGTAGAGAAGCTGGGTGAAGAAGATGAATTGGAGGAGAGAGCAGAGGCAGAACAACACTAAGGACGTTGGAAAGGCCATAACTGAGATGGCAGGACTATGTGACTATATATATGGTTTGGCATTTGTGTACCTGCGCCTCACCCATGTACAACAGGTACAGTTGAAGGAGGAGAAGAACAAGTTCATTTCAGTGGTTCAGATAAACTGGCTGTCCACTGGTTACCTTAGGGGTGAGCACCTTTGGACACGCAAACTCTCTTTGTCCAATAAAAATAGATGCAAATAACACATGACACACGTCATATCTGGAAGGTGTTTGTTTACAACAAGCTTCACACAACCTTCTCTGTTTTCTTATCTTGAACCATCTTCTCAAACCAGGGGTGGCAATGCTATTACAATAAACTGATATTGATACACTATTGAATTTCGCTTTACAGTCACCTTGGTAATACACCCACATCATAATTAGGGCCACCCTGTGATAGACCAACATGTGTTCGATGTAAATACAGTAAAGTATAGGAAATCAGTCATACTGAAATGGTTACCTACACCTGGGTGCATGTCATCCTCACTTTTTTTTAAATTCCAAACTGAGATGCGACGAACATTAACATGCTCTCCAAATCACAAGGGATACACTGTCCCAATGTTGAGTCATGTTTTTACAACATATAATTATACCATGTCTGCCCAGTCTCAGAGCATCAGCCTGCCAGGCGGATGTTCTGACCACTACATTACCGCACGTTCCCTCCCAATACAGCATGTGTTTATTTTCTGAATATTGTGCAAAACTTGCAGATGTGAAAAACACTGACTTATTAAACACAAATTGTCAAAGCAGTACACCTTCTAGCTATTCATCCTATATCAAGAAAATTACGTTAATAACTATTACTAAATGAGGAACATTACACTAATATATAATTTAAATATCCACAAATGGTCAGTTTATATGTCAAATATAATTAGAATGACCTGGGATGACTTGGTCAAGCAGTAATGACAATGCACCATTTAGAAACAAGTGGAACTCAGGCAGCTGCCAATGTTGACAGGGTGAACTACTCAACACATACCATTTCTACCTTTATATCCCATGAGGAACACAAGAAGATATCACCACCTCAACAAATCTGTTTCATTACAGTCGTGACAATGAGAAATTATAGCTTTGAACAAAATAGTGATAACCTATTTATCATTGATATAGCCATGGGGGGGCAGCAGTGGAAAGAACAGTTCAGTTGGTCCTGCTTAGGCCTAGGAAAATAAATACCTTGTTTCCGATTTCATGCTTGGAAAAAATAGGGTCGGTAGGTCGGGAAATGTTTTTTTTTATCTTAACTTTTTATGCTCTTCAAAATAGGGTAGGTCGGCATTTAAAACTTTTTTTTAATAAATTATGCTCTTCAAAATAGGGTAGGTACGGATTTTGTAGTTTTTTAAAAACCTAAATCGATCGAAGTCTTTGGCCTGACAACGAAACTCCACCGTGTTGATGCCAAAAACATCCAACTGATGGACGGACAGATCGAGAGAAATCTCGCCAAATGAAGAATTATGTGCCGTTTGCACATAATTAGTCCAGAGGTGGATGGTATGTCTGGAACAGTTCTTGCAGCGTACCACCGAAGGACAAGATGTTTTTTTTAGCCGGAATGTGCGGGCACAAACTAAATCTCATGGCCAAAATACGTGCAGCCATTTTCCACGCTTAGTGCATGAAATCATGTCATTCGTGACGCGGCCACGCTCACAGCCAATGAGCGTCTTTGTAGCAAATGAATATCTCGAATTGACCCAATTACGATTGAAACTACGGAAGCCAAACGGTGACATAAGTTTTTTTAAATAAAAAGATATAAATGTCGGTCGTCTTAGTCAGGGTCGGTCGGAGCTTTTTATTTTTATTTTAGTCAACCCATAAAAAGTTATTGGGTCGCATGCATTATGTAGGGTCGGTCGGGAAATCGGAAACAAGGTATTTATTTTTCTAGGCCTTATGATATGTGCATACAGCCAAACATCATATGCTCAGTTAATTTATGCAATTACAGTGTAGACTGATTAAGAGATCTGCTTTATCGCCATGTGTTTTTACTGCAGTTACAATAAAACATTGGAATGCGTTATAATGTTGAGTCGTCGTACATGTTCACATCAAAATACACTCACATGCACAAACAATTGCGATAAAATATACCACTACATTAAATAAATAAATAAGTAAATAAATATATAAGAACATTAACACACAACAGGTCTGAATAAAAAGCGAAACTATAACATTGATAGATAATAATTTATATGATCTAGTACAATGTTTTATATCTGGACTAAAATATGCAATAAAATAACATAAACCATTTTTTATGCAAAATGTATCTTGTAAGCATGTATACAGTACAGTGTAAAGGGGCTTTGGTTTTGAAATGACATAATTGCAATATAAAATTACATTTTCAATTATATGGTGTGCAATTATGTGGGATCAACTGTACAACATAACAGGACTTCACCTTCATGCTGTTCATGTGAACCAGTAGAGCAACATAAACACATTTAAAAGCAACACAGACACATTTAAACACATGTAGCTACTGCTAAAATGTGGGTTAACAGCTATGGAAGGGAACATCTCTTGTACCTTTCAAGGTGTTGATGAAGCCAGCTGACCTGCGTGGTGTGCTGAAGACAAACTTGTGTTCTAGAGGACTGCTCTCATGACAACTGACTGTCACCACACAGTGTCCCTCCAGGCCCATGGGATACTGCATGAGAACATCACATACTTCAGACACCACACATCTGTCATGGACAGTGACATAACATGGACAGACCAACAAATATTAAGTAAGCAAACATCACAAGCTCGGAACAACTTCTCATACTGATAAATCTCAGATGACAGGTCACATGACTCATGTGGATTAAAATAAATTCCAAAAACATATGCTATTCCCACTATTGTCAGAAGGAACTTGAAACAGGAGCATCCGCAAATTTGTATACAAACATTACAGTAAAGTGAAATTTGAAGTGCCCAAAACAGACCGACCGACATTGTGAAAGAAGTGAACCATATCAACTGACTGACACAAATTTGAAATTATCTAGCTCTATATGAAAAATGCAACTTACCAATGTTGGGAAAACCATTGAGAGCTTTACAGACTGTCCATTTGGCAGCATTTCTAAGTGGTCCCCCAACAGACGCATGGACTGAAATGGCAACACAGAGTTCTACGTACGGTGTTATCACACCACATGAATAACACATGGGGCGTACTGTGTAGGGAAAGAAACAACGAAGAATACAAGTCAAATGTTATCCTTTATGTAGATTATTATTTTATATTATGTATAATAACATACTTATGTGTTGCAATATTGTGGTTTCAAAGTTACAGTATAATTTATACAGTGTGTATAAGTGTAAAAATCATGTTCATATTAATTAACACCAATAAACTCTAACGAAAAGCAGAAAACTGCTAAGTGAAAAATAATTAGATGTGATATTTTAATAATAATAATGACAAGACAATTTTTAAAAATCAACAATAATTTGAAAGATAGATCAGTTTTTCTTGCAGTTTTTTCTTTTCTAAAAACAATTGTTTTATAAAACAAAATTGAATTTTTTTTAAATGTGCTGGTCAGGGCACAATAGACTGCATACTGAACATGGATTAACAAAATGATGTCTCCAAATTTATTATTTAATATTTATTCAAAATGGCAGATATTTGATTCAGTAAGACCCATTCTGTACACACTGGAAAACATTACTATTTCTTTCAATTCTTCCTGCTATGTCTATCCTTAAATGGCAAACCTAATACCTACAGTACAATCTTTCTGGCCATCGTGTTGATGTATGCAGCAGCGTTTCATTTGTAGTCTGATGTCAGAGAGTTTGTGGCCACTGTTGTTCTCAATCCTGAAGTCTGGTGAAACATATGCACACTTGCAGAATAAAGAATATATTGGAACATGATCAACTTATTAATTAGGTAATTAATCAAAGTTATCTGTACTACTGATAAAACTGTGTGTACTACCTTTCTATGACTGAGCATTGTAAACAAAATCATCCAATTATTTCTACAACATTTATGTTTCTATGAATAGCTTTAAATAGCTGTTATTCTACTGACAGAACTGATTATGTATGACCAAACAACATGGTTAATTAATTTCAAGATCGTTAGTGTTACATTTTATACTGTAGCAACTGTGTAAACATAGAGTATAACAAATTATGTAAATTTCTTAGGAAAACCATTAATTCTTTAAATTCCCTCAGTGCTTACAAAATACAAGAGCTGTGTCATCAGCCTGCACTGGTCGCATTCCATTCGACTGAACATGCATAACTGCTTGCAATGTCTTTTGAAACTGTGACGCGATAATAATCATACATTTCATCATGACACATGGAAAGTGCTGCATGATCATCTGGAAAACAAACATGTTTATATTATAATCACATTTGATCAAATAAGTCAATATTATTCATGTTGAATATCCACTTTCTATTAAATATTTCTATTAAAAATGGCTATCAATAGAGTGCATAGTACCTTTATCTCACAAATGCAACTTTCATCTCAAATGGATCTTGCCATTTTAATTTCTATTTTCGAACCAAAGAGAGATATTAAACATGATTATTATTACTGCTTATTATATACTATATAATATAGTATTTGCAACAACACAATTTTTTTCATCAGTCATTTACTGAACTATTAAAAACACAATCACAATATAAGATGAGTATGTTTTAACAAGCTGTGTATCGTACATTTCAACTGACATTAAGTGTCACCGGTGTCTTTGAGATTTCACTTTGTCGATACGATAAGTCAATTTGTGATTGCCAGTCTAAGTCTAAGACTAAGTCAAACTTCTCAAAGTGACTGACGGTCGCGATTCAACTCGGACGCTGACCTGGCCCCTGGGCTGAGACAGCCTGAGCCTGAGACTGAGGAATGTTTTTGGTCAGCGTTCTGCGTCTCAGCATATAATTAACGAAAATATCGAGCTGTTTTGTCATTGTCAAACATTCAAGCATATTCTTAAAAGTGTTTTCATTGCATAAACACTAAATATTACATCGTTATTTGTTATTACAAAGAGTAGACATAAAAAACGCACAAACAGAGCCTTATTCCCACAGTCGAAAAAGCCACCTAGCGGATTTATGATTTTATATGCTGGTCTTTCTAGTCTAGAGTTCTAGGAGACGGCCGCGTAGTTATTTTTGCCGCCTCCATTGCATATCTATTTTGACCACCAGTATAATTGTCTTCAGTCATGGTTATGGTAACCTGAACTGACGAATTGCGCTATTGTTGTATTTCTGTATTAGTATCTGATGTATAAAATAACATATATATATATATATATAGTTCCTTGTCCATCCGCCAGGTGAGATTGCCTGGCATAAATTCATAATTATTATTGGTCTAACAACGACTATGCTGACCCGTCATTGTGCTAAATGGTAACAGGTTTTTTTCATGTACGGTTAAATATAAGTAAACTGTTGATAACTAATATCACAACTTTTCCAGGGGCGGGTACAAAGAGGGGGCACGTCACAAACCTGTCAACAACGTCCGGTGTCGCGCTAAAGCACAATCAATCTCGGATCATGACATCGGACATCGGACATCGGAAGACGGACGAGGGAAGAAAGAAGGTTACTGTTGAAAAAAGTATCATCAGCGCTGCCATAGCTTCATAACTTCTCAGATATTTCTCTTAGAGCCACTCATGACAGACATTGGAAGACATGTGTCCAGAAACCTTTCGCCACCGTTGGAACTACAAATCTACGGTAGAGCGTCTTCTGACCTTCGACTACGTTCTTCTGCAGGAACTGTCTCAGCAGGAAAATGACGTCAATTGTAATCCTACATTTCCCGGGTCTAAATCCAAACTTCATGTGGTCTACTACAACAATCTCCCTCAGCCTTTTGTCTATGATTTTCTCTAAGATCTTCAGAATGTGCTTCCGCTGCTTTATTCACACTAATTCTCATTCTCTACTCTAGCACAATGCCCTTCTGTTTCAAAATAGGGATCAGCAAGTTTATTTTCTAATCCTATTTTCCGATGTGAGTTTGATGGTCTTCCCTATCTCCGTCTATTTTAATGCAGTCTTCACCTCGCTCTTGTAGATTGTGGTTACTGGCCCTTCTACAGGTAATGCCTCTCTTGACAATGAATACCCGTTGGCTCATAGCCGACACCAGGAATCATTCATATTCTGCGTTTCTGATGCCATATCCCCATCATCCATGGCTCTCCTCATTACCCTCAGCAGACTCTCTCGATCCACATGTCCATTCGTGTATCCTCCTATGGCCAGCTCCTCCGCTTCGGGTGTCCTTCTGACGATAGACATGTCTTCCAGTTTCTCTGTGAAATAGTCCATCTGACAACTTACATCCTTGCTGTGGGGTGTATGCTGATAATTATGGCATCGAGGATACCACATTCCGTGGAGCACTCACTACCTTTACTCTCATCAACCTGCCCGAGACTGTCTTCACCTTCACTACCTTCTTCTTCCAATCCTTGCACTGGATGACTCTCATTCCATTGCTTCCTTTCATCTCTCCGATGCAGAACAGTGTGTATACATTTCCCTGCTCCTTTGCACATTCTCGCTTCCATCATTTCGCTTGGATGATTGCAGCATGCACCCGCTTTCTTGTTTCCAAGGCATGCATGACTTCTCTCCATCATCCGCGTTCATCGCGCCGACGTTCAAGATCACTAACCCGATGTT
>OZ024861.1:11328911-11406411 GCA_964017155.1 Oasisia sp. SBJ-2009
TATAGTTCTGGTTTCTTAATTTTCTTTTGTATTAACTCGAAAAGTCTACAGATAGTGACAGCTACCTAGAGTTAACATAGCACATTTAAGTCAGTGAGGCAGCATTTCTGTTACTCTGCTAAAGGAATTAAATGGTCCTTTAAGACATCCTGCAACCGACTATTCTACTCCAGACATGGGGTCAAACATATTTGTATTTGAAAGTATTTAAATACTTTTTTTAAAGTATTTGTATTTGACATTTAGGAATTGAAAGTATTTGTATTTAAATACTTTCCTAAAGTATTTGATATTTCAAATACTTTTCAAATACTTTTTCAAATACTTTGGGTATATATTTGGGTCAGTTCTTTCTTCCACTGTGTTTATGTAAGTTACTGCTATGGTAAATTAGCCAATGTGATATCAGTGACAGTCAGGGACTAAGAACTTAATTACACAGCTTAGCACATATGGCCTAAGACCACATTTGCATTTTCCATAGGCGACCATTATAACGTTTCCTTCATTTCCTATTAATCTTGATCAGCTCTCTTATTGACAATTTCACAGCATGTTTACCCTCCACAGACAGAGGTTCAGTGGAAAATTCGTGAACTTTTAATACCTCAGGCTCCCACAAAGTTCATTCAAACCTTATACCCCTCCATTTCTGCTTGAGCCACCCACGGATTGCCCCTGATTACATCACCAAGCAAAATGACAAATGTATTAATACGCAGAAATGCACCGAATGACAGCTGTCGTAATTTGACAGCTCTGATGTCACGCTGCACAAAAACGTCATTTATAATCACTCCACACTACATATGTGCTCACAGAAATCCAGACAACGTGCATAATGCTGCTTTTATAAGGTACTCTGCGGTCGGGCAATGGCGGATGTGCACATTTTGTTGGTCTTACGCCATATGGGCACCAGTAAACCCTGGGCACCAGCTAACTAGCCAATTCCCTTTGTGTGATAGAGGAAGAAGCCTGGCACTGGTTTATCAAGCCCTTGGTTCAAGCCAGGTATCCCCAATTAAATAAGCCACAGTGGACTTTGTTCAAACATCTCCCAGCCCAGTGTGCAGGGCAGCCTAATTGATACAGATGATAAATGGAGAACCCAATTCAAGTCAGATCTTGTTAAGTGATCCTCAGTGAATGAATGGAAAGCTTGGCTGTGGGTTCTGTCCACATTGCCATGACTGTGTGAAAAGGGTGTGGAGGAATGATTAAAAGGAACATTGCATTCAATTAGCTTGCAGCAGGACTTTGCACTATCCCATATAAGTACTAACTTCCACCATCCTGGGTGATATAACTGACAGTTTTAGAAGTATACACTGGGCAGTAGCCAGATAGATACTAGACCACTGAATGTAACCAGACAACTTAGACAATAGCAATAAACTAGATGAACTGCTTGATATATCGTTTTGTTTCTTTTACCTATATAACCATAGTAATATATCCTGATAATGAAAAGTATTTGAAAAAGTATTTGAAATACTTTTCAAAAGTATTTGTATTTAAATACATTTGCATTTAAAAGTATTTGTATTTGAATCCCTCAAAAGTATTTGTATTTAAATACATTTCAATGTATTTGACCCCGTGTCTGTTCTACTCCAGTTTTGATTTTGATTAAAGTACAAATACATGTGACAACAACAATTTCTATCAATGGTTAAAAGATATGTCTGAGTGAATGTCAAGTTAATTCTATGATTCAGAAGAAAGGTCACCTCTTTCCTTTTCTGGCACAATGTCCTGAAGGATGGTTTATCCAGTGGTATTGTCCCATATTGGATGTGCCCCTTTTGTGGATTTTGGTTGTAAATTACACTGTGACCAACTTCAATTCAAAAACCCAAGTTACATGTATATCCCCCAACATAGAATCCGGTTTAGGATAATTTATATGGTAATATTTATATGATTGTTTCATGTAATATTTTCATTCATAACTTGCGCAGTAGGAGCCTGTGTTCCCTATGGCAGCTGTCATAAAATGATGCGATGTTCTTCTCTTATTGTTCTCTTTATGTTATATGTTATTTGCCTTCATTTGATTTGTATGTATTGTAAAAAGGTACAATAAATTGGATTTGATTGCTAATGATATTGATCAGTTACTAAAGTGAACCCACTCCAAACCATGATTGACTTGGGTAGCGGCCTTGAAAATTCATCTAGCTCATGAATGGTCACTTGAGCAAGTGATCTTGGCCGTTTAATTACAGCTGAATCGAAGTCGGCCTGTGTGACCCCATGACAGGCTGACAAGTGACAGCTGATGAAAAGGGTGTCAAGCTATTTCACAGGTTGTGAATCTGTAAAGTATTTAGGCAACTGAAACAGCCACTGTTGCAGTCGTGTCTGATTGGCCAAGTTTAATGGAGTTGTTCTCCATTTTGCAGTGCAGGATGAGTGTAAACATAACAGAGATATGCGAGAATACAAAGATGGGGCGGGAGTACGCTCTGCTGGGTAACTACGACACGTCACTCATTTACTACCAGGGTGTTCTGCAGCAGATACACAAGTTACTTGCAACGATCAAAGAGCCAAACAGAAAGCAAAAATGGCAACAGGCAAGTGGAGTGTTTTCTCAGTTACGTCACCAAGAAGTTTCTATGACAAAAAATATCGTATTCCTGTGACTATGTTGTATTAATCCAACCGCTGTAAAACTTAAGTGCAACATACTTCTTAATCAGTGTTTATTATAACATAGTATGTGATTTCAAGGTATGGTGTTAATTTTTCTCATTTATAAAACAATTATATTGGTTTTAAACTAGAATATGTTGAAGGTGCGAGTATCACTGGAAAATTTGATTTAATAAGCTGGAAACAGTGCTCACAGTTTGAAAGTAGTTCCCACATTGTTATGGTCGTATGAACATACTAATAAATAACAAAGTTACCAATGAGCAGCCACTTTAGCAGCCACTCCTTTTAATGGCCAACTCCCTGCATGTACTTGACGTAGCCTTTTGAAAGTACACAGCAGGTGTGACACTTGCATAATGTACAGATTCATGTTAAGTCAGTTCATTGTCAACTCCAGGTAAGGCAGGAACTGGCCGAGGAGTATGAACACGTAAAAGACATCAACAACACACTGGCAAGCTTCAAGACAGACCAGCCTCGCGGGGGCCAGGTGATATCATGTGACTACATGGAGTCACCCCGCTATGAGGAGCCTACCCGCGACCCCGATGTGTGGCCTCCACCAACCCCTGTGGAACACAGGTACATTTCCTGTTCATCTTGGGTCATGTGACATTAGCTGTGTATGCTTTTGGGGTCTGTAGTTTCAGTGTTTCTTGTTCATGGCTGGCCTAGAGAGTTGTTTTAAAGCAATGAATGAGCATACTGTATTAGCACCCAAATCTACTTAAAATGACATTCACTCATGAGTTTTACGTAATAAAACTGGCTAAAATTAAATAATTTTTTATTAATAAAAAATTGAATAATAGTGATATATATATATATATATATCAATATATGCAATAGTATGTATAATTGCAAATATATGTGTGTATATGTGTAATTTTTTATTATTTTTATTATTTGCACCACACACACATGCACACCCCAACACACACCAACACACCAACACACCAACACACCAACACACCAACACACCAACACACCAACACACCAACACACCAACACACCAACACACCAACACACCAACACACCAACTGAACTGAACTGAACTGAACTGAACTGAACTGAACTCGAATAATTTAAGTCAACTTTAAATGTTTCTATATATCTGCAACAGTTACATCGGCAACATGTATCTTGTTGATAATGCCTGTCAACAGTACAATGAATACAAATGTTCACGTACACAGACCATCGCCAAACATACGAGGTGCACGCCCGTCCCACCCCCGGAGGTCAGATGCCCCAGTTCGGAGGGGGGGTGCAGCTCCTCCCCCGGCGCGGGGAGACCCCAGGGCTGTGAGACGGGCTAACCAGGGCCAGGAGAACAACCGGGCTGGAGGTCGGAGAGAGGGCAGGAACAGAGAGAAACCCAAAAAGGTTTGCTTCGTTTCAAGTAGTTTTGTGTGTGAAACGCTTGACAATAGAGTTCTGCATAGAACATCTGTTCAATTTGTCAACATTCTTTCTGTAAATTTCTTGTTTTGTTGAGCAAACTGTACTCATGTAACTTTGTAAGTAGATCAGAATAATTAATCGTCGCGCTGTCTTTGTGCTACAGGAACTAGAAGAGGGCGAAAATAAGAGGTTTGATCCAAGTGGATACGACAAAGATCTCGTTGAAAACCTTGAACGAGACATCGTCCAGAGGAATCCAAATGTTCACTGGTAGGAATATGTCCAGTTGGAATTGGCTGTAATTATTGTCAGCTGTGCAATTTGCCTTGGGTAACATTGTCAGTTGCGATTTAAATGGTGTTGTTAGGAATGACACTGTCAATTGTGGCTTGGAATGACATGTCAGTTGTTGTTTGGCTGATGTGTTGCTAGGGGTGACATTGCCAGTTGTAGTTTGGCTGATGTGTTGCTAGGGGTGACATTGCCAGTTGTTGTTTGGCTGATGAACATGTTGCTAGGGGTGACATTGCCAGTTGTTGTTTGGCTGATGTGTTGCTAGGGGTGACATTGCCAGTTGTTGTTTGGCTGATGAACATGTTGCTAGGGGTGACATTGCCAGTTGTTGTTTGGCTGATGTGTTGCTAGGGGTGACATTGCCAGTTGTTGTTTGGCTGATGTGTTGCTGGGGTGACATTGCCAGTTGTTGTTTGGCTGATGTGTTGCTAGGGGTGACATTGCCAGTTGTAGTTTGGCTGATGTGTTGCTAGGGGTGACATTGCCAGTTGTTGTTTGGCTGATGTGTTTCTAGGGGTGACATTGCCAGTTGTTGTTTGGCTGATGTGTTGCTAGGGGTGACACTGCCAGTTGTTGTTTGGCTGATGTGTTGCTAGGGGTGACATTGCCAGTTGTCGTTTGGCTGATGTGTTGCTAGGGGTGACATTGCCAGTTGTCATTTGGCTGATGTGTTGCTAGGGGTGACATTGCCAGTTGTTGTTTGGCTGATGTGTTGCTAGGGGTGACATTGCCAGTTGTTGTTTGGCTGATGTGTTGTTTGGCTGATGTGTTGCTAGGGGTGACATTGCCAGTTGTAATTTGGCTGATGTGTTGCTAGGGGTGACATTGCCAGTTGTTGTTTGGCTGATGTGTTGTTTGGCTGATGTGTTGCTAGGGGTGACATTGCCAGTTGTTGTTTGGCTGATGTGTTGCTAGGGGTGACATTGCCAGTTGTAGTTTGGCTGATGTGTTGCTAGGGGTGACATTGACAGTTGTGGTGTTTAAATTGTGTGTTTCTAGGGCCAACATTGCAAGTTATGGTTTGAATGGTATGTTGCCAGGGATGACGCTGTCAGTTGTGATTTGAAACATGTGTTGCTAAGGATTCCATCACCAGTGGTCGTTTGACAAATATAATTTTCAGTAGTGTAGTTTGAGTGCTGTGTTGATGGGATGACATTGTCAGTTGTATGCTGAACTTTCTCCTGTGTATCTGCAGACACTTGTTTCTGTTCACAAACATGCTCGTTCTGTTGAATGCAACAGTCTTTTGCTTCATAGATCACAAACTAAAGCCAGCGAGTGTGCATTCGCTCACCCGGCCACAGCAGTATGGATTGCTCTGCCAACTATGTCACTTCTAAAACTCGTCTTTGACCTTATAAAGCATCTATAAAGATGCACATTTTTATTACTACATACACATTTATTTTGCATTATATTTTATTATTTTAACTTTTCAATAACGTCATTGTGTGTTTATATACCGGGAGTTAAATTTGCCTTAGTTAAGCACTACGAACACTCTGGATATGGCGCTATACAAAATAAACATTATTATTATAGTTTGATTGTTGTATTTCTAGGGGTGACATCGCTGACCTGGCGGAGGCTAAGAGACTGCTGCAAGAGGCCGTCGTTCTGCCTCTTGTTGTGCCTGACTTCTTCAAGGGCATCCGGCGACCTTGGAAGGTCAGTCATCCATAAAATGTTCTCTTCTTCCTTCCAAGAAATGTAGTTGTAATTTGTTATTACCTTGTTAATTATAAGATGTTTTGAGTAGTAGATTTAATAACTTCTATATATAAGTTTACGACTATTATTAGCGTATATATTTATAGCATACACCATGATGTAATCAGCTGTGTTAGGCTTTATTCTGATTCACTAAAGTACACCAGATCTCTGTGAAACGATACCTTGTTGTTGCCTAAGTCATCACTGGTGTTCCTAGGAGGCATGACTGGGGTTGTGCCTGTTGCTGACAGCCAGATGTTGTTGTAGGGGGTATTAATGGTGGGGCCGCCTGGCACGGGCAAAACGCTCCTGGCCAAGGCGGTCGCAACTGAATGTGGCACAACTTTCTTCAATGTTTCCTCATCAACGCTCACATCAAAATACCGGGGCGAGTCGGAGAAGCTTGTTCGCATTCTCTTTGAGATGGTAAGGTGGCCTCGTCCTGTCGTGGGTCGCATCTATGCACACTGCAGCGGAACTCTGGCTCGGGGACTTTAGTGGAACCTTGGTGGCCTGCAGTGTGTGTAGATGTGTATGTGTGTGTGTTACATGTGTCTTGTGTTCCCTAGGGCGTGTTACTCGTGGGCCCACCGGGTACTGGGAAGACCTATCTTGCGAAAGCCGTGGCCACCGAGTGTGGTACGACGTTCTTTAATGTGTCGTCGTCGAGCCTTAGCTCAAAGTACCACGGAGAGTCGGAGAAACTTGTCCGACTGCTCTTTGAGATGGTAAGCGTCACGCGTTGTGTCCGTGTGTGCTCGCACCTAACAACGGCATGCTGGGAAGCGGGCTGCCGTGCCTTGCCATGCGTCGTAGTCGGACAGCTTTGTCTGCATGCGGGTCACTCGCATGGGTCTTCCCAGTATTCTGGTGGAACGGTGGTGGTGGTGGTGATTGTGATGGTGGTGGCAGTGATGGTGGCGGTGTGTTGGTGTCTCATGCAGGTGTGTGTGGTTTTACTAAAGGTGTTTACTATAAGGTACATTTCATCTTATTATTATCAGTTGTATATAGTCCCACTTTTATAAAGAAACTTCAAAACAACACGACATTTACAAATTTAAAATGTCAGTGCTCGGTTTTCAAACTGCAAATAATGTGCCTGACTTCTTATTGAAAATTTGGTGTGCAGTTTACCTTCAGCGTATGTGTTCTTGTATTGAGAAAAAATCTGTAAGTAAATGAGGAATGGAAAGAAAACATAACTGTTCATAGTGTTAACTGACATTTGTTTTTGTCTCCATACCTAACATATGTTGTAATTGTCACATGCAAGCCTGAGAAATTCATTGGTAATTTCTCAATTCAGTCACTGTAAATTGTCGTGCAGCACTGGTGGATTTGTTTATAAACTGGATGATAATTGCAATGCTTAGTAAAATCACACACAAGTTCTTACTCATGTTGTCTTCTCTGAGTGTAGCTGTGGTACAAAGTTTGATAAGTTCTTGTTGATACCTGTTTATTGTGACATTTCTGGACAGGTATATTTTACTTTGAAATGCACATGGTCAACACATCAGAACAAAGTGTGCCGCATAAAACATGACTTTATTATGTGACCCATCAGACTTTGTACCTACTACGTTGTAGCTTTTAGCATTGTTAATACACATCATATATACATGAACATGATATCTGATATTTATTAGTTGTGGCTACCTCTTTTGTAAGCTTATTACATTCTCATAGTTTTCACATTTGAAAATCCAGGAGTAGAAATCCCCACAGCAGCTTTCTTTCTTGTTTTGCTTTCATCCAAATGCATTTTCCAACCTGCTTACATTACGATTCTGTGATGCCAGTTCAAAAAGTAAAATACAGTTAGTGGGTGTGGTGTATATGAAGTGCTTGCCAAACTTAATGGCTGTTGAAATGTAGGCTCTATCTCTGCTTCACAAAACCCTTCCTCAGCACTGTGGGTTCATGTCGTCATGCACATGGTTTCAAACAAACTAACAACTTGACAGAAATAGGAACTTTGGTTGCACAACAAGGGTGTCATTAAAATGATTCAGATTGTTCTGCTACATTATTTTTCACAAAACTGATAGTAATGTGACTTTGACTAAAATTTAACTCTTAGTCATTGCATAAGATTTCATTCATGTGTTCAGAAATTAAGGGATGATTTCAAAACATTGATGTGTTTGACGTTGGCAACTGAGGATGGTTTAAAAGCATTGGTGTTTGACACAATAAACATTTGCTTTCGGGAAGAAAGGGGATTGTGACTTTGCTTAGTAGTTGATACAAATGACTTTTATATGTGTTTACCAAACAAAATACAAATAATGTTACAGAGAATTGTCTGTCGATTGTTTATCATTTGGTTACCATGTTTATTATCATGCAGGTTGCTTATTATAATCATTCTAATCATGTAATCTTTTCATAAAACTGTAATACAATAGAAACTGTTTTTTATATGTGATGGGTAATTTTTAAGGTATGACAGTTCATCAAAATTTAGAACACTTGGTCTTAAATTACGTAATGTTAATGTAGTGCCATACACCAGTGTTTTGAGGTGGTCCCTACTGTATGTGTTCTCTGAGTCACTGATGTGTGCGTGTGTCATGTTGCCAGGCTAGGTTTTATGCCCCAAGCACAATTTTTGTGGATGAGATTGACTCCATCTGTTCGCGACGAGGTGGTTCGTCTGAACACGAGGCGAGTCGACGAGTCAAATCTGAACTGCTCATTCAAATGGACGGTCTGTACCGACACCAGCTGTCTTGTTTGACCCCTTCTCCCCTTGTTGACAGGCCGGGCCGGCTGGACACACTTTGACACACATACGTAGATCCCATTTACATAATACAGCTGTACCACCTTTGGTCAAAGCATTGTGTAATACCACCTATTAGGAAGTAGTAGCATTAGTCAAAGCAGAGTGTGTTTCTTCTTTGAAAATATGGTTCATTGGTTTTGTGAAACAGCACATGATACTTACCTTGTCTTTATCATTGCAATTTGTATGTTGAACTTATCTCATTTAGTTCTAACCCAAGATGTTCATCCTGTAGTACTAGATTGCTTGAGATGCAGTTAGGGCACATATGATTATCAAATAGCGTCCTTTGATGGCTTAAAGAATTCTCCATTCCATGAATACCCTAGAAGGAACTGCTTGATAGTTGTACTCTTTTTGTATCTCAGGTGATGTACACTAACGAACATTTTGGGATTAATAGAATATAGAATTACATGTGAAGCTATAATGATATTGACCCTGTAAGTACAGTATAAGCTTACACAATCCATTTTTCAAGCAATATCTAGAACAGTCGTGATCAACGGCTGTGTGCCTGGTGTGTCCCGCCTGCTCTGTCTGTCTCCCTATAACCCCTGCGTGCTCAGCTCAACCCGCCCTGTGCATGCCTCACTCTCCCTGCTCTCATGAGTCCTCTCATGTGTGTCTTTATTTCATTTCACCTGATTACCAGGCGAGGTTTTATGCACCAAGCACAATCTTCGTTGATGAGATAGACTCGATATGCGCCCGCCGTGGGTCGGACTCGGAACACGAGGCAAGTCGACGGGTCAAGTCGGAGCTACTCATACAGATGGACGGTTTGTACGAGTCTCCTCGTCCACTCAACGTCCAGTCTCGAGTTACTAGCGATGCCCATAATCCGATATTGGTCGACAAAAATGTAGCAAGATAAACTGCTGATTTGTTTCCGTGTTTTTGCACATACTTCATTTCTGGCTTTGGTAGATAGTTCATGTTTGGACACCTGTCTTGATTTGCTCTTTCTTGTATATATCTTGTATTATTTCCCCTTGTGTGTTGGATATGGAATACACAACACAGTCTGTGTGGTGTTAGTACATATGGAAGTGTAAATTGCGTAGTGTTGGAGTATTCCATAAATGCTGTTTCTATAGATACCAAATAACAAAGAAGAAGCTATGATATTTGCATGAATACAACTAAAGTAACATGTCTCCAAATGCAGCATTTATTTTGTATCTTGTAAATCATATAAACTTTATGTGGTTGTAAATTTAAAACACATTTTGTGTTTTTTATTTTATGATATATTTAAAAAAAAAAGTTTTTATTATATATTATTATTTATTTATTGTATTTTATTTGTTGTATGTTTATGGAATGTTTGTTGTCTCAGTCACATGGATTGACATATATCTTTATAAAGCATCTGTACCCGTCAAATGTCGATGTCACATTGTGTTGAACTATGACAGGTGTGTCTGTCAGTGTCACATTTGTCAATGTCACTTTACTATGAACCTGTCTCAGTGCTGCTCAGCCGTGACATGTATGTGACAGTGCTGTCTGTCAGTGTCATTCTCGTCACAGCGTCGATGTCACATTACCCGTAAGCGTGTGTCGGTGTTGACGTGTCAACCGTGTCGTGTCTGTGACAGGTGTGACTGGAGCGACGGGTCAGGACGATGACCCCACCAAGATTGTGATGGTACTGGCGGCCACAAACTTCCCGTGGGACATTGATGAGGCGCTGCGGAGGCGACTGGAGAAGAGGATCTACATCCCACTGCCAGGAGGTGAGGGTCGGGTCACACGCAGGGTTTATTCTGTTTTTGTTATTAAAGCATGTGCCAAGTTTGCCTGCCAGCCAATTTGTGTTTACTTACTTTATATTGCTCACAACAATGTTTGCAATTTGAAAGATTCCGCCTGCAACACGTTCAAATGGTAAACAAAATATCTAGTTTTAAAATAAAACTGATTGACAATAATGCTGAGGTGAGTAGAATTAATCACAATGCCCTTGGATGTTTAACTTTCCCACGTTCTAGACAGCAGACCTCCCGTTACAAATTACTGCTTAGCCAATCCTGGGTTTTGTGGAAAGGTATTGTAGGAAACTCAGTCTATTGCCAGTCAAACTTGTTATGAAACTGAATGTATTATTTACTAAGGACTTTGTATTCGGAGATACTTTGTGTCTGTGTCTTGAAGATTTCTGACTGTTTATTTTTAGGCAAGGGGCGCATGACGTAGTGAACGATTCTGATTGTGTATTTCAGCCGAGGGGTGCATGATGTCATAGTGAAGCATTCTGATTGTGTTTCAGCCGAGGGGTGCGTGATGTCATAGTGAAGCATTCTGATTGTGTTTCAGCCAAGGGGTGCGTGATGTCATAGTGAAGCATTCTGATTGTGTTTCAGCCAAGGGGTGCATGATGTCATAGTGAAGCATTCTGATTGTGTTTCAGCCAAGGGGTGCGTGATGTCATAGTGAAGCATTGTGATTGTGTTTCAGCCGAGGGGTGTGTGATGTCATAGTGAAGCATTCTGATTGTGTTTCAGCCAAGGGGTGTGTGATGTCATAGTGAAGCATTCTGATTGTGTTTCAGCCGAGGGGTGCATGATGTCATAGTGAAGCATTCTGATTGTGTTTCAGCCAAGGGGTGCGTGATGTCATAGTGAAGCATTCTGATTGTGTTTCAGCCAAGGGGTGCGTGATGTCATAGTGAAGCATTCTGATTGTGTTTCAGCCAAGGGGTGCGTGATGTCATAGTGAAGCATTCTGATTGTGTTTCAGCCAAGGGGTGCGTGATGTCATAGTGAAGCATTGTGATTGTGTTTCAGCCAAGGGGTGTGTGATGTCATAGTGAAGCATTCTGATTGTGTTTCAGCCAAGGGGTGCATGATGTCATAGTGAAGCATTCTGATTGTGTTTCAGCCAAGGGGTGCGTGATGTCATAGTGAAGCATTCTGATTGTGTTTCAGCCAAGGGGTGCGTGATGTCATAGTGAAGCATTCTGATTGTGTTTCAGCCAAGGGGTGCGTGATGTCATAGTGAAGCATTGTGATTGTGTTTCAGCCGAGGGGTGTGTGATGTCATAGTGAAGCATTCTGATTGTGTTTCAGCCAAGGGGTGTGTGATGTCATAGTGAAGCATTCTGATTGTGTTTCAGCCGAGGGGTGCATGATGTCATAGTGAAGCATTCTGATTGTGTTTCAGCCAAGGGGTGCGTGATGTCATAGTGAAGCATTCTGATTGTGTTTCAGCCAAGGGGTGCGTGATGTCATAGTGAAGCATTCTGATTGTGTTTCAGCCAAGGGGTGCGTGATGTCATAGTGAAGCATTCTGATTGTGTTTCAGCCAAGGGGTGCGTGATGTCATAGTGAAGCATTGTGATTGTGTTTCAGCCAAGGGGTGTGTGATGTTATAGTGAAGCATTCTGATTGTGTTTCAGCCAAGGGGTGCATGATGTCATAGTGAAGCATTCTGATTGTGTTTCAGCCAAGGGGTGCGTGATGTCATAGTGAAGCATTCTGATTGTGTTTCAGCCAAGGGGTGCGTGATGTCATAGTGAAGCATTCTGATTGTGTTTCAGCCAAGGGGTGCGTGATGTCATAGTGAAGCATTCTGATTGTGTTTCAGCCAAGGGGTGCGTGATGTCATAGTGAAGCATTCTGATTGTGTTTCAGCCAAGGGGTGTGTGATGTCATAGTGAAGCATTCTGATTGTGTTTCAGCCAAGGGGTGCGTGATGTCATAGTGAAGCATTCTGATTGTGTTTCAGCCAAGGGTTGCGTGATGTCATAGTGAAGCATTCTGATTGTGTTTCAGCCAAGGGGTGCGTGATGTCATAGTGAAGCATTGTGATTGTGTTTCAGCGGAGGGCCGTAAGATGCTGCTAGAGATCAACCTGAAGGACGTGGACTTGGCGGCTGACGTAGACTTGGAGCAGATCGCGGGCCGACTGGACGGGTACTCCGGGGCCGACATTACCAACGTCTGCAGGTAGGCACGCCACGCCGCCAGGCTACACGGCTCTTTCTTAACTGTTGATAGTGCGTATTTAAAAACTAGAAATGTCATTTTGTATCACATTACGTTTAACAAACCTGCAGTAGATATGTCGCCCATTAATACTATTCTGTTTGGTTTTCATTTGTTGGAAACATTTTACATTTACACATTAAGCATGAACAGGTTTTTTAAAATAAAATAGATGTATCTTATTTCGCCTTTGAAAGAGAAGAAATGTCGCAATTGTAGGTCAGCTTATAGGTGTATTATGAAATGTTACCTGGAAATCTAGATTGATTCTACAATAACAAAGTAGATTTCAAATGATACTAAGATTAATTAGATTGGATGACCTGTGAAGATACTAGCAACCATTAGTCAAAGTTTCTTGACATGGTTAGAGTAAATTTTTCTCTTGGGTGTCCATTTTTGTTGTTAACTTGAGAACACTTCCCCTGTCCGCAGGGACGCGGCCATGATGTCCATGCGACGGCGGATCCAGGGTCTCGCTCCAGACCAGATCCGGGCCATCCCAAAGGAAGAACTGGAACTACCAACGACGATGGAGGACTTTGAGATGGCCATCAAGAAAGTCTCCAAGTCCGTGTCCAGCGAAGACATCGAAAAGTACCAGAAGTGGATGGAAGAGTTTGGTTCCGTCTAGCCAGTCGTCATGGCAACCGCTTGGCTCCAGCCATCTGTGGAGCAGTTTGGTTCCGTCGGAGATGTGGGTTGGGTTTTTAGTCTCCGTCTGGTTCCAAATTGATGCATATTATGGGACAGATGTATTAACACTGGAGCGTCTTTAGTTGTGTTCATCCTTTCAGTTAGTTTATGTATTATCAAATGCTTTGAGGAAAGTGATTGTCCAGTGTTCAGGCGGTTCTGTAACTGCGTTAATACACAAAAGAGAATGACAAATAAAGCATCAACATATTATAAAGACAAAAACTGCTGGTAGTTGTTTTCTATTTTGCGGGTATGTGTTGTAGTTACAGGGGATTTGTGACAGTACTTGTGACCGGTACTTGTCAACTGCAGAGAGAATCACGTTTTCATAAACAAACCAAACCAGTACTGTGATATCTGGCAGTGTCATGTATCTGGAAACAAGTTAATCTAATGAAACCTACACAGAGTGTGTCCACTTAAGTGCTAGTAATGTTTAAGACCCACTTGTGTTCCGACATACAATAATGACTACAGCCTGTAAATGTATTCAGACAGATAAAATCAATCTATCCAAATACATACAATGCATAAAAAATACATATTTTGGTGTCCAAAAATGTTGCCGTGTACTGTAGGTATATGTGTGTATAATACACGGTAGACGTCCAAGTGCTTACAATACAGCAAAATAATTATTTTCATGGTAATACAAGTGCCAATATTAAACTATTTTAGATGGATCCTCTCCAAGCATCTACTTCAAAGAAACGATTACTCCACCAATCTTCTGCAACAACTGAATGCCTGTATATCTGACCCCTTTAAAGAGGTTCATTGTGTGAAAGCTGAAAGCAGCAGAAATGATAATGGACAAGTAAATGTATCAGTTTAGTTGTTCAGACAACTTTATTGTGCTAGAAATAAATAGATGACACAGTAAGCAGACAACACCGTGTGGCGCCACTGCTGCAGCCAACGTAGCCAGGATGTAGGTGTCACCACCGAGCTGGACGCGATAAATATCTAAGCCTTAATATACCGCTGCGCATACTGTGTGTTTCTGTCGCTATAAACCGGTTAAGTCGTTAAATGTACTGCCATATAGTGTACGATGCGACAACTTGAACAAACAAGGCTGCCAGTGGTTCGTAACCTAATGCATGTCGTGTGTTACAGTGCGTGTATAAACGGGGCAGCATGAAAACAATGTCAACAAAACACTGACAAATGTGAAACACTGAAAGCCCATGTGCGGCCAACAAATATACCATCTTTACCAACTGCATGACTGCCACAACGAAAACATTTCACAGAATAAACAACATATTCAATTTAAACACCAATCTCAAATAACAATCAAAACAAAGTTGACAAATCCCAAAATCGTAGTTGTTGTTATTAACTCCTGCTAAGATAGAAAATGGAAACTGTATAAACGGCACTGGCTTCAATGAGTTTATCGTCTGGGATTAATACTTGTCCAATAACTGTTGAAACAGCGTACTACGAGATTAGACAACGGTTCATACGATAGCACACACCGTCAGTTAATACATTTACTACATTGGTTATGTTACGTCGTTAGAGCACGGAAACTTGTGACTGTAACACAGTACTGTAGAAGCAAATTATACACCAATACAGTCCTATGTCATAAACCGCCATCAGTTCCCATAGTTAGCCTAAAGCCAGTGCATTGTAAAGACTAGATTAATATTTCGGAGGTCGTGTTGTAACGTTCAGTCACAGGAAACACATGCAAAGTGGTTATATGGTACACGATACCTAGTTAAGTGCATGCAACAGTAGTAGCCGCAATCCTGTCTTAGTATCCTCGCTATTTACAGTATAACATCGTGCTGGAACAATACTGGAATATCACATCGCTGACAAGAGCTGGCACGTCGGCCACAGTGGAATGGCATCGCCTCCGCCCACATTCATCTACCGGATCAGAAGTTGCCACCGAGACCACTGGCGAGGCATCCGATAAAGCTACAGCCACACATACAAGACAGACCCAATTAAAAACACCTCCATCCACCACTGCACTGTCATGCCTGTAGCCCCAGCTATCACCTCACCTGGTGTCCAGGTAACTAATATTAATTAACCCCACCCAGGATTGATTCATCTATTCCAGGACGGTCGACCCAAGCAGGCTATGCATCGTACAATTTGTCACCTTTCTGGAGAATCAATATTATCCTGACCTCAACATACATTTCTGCTAATCGCTCTTGAACCATCAGCTGCAAACTGTCAGCTTAGATGATACACATACAGGACTGTCATATCAATGTGACGCGAAATAGATGCATAGCCTGTAGCGGGTGACGATGTTGGAGTAGAGAAATGTCAATGACTGTGCGCCAGTCAGTGTGAGCACACCGTTGTATCACAAGCCTCCATACAGCTTATAAATTACATCTCCAATTACAAAACTGATTTTCACCATTTCACACATCATTTCTACCTCGTGGAATGCATCCTTATTACATCATCTGGGTAGGGGGCATTCTGGTTTCTCCTAGGTAATCACAGACTTGAAAACGTCTTCAGACGTAGTGGAGCCACTGTGTAAATTTGTCAAACGTCACAAACACCACAAATAGTTGACACTGCAAACAACGACGTGACCGACAGACTCATAGCGACAATGACACATCGTTGTTGAGTGTAAAAACGGCACAAGTTGTTCCAGCCGGCAGCATCCTTAGATCAGATGTGTGTGCGACCACTTAGGTGGTACTGGCAGACGACAACTGCCAGTGAAGAGACAGCAATGCCACGGTCATGGATGCGCTCTTGATGGTGACACGAGCAGCGAATGAGGTGAACAGTTGCAGGACGCGTACAACACAGGAACTCACTAACACATGCAGACAAAGCACTGAGTCTCCTCTCACGACAGCATGTCTGAAACAAACAGACAACAGCATCAGATCAACCGTTGACGTACACTGTGGTGCAGTTTACACTGCTCTCCCCTGTATTTATATCAACAACAAGACTGGTACATGTGTTATTGTCTTAGATTTATACTGGGTCAAAGCATCGATGAATATTACAATTTGCAACAGGTCAAAAAAAGGAATTTGATATAACACTAGATGGTTACAATTGAATTTAATGGTTTTTAATGGTTTAGACACGAACAAAATCAGTTTCTCGCACAGCTATCTGTATAAGCTAGTTGATACAGTGTACAGTATAGTCATGGTAAACAATGCAAACTGAAGAATACAAGATGAAGACTGAAGAATATCACTCTTATATAAACAAAACACAAGGAAAAGAACAATATCATACAACAACACCTATTTACTTGAAGAAATACTGTACATAGTTGTTGGCACTATGACAGGACAATAGCTTCTACTTACTTTGGAACAAGTCCTTTTAACTTTTTTTATATTTCGGAAACATCTAAACCAGTTCCAAAGCAAGTATTGATCTACTGTTAACGCACTTACAATCGACACACCGAACACAGTGTTGAGAACAGGAAAAGAATGGCAATACTTAACAAATCAGCCAACTGTGGAAACACTTAAGGCAACACAAAGTGGACAAATGCAGCACAAACAACAAACAGAAATAAAAGTAACTGATATATCAGTCACGTATCTTCGACATGAAGGAAACGTTCACCTACACTGAGTATCAAATTCAGTAACAACATAACCAATTATTGAAATCGTTCAACGAGAGCGAACGGACAGACAGACAGGTTCAGCGACATTGTGCTGTGGTGCAATGAAAGCAAATGGTTCCACTGAGCAGAAGCACACATCCATCACATCACGTCTAGTCCGACGGCACTCAGTAAACTCAACAGTGAAAGCACCGGGTCTAAGAACGGTGCAACGAACCAACCAACTATCAAGTACAACACCAACGAACGCATGAGTGAAGAGAGGCTCACAACAAACTCTCATACCCACTTTCCACCGCTACTCAGATGTTCACTTTGCTCTGATCCTCGCCTCGGTCCTCGGCGGGGCAGGCAGTGTGACCTCCACTGGCCACGTACGTCATGTACGGGTCCTCCCGCGACATCAAGGGGCTGTCACCTGAGTCGGCCATGCCACCCAGTGGGTCTTTCATCGCCAACTTGTCATCCCCCTCGTGATACTGGACAGTGTCGGCCGATTCGTCCACTTTGGCCGGTGCAGGGTTCGGGTTGACGGCTCCAGTGACATCCAGCCGGTCAGGCCTGACGGTCATTGGACGGTTGTGACCGTGCGAGGTGTGCGGCCGGTAGTCGGCGTCGGACGAGCTGCTGGCTTCTGAGCTGTCAGACTCCTCAGAGTACACAAAGGCCTGGTCATCACTGCAGGAACTTCCTGACCGCATCAGCTGGACATCCTCCTGTGGCTGGCTGGCCGTGTCACCAAAGCCAGACTGCGGGTGACACTCTGGTGGCACCATCTCGGCCTTGGGGTCCCCCAGGAACATCTCTGTGTGGTCGTCCTTGCTCTCCTCAGCCTCACCAACCGCCCCTTCCGCTCCTCCAATGACCACCCCCACCGGCCCGTCTCCTTCCTCCAGGCCGTGGCCCAGCGGGGGTGCGTTGAACGTGAATTCCATAGGGGCTGCGCCAGCATCTCTTGGCACCCCATCGGCGATGCCATACACTGTGGGAAATACTCTCATGTCGTCTCGGCCAGACGATGCGTCGTTGTCGAAGACTTCGTCGTCTTCGTACGATCTTCCCTCTTCTTCAACCGTGTTCTCGTGTTCAGGAATCACCCTGACGTTGATATGTGCTGACACCTGGTCATTGGAATCTTCCATCCTGGTTTCTTCGACAGTTTCGAGCTGTCGGTCATTACTCTCTTGTCCCTCAAACATGCCAGCCACTGCAGCGGCTTGGAAGGCTGCGTCAAACTCACGGCTACTCAGACTACCAGACTCGTCTTCTGCACGGCTGTGCTCAATTGAAGCAGACTCCTCTGCAGGGATTGAAATCTGATCATCAGCTAGCTTGAAACCAGCAGCATCTTCCAATGCATCATAAGCAACATCATGTTCAGATGTAGCACTGGTGACGTAATCTTCAGGTTTATCACTGATGAGATCATTATCACAAGCATCACTGGTGACGTCAGCTTCAGATGCATTATAGTCAACATCACCTCCAAGTTCATCACCAGCTGATTTATAATCAGAGGCAACATCACTTTTAGCAGCTTCACTGGCAGCATCCCATTCAGATATATCGATGGCTACATCATCTTTACGGTTATCTCTAGCAACATCATCATCTTCAGATGCATCATGGGCAACATCAAAATTACTGGCATTCTCGGTCTCCATGACAACAGGAGGTTCTGCATCTTCTTGTGCGACAATAGCAGCTGAACATTCACTGTTCCCGTTCCCATCAGACATACAATTCATGATTTGATGATCAAGATCAAATACGCCCACTGGTGCCCCTTGATTGACAGCTGTCACCCCATCGTCATTACTGTCAGATGACAGCCACTGTGTAATGGCGTTGTTCATGACGTCGCAGACAAAACTCTCGACAGTCTTCATATCACAAGCATCGCCTTCTGGGATGACTGCGGACACGTTGTTGGTCTCTACCTCTTGGGTGTCTGCACGGCCGGTTCCTAGCTCAGAATTCACCGTATCATCAGAGACAAATTCTTCAGTAGAAGGAATATCCTTCCGACTTTCATCCATTCTCAGCTCCTCGCTGTCCACAGATTCTTGCTGGCAGCTGTGTGGGGGGTTTAGTGACGACTCCACCAACTTGCTGTCTCTACTGCTGGCCCATGATTTTGTGCTTGCTGCCTCCGCCAGTGGGTCAACATTTCCCATCTCAAACTGGGCGTCGAACACGTTCACCTGTTGGGCGCTTGGCTCGACAGAGTCAGCCTCTATGAGTGGAGACATTGCCTCCTTACCACCACAGAACTCATCTTCAGTAAACTGTTTCTGTCTAGACTCTTCGGCGGGCATGCCAACGCTTAGGTCACCTTCAAGAAAGACCGTGTGACAATGTTTGGATTACGGGAAAACCTACCAGACCCAAACGGAAACGAAACCAACAAAACGGAAGTCTACATAAAACAGAACAACGACTGTCTACCTAACGTATGATAATTTACCATTTACATTAAGGTGCGGACAAGTTCATTTTAAACACATGTCGTGGCCAATAATGATTACAATATTGGAAATTGTTTGTTCTACAGCAAATTATTCTTAATGCAGGAAGAGTTAGGATTAAGAACCTAGTGACGGACAACAGCTGGACCCAAGGATAAGCTGCCATGAGAACGCAACTCACCAGGTAATCCTTTATTGGCGTTCTCTTCAAAAGCAATTAGTGGTGCACTAGGGGGCACTGTCTGGCCGTCGGTCATCATGTCCAGACCTAGGTTGATGAGCTGTTTGTCACCCTCAATTTTGCCAAGATCAATGACCTGCTCAAAATGGTCGCTTGAGCTGCCATTGGGCCGCATATCCAATCTGCAAAGACATCATTGTTGTAACCGATGGTTAATTTCATTGAATTTTTCGAAGTAAGATCATTTTTAATCCGGATGCAACACCAAACATACACAACTTAGAGACCAACTGGAAAAGTATACAGAAAACACATGAAATGACACATTTCGACTCTTCTTTGCTGTAGTAATATTTTCAAGTGTGATTACTGCATACATCAATAACAAACATCATATTCTGTATTATTCTTGAGCTCATGCACCCCAGAACAAGCGTACCACTGGTGATTTTGCACCATTCTTTTTGTATTATTATAAAGTCTGGTATTCTTTGATAAAATTCAATTGAAGTATCAAATTACAACTTAATAAAACAGCCATAAATATCAATGAATTGTCATTCATTCTGAGACGATAAATCCTAAATATTTAGCAGTAAGAGATCTAACCATGATCTACTAACAGCAAATATTGGAAGAGCATTTAAATTTGTTCACAACTGAAACAGGTGAGTAGTGATGACGTGGTTTCACACAAGACTTACTTGCTGTCCAACTGCAGCATGTCGTCACTGTTCTCATCACATCTGCTAAATCCATTCAGATCACGATGACCGCCACTGACCGCCGCACTGCCGAGGCCGCCCAGTAAGTCCGGCGGGTCAGCACACACGGCCGAACTGACCGTGGTCTCAGTCCTCTCACTGACCACGTCACCCGGCCGGACACCACTGTCTGCCTCGGCCGTGTCAATGTCTTTGTCCTGCTCTAGTCTCTCCCGCAGCGACTCCTTGCTGTCCTCATCACTCACACAGTCAGCGTTGACACTGGTCACACTCACAGGCATCTCTCCATTGCCACTCACCACAACGTCAGTATTTCCTACCAAGTCCCCATTTCCCAGCTCTGAACAACTGTCTTTACCATCGGCTATCAAGTCTCCCGGTTGTAGACCCTCCGTGGACTGCACTGGTGCGGCTTCAGTGGCGGGGTCATCTATGACTTCCCCTCGCTCCCCGGCGTCCTCTATGACTATGTCGTTCATCTGTATCACTGGCTTCTCTTCCGAGTTCTCCTCGTCTCGTCGGACCTCCTCGCCTTGTCCGATCAACTCAGACTGCTGTTCCAACACTGGTTCTTGTTGCTGTGGCTGTTCCGCATCTTGTTGCTGTTCTTGCCACGTCTCTGGCTGCTGAACCTGTTCCGTTTCCACCTTCTGTTCTGGCTGTTGCTCCTTCTGCTCTTCTTGCTCCTTCAGCTCTTGCTCCTCCGTGACCTCTGTCACCGGGACGACTTCCTCTGCTTTCTTCATGACTTCGTCCTCCTTCTCCTCACTGCTCGACTTGGATGAGTCGGACAGCTTCTCCGTGGAACGCCCCAAACGCCCCTTGTTGCCCAGCATCTGCTGGAGAAGGGCAGATTTGAACTTGGGAGCGCCCTCGTCTGATGTTGCCGCAGTTGTAGTTGCAGCGACAACCGCGGCGGGGGATTCCTCGCCTCCCACTTTCTCTTCCGCAGGGACTGAGTTTGTGGCGGTCTCAGACTGCAAGCAGCAAACAGGGATGAGAGCAAGTCATCGGAAAACAATGAATATTTAACACTGAAAGTTCTGGACACTATCCCAGGCCAGTTTCATAAAGCATTCAAAGGAACAATCTTTACATCATTTAATACAATTATTTATGTTTTGAGAGCCTTCTGTGATTGTTAAATGTCATGCAATCTACGTCTAGGATCACGGTAAAAACATACGTATTGTACAAATGCTGGCCACTAACATCTAATAAAACCCACAAATCAATGCATGTGATTTTTTTACCAAAATATAAAAGAAACACAACATTCACATTACACATAAATAACACAACATGAGGCAAAGTCAAACAACTACTAGGTAAATGTTATAACACCAAATAATTGTAATAATGTGTCATGGCCATAACACTGTGATAATTGGCATCAACTGAAAAAATATTTACTCCTTACTAATATGAAAAATGTTATTTTGTCTAGCACCGACTGACCTTGGGCGAGGTGTCGTCCACTTTCACCCTCTTCATGATCATCTCCAACTTCTGCAACCCACAGTTACTAATAAAACAACTAAACTTTCGATACACAAAGTAAGCTACAACGTAATTTAGGCCACATACATGTATAATATCTATGTATTAATATGATAAGTTTAGAGTATTGTAAACGTATCTCCTAACAAACAACAATGTCCACTTGCTGTTCTACGTTCAGTCGCTCCCTTTCGACCATTAGCCTGTGACCTAGCATTTAGTGGTGCATTTAAAAATGATTGACTGAGTTTGCAATGTGCTTCTCTCTGGTGGAGAAACACAGAAACAACTCTCCATAGATGGTGCCAGTCATTTCAGATAGTGCAGACGATTTTCAAATCAAAACAATGGAACATTGATAATCTCTGCCCTTGATGCATAGCTCAGTGTGTGTGAGAGTGTACATGTGTGTTAATAACATGTTTTAAAAACTTTATATATTAGTGAGACAAACCCATTTAGATCTGAATCCATCAGACAGCTACACAGCACAACCACAGCGCTAAGGCCAATGCATCACCAAGTCCCCTGACACTAAGTCCCCCGGACCTAAATCCCCTGGTACCAAATCCCTGAGTCACAGTCTCCTGGTGCCGTGTAAAAATAGTCCATTTCAAACAAACATCCATCTTCATCTGTCTGGCTGCATAACCATAAACAATCAATACTGCAGGAAATAACATAAAAATGTTAACATAATATGTCGAAACTCGGAGCACAGATATGAGAGAGTAGAATGTCCCACCTTCTTGCGAGCAATGCGTTCTTCCTCCTCCCGTTTCATCCTCACCAGTCTCTCTGCCTCCTTCCTCTCCGCCTCCTCCTGGGCTGCCTTCTCAGCCTCCTCCTTCTGTAAGACACAGACACTTTGTCACAAAGTTCAAAGGTCAGGTTTTATATAGTTCTTAGGTTGATTCCTCCAAACAGCCCAAACTTGGGCTAACGCAGGAGTTCTAGAATTAGTGAGTCCACTACAGGTTACACATTTACCCCCTGTGTGGGATCTTTTACTTCCCCTGGCATAGACACCAGATACAAGGGACCTCCGGCGTTTAGTGTCTCTTCCGAAAGACACAGGCAATTGTGGGGTGAACGAAATTGCCTAAGTTTCGAAACGGCGGTAGGTGGGATTGAACCACCGTCCCCTCGATTGACAGTCTGGAGCTCCTCCACGCAACCACCGCTCCCCATAGCACAGTAAGGGCTGCTCAACCTGTGTTACACTGTGCTCCCTGGCAGACTTGTTCAATCTAACACCATCTTTCTAACACCAACTTCACTTGTTTGGGAAGCATTCAGATATTCTACAATGAATGCACAAAGGTTATTTGTAAGCAAATATCTACCACTGTTTATAGGCAGGCATTCATTCGTACATCTGAATAAACTTGAGCAACGTAAAATGAACAAACTTGCCCAAAGTTAGAAATAGCAGCACAGGATACGAAACCGAGCTCTCTCGATTAAGAGTACGCTGCTCTAGACACCTTATTACTGTGCTCCTGCATTCTGGGAACATTATGGCGAGGTACATTCAGACCACTGACAACACTGGCATCAAACAACATATTATGTTTATCAATAAAAACTAAAGTTAACTATTCCCTCATTTGTACGAGGTAGTTGCAATATCGACTCACAGCTTTCTTCTCAGCTTCCAGTCTCTCCTCTTCTTCCTTCTTCCTCTTCTCCTCCGCTTCGATTGCTTTCTTCAGTCGTTCTGCCTCTGCTATCCTCGCCTCTTCCGCCAGACGTAACTCCTCCTCCTCGAGTCGTCGCTGCTCCTCCTCCTCCTTCCGTTTACGCTCCTCTTCCTCCCGGCTGAGCAACATAAACACATTGGGTCGTTAAAAGGCTACGTAAACTGAAATTTTCTATTTCTTTGAAACTTTGCATACATAAACTTAATACTCTTGTCACTGTAATGTGCCAAATATGAAGCGTATTCGTTATGAACCTATGTCACTGGTCATTCAAAAGTGAGTCACAACACAATAAGCTCGACAAATGTTGCTGACATCACCAGAACAAGTCGTGTATGTCTTAACACGGAAATTGGCAGTATGGCTTGTCGTCCCAGGTTGTACATGAAATTTCTATCGTGAAATGTATTATTTGTTTACACCACCAAATAAATAATAATCTCACCTACAAATCTGTCATGGGGTGCCTACAGGAATGTTCTTTACTTTTTGAGTTATTGTTGTTTGAACGCCATGAATAACTACTCTACTTTGAAATACACCCATACCCACATACATACTGCAGGGTTAAGCTTTCGTGCTTTTCAAACTATGATTATTCGTGATTCTGTGGTTAATTCGTGCTGGCAGCTCTGCATTAGTATCACCACTCATTTTCTCCATTATATGTCTCTCTTATCTAGTATGGTTTTCTGCCACACCTGAGCCAATCTGAGTAGGGTAACAAATGTGTTTCTCACACGCGTTGTTCCTCTCTCTGTTTCGCCTCCTCGGCCTCGCGCTCTGCCTTCTCGCGAGCCTGGCGTCGCTTCTCGGCCAGCTTTGCCTTGTAGTCATCCTCCGAGATCTGCTTTGACTTATCCTCCATCTTTGCTGTGTCTTCCCCTGGGGGCTTCTTCTCCTTCACTGGGGACGCCTCCTTGGGGGAGGGCGCCTTCTTCGCTGGCGGCTGATAAACACATCATGTCATTCCAATACTAGTGTAACTCACAACTACTGCACATATTTGCTATCCTTTTAATAATGCAACTGTCTGTTTTGCATTTTATTTTTAAATTGTGGCATTATCAGGAAGCTTCTAAAGAATGTCATTCATCATAGGATTGCCAGTTTGTCTATGCCCAAAACTATTTAATTTTTCATTACACAACACGAGCGAAAGCAATGTTAACCTATTCCCAACAATTCAAATACTGAACATAAGCAACAGCCTTGCTTTAGCACAACTAACAGAAAATTACTTTACACATTTGCATATAAAATACATACAAGAAGAAGCACATCAATAGCAGTGCGACACATTCAAGCTGTTAACATAAATACAGGGCATATGCATAATGCAACCAATTAATGAACTAATTAAACTGTAATAACCAACAGCTGCCACATGACTGCAAGGCTGGCAAGGCTGCCAAAGCTGTAATGGTATCACTTCCCTTACCTACCACACAGTTGACAAGATGTAGATTGTCTTTGTCACGCTAAGGTTAACAGGTGAAAAGTTAGTTGGTGAAAGTTGTGCGATCCCGATCTCAACCAACTAGTCACACATGCAATAAACGTGGTGTTGTTGACATGAATAAATCTCTGTAATCAATTAGACTTTTTTTGCAATATTGTTAATTTTGGGAGTGTAGTATATAATTTTGTTCAATCAACAAAACTCAACATTCAAACTTACAAGGCCGTCATTGCGAGGCCAAGCACTTGTAACTTTGTAAACATTTAACTTAAAATTTCATGTATATCAATATATTGTTTCTCTTTGAAATTTTCCTGACTAATTTAGTAAACATTTTTACTCAGGTTTCAATTCCATCTTAACAGTGAATTTATAAAGATCTACCTGTAACAAAATGTGGGAATAACATATTGTAAAAACAGGGTTTGTTTAAACGTTGTAAGCCAGACAAATTACTACAACTTTATATTTGTCAAATATGCACAAGAGAGTCAACTATGTTGTAACAGAAATTTCCAACAGAATCACTGTTTCTGTGTTACAGGGTAAATTATCCTCACATTTACCCCATTTTTACCCTATGGAACCACATTTCACCTAATCTCCCCATCACAGCATTGTGTGTATACTAATACACTAATATTCAGAGAGCAGTCTGTCAAAGCAGTTGGTACACTAACCTTTTTCTCTTGTGACGTAGTAACCTTAATGTGTACTGCTTTGACAGGTCCCTAGAAATGACGACGGTGCACAGCAGGTAGGTTAGCAACGGCCGACAATGGCAGCACAAACACAACAAAGCCTCCACCAATAACAACAGATGTTACCAACCAACAAAACACACGTCCAGTTAAAGTTAAGTGTGGTGCAACATAATAACAGGCACATGGATCCCATGGCGACACTGACAAACTCAGACACTGGCTAGCACGTTATGTATGTTTATACAGGCGTTTAACAGACAGGTTTAACTAATTATAACCACCAGTTGATACGCACTGAAATGTCTGTTGTATAAACCAAGCAAACTTTACCACCAATCTAGCTTCATAGAAGGTATTAACCGAAGTTATCTTTAAACATGGACGATACACGTTTTTGCTCGGAGAACGGGACTGCTGTCACGACTGAGTATGTACCTATACGGGCCCTACCTTGGGTGTTGGTTTGCTGTTCTTGCTCACTGAAGGCATTGATGGCTTCAACGCGGGTGTCACAGTTCGCGCCACAGCAGGCTGCATCTTTGGCGGTGTCGACTTCGCCTTGGCCGCTGTGTTCGCGACGCTCGTGACAGGGCTGGGTCTAGCAGAACCCTGCCTCTGGGAAGACAGGGATCGCGTGGACGACCTCGCAGGCGTCTTATCCTTGACAGGAGTGGCCTTTGTGGACACCGACGTGTCCTTGGGGGAGGGCACTTTGGGAGCGGAGAGCCGCTCAAACGTGCGGCGCAGGTCGGCGCGACTGCGCCGCGCGGAGGAAGGGTCGGCACTCTTGGACCGAAGTTTGCCTACAGGTGACACAGACCCTTTGAGGAAGATGACACAAGCATGGTTAAGACCGTCACCGTTGCATGGCAAGTGTAAAGCAAATGACAAAATGTCAGCAGCTGAACATGCACCCAAACCATTATACTGTGGCCCCGGCTCAGTTCACCTCTAGGGACACTGTGTACCTCGTCAGCACATCACCTCAGCTGACATTTCTCTGGAAAACTCCTAACCCATAAAAAACACTACAAAACAGAATTCAGAAATTTATATGAAGCTGCAACTGTATGAATTAGTGGCGCACTTCCACGAGCTCAGACAAGGTCAAAGGTCATGTCTGATTGCATGTATTAATACTCCACCACCAGCGGACAATTACAGTCAATTCAAGCCAAATGTTGGCACTCTACCATTGCAGTTGGTTACAAGGATTGCTAAAAAAATCTACAGCATTACATTATGACAAAACGGAATAGTTTTGGTCATGAGTCAACATGATTCTGAAACTGTTACTAGATGGTTGTATTGCAGAGCATATGCCACGTGAGTATAATGTTTAAAAATACCATGTGTTAAGACAATTTACCTCACACCAGAAATTGTTAACACCTGAAGGAATACCATATTAGACAATAAATCCTCCACTTAGAATGCAGCTGTTTGGCTGTACCTGTGTGCCCTGGAGATGAACTGCATTGGCCAGAACCACGGAAAGCAAAAGTGAAAGAGAAAGTGGGGCGAGTGTACAACAGGAACTTACGAAATCTATGACAAACGAGTTGGTTACCATCGGCCTTTTTCTCAGTGCTGCGGCCCTGGTGTGCCTGCGATGAGAAAGTTGGCGACGCGTAGCTCGGCAGGCGGCCGCCGACACTGTGCGGCCGCGGCCGACGCATCGGGCTCCACTCGCTGCTCGACAGCGTGTTGTCCGAGTAACTGCTCTTGGGGCGGCGAGCTACGGGTGCCGCGGTCGCTGCTAGAAAAGATGGACGGGGTTGAAGGAGTGCCATTTGTGACGGTGCGCAGGGCTGGTGCATTCTCGTCCACTGGGCCGTCAAGTAGGGGCGGGGCGGGGTATTCATCTGACAAGGGCAGGGGTGTTCCAACCGCAGAATTTTACAATGTTTTGTAATCTAACAATTCATATTTGAACACCGGAAACAAAATAAAATTTAATAAACTTTTCTTCAACCACATAGTTAAATTTATTATTTTAACAATTTGACAACCATTGATAGCTTTCATCAGGAACTGAAAGATGGTTTTCCTCTGTTTGTCAGCTGACCTGATGAACAGGATATGTAATATCTTACACACTGTGGCTATGAGGTGATGGTTTGTTCTATGGAGGAGAGAGACGCCCAGTGGACAGTGCAGAAGCCCGACACCATCTTACCGAGCCTCCCTTGTGGTTGTGACGATGCTCAATGAAGCGACATCAAACGCAGCAACTACACCGACCGACCGACGCGGCTGTGGCATGCAGACGAGGTAGTGTTAGAGTGGGCCGGAGAGTTAGTACGAGGCAGAAACAAGCAACATGCCATGCAATCTGTGCTGACTCTACCACAGACAGACACCCATAACATACATGAAAATCCACCGGAAACAAAGAAACCATGTTGTCCTTAATAAGACACCCTGTATTAATGAGCACACTGCATTAATGGGGACAGAAACTGATACGGTTTCGCAGTTTTGTTCACCGGTGGATTTCCATGAACATACCAGCAAAACAATCACATGCGATGCAAAAACGTGCTACATAAAAACAGTGTGTAACAGCTGAAATGACACGCAATGTCAAACGACGTCCACCTCACTTCTGTCCAGCTGGTCAAGCTTGTCCACACCTAACATCTGTGGGATTTGAAATGTCACTGATGCGGTGTTACTAGGGGGAAGCACCATCCTGATTATGAGCGAATACGTTGGGCGAAGGGAACAAAATGTGATACTCGAACCAACAGAACACAATACGTTGCCTTACCACTGCTAGTGTCTTCGGAAATGTTGCCAATTGAGCAGCCTACTAAAGCATGCTTCTGTAGCGTGCTGTCGGGCAGCGTGAGTTTCTTCTTAGAAAGTTGACTGGTGGATGTGGACAGACGTTTCATGCTTGGCCGCTTGATGCCGTTGCTGACCACTGCGCTAGCGGAGGACAGGTCAGCTAGAGCGGACAAACAAGCAGCCACATGCTACAGCAATCGCAAGCATCACGCACTACACTGCCACCACGTCTCTACAGTCTACACACCAACTCCTGGAAACCAGCTCAACTCACAACCTACTCAGCAAAACCATAGAGGGTTCACTGCTAAAGAACACAGCTTAAAGGTTCTTTAAAAAATATGCTGACGGTATACTTGAATGAGTATTTGCAATTAGAATTTATTTGGTCGATGTGAAAACTATGAAATAATAAACAACCACATTAGCAATATGCTGTTGATTAACATTTTCAGTTCTTTGATGTTCAACATGGTTGTGGTGTTCTTACATTTAAGAGTACCAATTCAGCCAACTTCCTATTAATAACTGATGCTGGCTAATGGAACACATAACATCTCTTTAATACTAAAACTAACCTAATGGACAGAGGGTGAAGGGTGGTTACAAAGATCCCTTCCTTGAGGGTAGAGCAATTTCTCAGATAAATCCCTTACAGCCTAACACTGTTAACAACAGACTGGTTTCTTGTCAGTGTTTGCAAATACGTGGTGGCATTCAACTACACAAACAACGAAACACATCATAACATCAACACAATAAAAAACATCAATAATAACCTCATAATACACATGTTACTGTAGTATAAACAACAATAACATGTATTCATGAGATTAAAAAAATAAAGCTGATCATTACTTAAATAATAATAACAATGATATCAAATTAACTCATACCAAAAACAGTGCATGACAAGAACAAATATATAGAAAAGACACAACACCAGATGCAACATCAGCAGCTTGACAAGAAGACATAGAGCAAGAAGGAGAAATTTGAAATTCTGAAGAGGTTTCCCAGATAGAGACAGCATTATAGATCCGTGAAGTACTATTTTTACGTTACATACAATTCGCCCCTCTACATTTATCGACAAAGAGCAAGAGGTACAGAGGTCCTTCTAACCTAATCCTCCGAATCACCCTATGTAAACCAGTGCCACATGATAGAGAAGACAGAACAGATCTCAGCTTATCCCTCCACACAATCTAATCTACAGACGTCAGCCGACTAGGTAGGTAAGAGACCCAAAAATACTAGGAAGAATTACTTACTTTTTCTCCGCCCTTAACGGGAAAGAGAAAGAATGCAAATAGATTAAGGTGAACAAGTGTGTATCTTCATACAATTGATGAGTTGTCTTCTGTGAAATGATCTGTCAACTCCAGCTTCATTCCTACTGAACTCAAGCTGCTCACTGGGAAATGACACACGCACGCACACATGCATGTATCCACATATGCAAGTATTACCCAAAACTTTCTCTATGTGTATAATATGAGAGTAGTCAGTCCAACTTATTAAGATGTCAACATTTAAATCAACGTCAACTGTTCACGTTGCTTATGTGTAATTAAGTGGAAATTTATTTCAAAAGGCCTAGATTTCTTTCAGTATTCTAGCATAAACATTTAAAACTATAAACTTCACCATACATCCCTGTTGAATGACCTCAGGTTTTGTGTGTGGCAGTTGTGGTGTGTCTTTCATGTTCATGAATAATTCTACACTGCATGCACTATCTACTTCTACTACGAGAGGCAATCTAGAGATCTATTTGTTAATACAATCACTAATATGACAGCTGTGGCTGGAGAGTATCAAACCTCTGTAACCCGTCTGTGTGACTCATAAACTGTATTACATTCCTTCAACAATCTACAACCTTATCAGTCCAGTTACATAAAACCCCAACGAAATAACCAATATTATCTATCGGTAAAATAGCCCATTACTGAAAGGTCAAAGTCATGTATTTATCTGTAAATCATCCCACATTTGAAGTTCATAGTCTGAGGGTGCCACCCTCCCCCTCCCCCTCCCCCTCCCCCTCCCCCTCCCCCTCCCTTCCCGGGTACCCCTGATTGTACTACCCAGCCAGTGCGGCCAGATCAGAGGAGCAGACTCGGCCACGAAGCATGCAGTGGCCGAGAGAGCGAGCGAGGCGCGTCATACCATGTTTATCACACGAGGCAGCAGCAGTGGTAGTGGTAGTAGACTTCCTGCTTAAGCTCCATGCAGACATAGCCCTAGGGGGCGCCCTCGTGGCCTCCTCGTCCACACCCCCATCGGTCACACCCGAACTATTGAGCGATCGTCTAGGGAGGCTCGCATGAGAAATGGCACGTTTGTTAGCATCTAGGGGGTCGGACATGCGAGGGACACTGCTACCGAATCCGAAGATGGCGTGCTGTCGCGAGCTGGACCGGTGCTGGCTCAACTTCGACTCTCTCTCCGCCGTCTTCCGAAGTATCGCTTGTTTCCGCTCCTGTAACGCAACACAGGCCAATCAACAACTGTAAGACTGTTACACTGGCCAATCAACAACTGTAAGACAGTTACACTGGCCAATCAACAACTGTAAGACTGTTACACAGGCCAATCAACAACTGTAAGACTGTTACACTGGCCAATCAACAACTGTAAGACTGTTACACTGGCCAATCAACAACTGTAAGACTGTTACACTGGCCAATCAACAACTGTAAGACAGTTACACTGGCCAATCAACAACTGTAAGACAGTTACACTGGCCAATCAACAACTGTAAGACTGTTACACAGGCCAATCAACAACTGTAAGACTGTTACACAGGCCAATCAACAACTGTAAGACTGTTACACAGGCCAATCAACAACTGTAATACTGTTACACTGGCCAATCAACAACTGTAAGACAGTTACACTGGCCAATCAACAACTGTAAGACTGTTACACAGGCCAATCAACAACTGTAAGACTGTTACACAGGCCAATCAACAACTGTAAGACAGTTACACAGGCCAATCAACAACTGTAATACTGTTACACTGGCCAATCAACAACTGTAAGACAGTTACACTGGCCAATCAACAACTGTAAGACAGTTACACTGGCCAATCAACAACTGTAACACGGTTACACTGGCCAATCAACAACTGTAACACTGTTACACTGGCCAATCAACAACTGTAACACTGTTACACTGGCCAATCACCAATCATGACACAGGCCAACCAACAATAGTAACACAAGCTAATCACATACAAAATTAACACCAGTTAATAAAAAACATAACATCAACCAATCATCAACTGTAAGACCTGCTAATCTAAAAAAGCTAAGCTAAAACAGTAATCCATCATCAACAGACAACAGTAACATCAGCCAGTCACCAAAAGAAACACCAACCCGTCACCAACTGTATGAAAATAGCCACACAACTGTCTATTTTGTTATCCCTGACTATGTGAAACATATCAAAATCACAACATTTAGAATAAGGAATTGTGTCATTGGTCATATCAGTTAGTATTATGAGTTAACATAATTCTCAAATTTGGTAAAGATTAGCACTAACGTTGATCAGCGTAACATTTACAGGATGTTATCATTATAAAAGTTAATCTCCTGGTCAATGTCCTTCTCATAATTACATATACCATGTTTGGTAAATTAAAAGCCTCAAAAATATTTTCCTTTTCATCACAGATTGATCTGTAGTATCCACATTGATAACGGTAACCGCCAGTAACAACAAAATCACACCTGGTCACAGTAATAACTTGGCACAGGCAATTTTCGAAGCAGTTTCACGCCAAACAGTGTTTTTGACTTGACACCTGTGAAGCTCATCTAAAATTATGACAAACGACACGCTTTGAAGCCAGGTTATTCCAGGGTGACGTTACCTGTGCTGACTTACAGTTCTCTAGTCGTTGAAGATAACAGTGAGTCAGAAGCAAGTTATTTATGTCTGGCGCAAAAAGAGAATTGGGTAGAGATCCTACACAACATATGTGTGAGACAAGAATGACAAGATGGCTCTTGTTAGAGAAGCAAGCACACAAAACCGATCCACGGGCCGCCCTAACCCATTAGAGGCTGCAAACGTGGCAGACTGGTTCATTTACCTAGTCAATTCAACCTCCCATGTGGCTAATGCCAAGGTTATCAATGTTAGGAGGCCAATGTAACTAAGTCTAGCAAAGCCAGCATATTAACCTAGCCTCTACTGAAGCACAATCAGCTCTAGTTCACTCCTAGCTATTTGTTTTCATACACGTGTCTGTTTGATGTGTGACTGCACATAATTATGTTATAAATTTTTATTTAAATATGAAATCCTTGTTTTGAAGACATCACATTTGACTACTGGTCTATATCTAAACTACCAACCCACAGTTTGGACTTTAACTCATTTGTATATGTCTGACATCTTGTTCATACCATGCAACTTCGAAAGGTTCTAAGTAAGACATAAGATGGTTAGATGCTTCGAACAAACTGTGAAGAAACTGAATTGTGACTCCCTCGTACTATAAGAAACCAGCAAAGAAAAGCAAACAGACAATAAATACCACGAGGCCAAACCACACTGAAGGAATACCAAGGTCTACAATCAAGCAATTCAACATAAGTTTCGTATTCACTTGAAATGCAGATAAAACACCAAAAAGCTAAGAACATCCATGCTTAACTCAACAATAACAGTTTACATGACATCATTACGAAAAGTACACCTCGTCATAATTCACCATGTTGGCATCAATGTGATTATTTTACTGGAGGGATTATTCTGGTGATGACCCACCATCTCATCTCATTTACACTAAGTGACGACAGTGGTCAGCTCCTACAGGTGACCTCTACTCCATCAGTTCTAACACCAGACAATGACAGACCTGGACATTAAGCTTCTATACATACCACAGCCTGTGGCCAAGTTATACTGACATGTCAGAACAATCTCCATTTTGTCACACATAACTCAGCTAATTTAATATCCATTATCATGTGCAGGTGTTGGATCTACCAATTAAGTAATGACAGTCTGGACGTCTGTTGTGTTATTCAGGTAGCAGTTTAAGTTCACTGCAAGACTGAGTTATGAAAATGGATGCGAACATATGCCATATGGCTATGACCATCACAGGAAATAATTAGTTACCACAAGTCCACAACACAAACTGTTATTATATTCCATCAACCAATCATCTGACCTGCACCATTCAGCAAACAAATACAATGACTACCGTATTATTCTCAATAGATGGGCAGTTTGCGAGTGCAAGGTCTTAGGTGCACACGTTTTTAAAGCTATTTTCTTATAAGGAATACGTAGCACAAACATACAAATTGCATAGTGCTTACAGATCTAAAACAGAAAACATGTAGCAAAAACAGATTCAGCATGTCTACCAAAATATTCAGGGCCTTGATCAACAGAACACGATATACGACTGGGACATGTGACTTGAGACAGCCACTCATGGCAATGCTATCATTTGAGTTTGTGTATCTCCAAGCAAGTTTTCATCTAAATGATACAAAACAGACAAATACTGCACTAGTCTGAAGACATCACTGGACAAACATCATCGAACGTTGCTCATCTGTGCTGAATCGGCACTAAAAATGCAAAATGGTGTGCTTTGCCAGTGGTGTAACGCTCAGCATGGCAAAGTCAATTACACGCCCAGAGGGAGGGACTGGTTATTGAATGTGTCACGTCGAACATCCAGGCACTGCTGTTTGTTGTTTTGACCATTTCTAGTGGTTACAGACATTACCATGATAATGAACATCACGTCATTTCAACCCTTCATCTGCGTTGTTAGATACATTTGTGATTGTGATAATATGTTCGACTTAAAGAATAAAACAAAACCAGTACCAAGACAGAAACATGATGCCATCTTATGGCTAATGAACACATAGTTGTTATCTAGAATGTACACACAAAAATAGGTAGTGCCATTTGCTTTTAAGTCCCCAAAACACAACAAATTGTTTTGTGCATGGTTTCACCTCTGTAAAAAGGAGGTGCAAATATGTTAGGCAATGCGCATCTATGGGGGATAATACGGTATTTAAAAGTGAGATAGTTATATTTGCTTCCTTCCATACAATGTACCCACTCTGTCAAAATATGTATTCACAATTATGAAAACTGTGCATTACAAACAACAACAAGCACTTGTTTTTGGCGCTGGCAAACACTCAACATACCCATCTCTGTATGTCAACTTGAAGCTACATGTGACATAAATAACACCACTTTCAGTTTGCTCTACGACTCTGTGCACGAACTGCCAATTTACAGACGGGAATAAAAAAACATTTAGTCTCTGCAACATTCATAAACTGTTTAGTGGAGAACAAAAGCAAACCAGACAATATCATTACTACTTGTTCCAAGTAGCCAAGTGATTTGTTAAAACATAAAATCTCTACAATAATGCAATACCATTGTAACAATGAAGTTCCACATCCTAACCCAATTTGTTCGCTGCAAAGTGTTGGCATGAATAACACTGTTACACTGCTTCTGTGACAGCTAAATGACATACATTGTTAGACCTACAATGTAAACATGGAGTAGGCTTACTGAGGGAACCAAAAGAATGAAAAGCAATTCCAAGACACTTCCTATAAGTTAACACACAACTTGTTTACAGCAAGATTTATTAAGGCAATGTGTTCTTTGCATTACAACTACCTGAACAGAGCTGTTGTTAAATGGTCATGTAGTTCATTATAATTTACCCATTTTATACAAATAACAATATAATTTGCACGATGCCTCATCTTGACAACTACTCCCAACTACAATTCTCCTACCAGAAGTACCTGAAGCCTCCCTTTAGCATCTCTCACATTCTTATCCTGAGAGTCCATGCACCCTCCCCTCGGCACCCTCTCCCACATATGATCTCCTAAAAATCCATGCACCCTCCCCTCAGCACCCTCTCCCCCTTACAACCTCCTCCTAGAAATCCATGCACCCTCCCCTCAACACCCTCTCTCACTTACAACCTCCTCCTAGAAATCCATGCACCCTCCCCTCGATACCCTCTCTCACTTACAACCTCCTCCTAGAAATCCATGCACCCTCCCCTCGACACCCTCTCCCACTTACAACCTCCTCCTAGAATCCACGCATCGTCCCCTCGATACCCTCTGTCACTTACAACCTCCCGCTAAAAAATCCACGCACCGTCCCCTCGACACCCTCTGCCACTTACAACCTCCTCCTAGAAATCCATGCACCCTCCCCTCGACACCCTCTCCCACTTACAACCTCCCGCTAGAAATCCATGCACCCTCTCCTCTACACCCTCTCTCACTTACGTTCTCCTCCTAGAAATCCATGCACCCTCGACACCCTCCCACTCACGTTCTCCTCCTGGAAGAGTTTCTTCCGCCGCTCCTCCACGGTCATGCGTCGGTCGAGCTCCTTCTGCCGCGCCTCCAGGATCTTGCGCTGTCTCTCGTCCTCCTGCTTGCGTCGGAACTCCGCCGCCCGCTGGTTCGATTCCCGGAACTCCTCGATCTTGCGCCGCCGCTCCTCCTCCTGTCTCTCCCGGGCCAGTCGCACCTTCTCCTCCCGCCCGTGGCGCGAGTCTGCAACAGTGACACAGCTCCTGTCACCTGTCACCTGTCACCTGTCACCATCAGCTGACATCAACACAACCTACAGCCTCAGCTCATCAGTGAGATTTCTCCTGGGCACCAGCTAATAGCTACCACAGAGAGTGTGGTGGGTGTGGAACTCATTTGGGAACATTACACAGTGTGTGGTGTTCAGGTCGTAACGTTTTATCAATTAAATTTTACAATTTTTTGGGAAAATACTTTTTTTTGAAATGTTAATGTTATGAGAGCTAAGTGTTAATATTCACTGTGTAAACTGGTGCTACGGGTATTTATGCTGAAAGCTGGTGTGACCAGGAATCCGTACTCACAAATACCTTTCAAGTTGGATGGCTCCCATAAATAACTCCAGATTGGGATTGAGTATAACATATTCAGTTTACATCCTGTTAATAATTGTTACTACTTGCTGATTCTGGCCAACGGAATAGACTACCTCATCACAACCAACAGAAATTTAAAAAGTGCAATACACTGTACCAATATTATTTTAACCAATCCAGCTAGATTTAGAAGAAAGACACATGATGTTCCTGTTTGATGAGTTACTAAATTCTGGAAATTAAAGGTTTGTGAAATTTACATGCAGTCCCAAATCTTCCTGTGTCATGGTCTGTTATATTAAAAAAAAAGCACGTGTGCGCGTTTGTGTGTGTATGCGCATTAAAAAAGAAGAATATTTAGATTACTTCATTTTTTTAAATCTGACAGGAGCTCTTGTCTGCTGTCACCTTTTATTGTGAAAAATGGTGGACATCATAAAAATCTGGAGTGCAAAGGAACAAATGTAAACAAATGGTGGGCCATGCACTCACTGCCTGTGTTGCAAACAATCAAATATATACACCTGTATATCTTTTGTGTAGCATTGCAAAGACATGAAAAAACACTATTTGGTTGGCCTAGTTGTCAATCAATGCCATCACTGTTTGACATATCATGGCATTAGCACCAATGCTTTTTAACTGTATGCAAACAGCACACCGGACCTACAACCTGTTGACCCAACAGGTGCACTGGTTCAAGATCAACAGGCAGTAATGGAGTGAGTGGGAAATGTACTTTTATTAAGTATTACAAGGTCCTTCCTGCTCTGGTCACTGCATGGTCAGCCATGTTGATGTGGTCACTTGTATTACCAGTGCAATAAGTGCCTATAACCACAGTAATATAGTCCCAAGAAATTCACTGCTGGTTTACATTTCCTGTACATTCCCAGCATTAGTATAATCCATTCTAATAGCTGTTAAATAAATCCATTTCTAAAACTTTCAACAAGAGCTTGTGATTGGCATTGATATTGCTTATTAGAATAATAAATACATAGCCAAACAAATTCATAAAATTGTCATAGTCTGACTTTCAATGAATTTCAATAATGATGGCTCTCCAATAGTGACTATCACTATTACTGTTTAAGGAGTGTCCCAAGCCTTTTTTTATTAATTCAATGTTAAAATATGACATGTATAAAATACGTTTACGTATAATTTGTATTATTCTTGTTATTTCTGACATGGATATATTGTATTATGTACGGGTCGAATAGAAGTAAAGTCTTCTTCTTCAAAGCCCAGTTTGAATGAACATACAGCCATCAAGAAGCCAGTTGTCCAACAGTTACAGCAAGTACCAAGTACCACAGAGTTAGACGCAGTTCAGTGACCATATCCAAGGAGACAAGGACAGTACAGGACCTTAACAATAACAAAGCCACACAGCACAGTCAGATTACACCTTTCCTGGAAGATATTTGAATGCATTAGTTCACCGGTTAATTGTCTTGAAAATTACCATTTCAATATAAATATACATTTACAAAATGTTACAAAAATTTTATTATATAAAAACATTACAATATAAATGCAGTGAAACTACTGACAATACCACGCTTGCAGTATAGTCAGTCACCAGAGGCTTGTTCACAAGAAACAAGGATTCTAACTTACAAATTACCTTTCAAAGGAAACCTTGTTTTTCTTGGAAAAATATTGTTCACTTATTTCGCGAATGAAATTGTAAGAAACTTAAGGGAATACTTATATGAAACTGCCATAGTTCAGCAAATATAATTGGCAGTGTTTCCATAGCAACGGGGATGACACGATGTTTTGTGATACGCTTGAGGCTACCGCCAATGTTCAGACTCTCCCCATGTGTAGTTCATCTTAGTAGTAACAAATTAATATTGAAAATAATGCCCAAGCAGCAGACTATATTAACATCGACCTACCGGTAGTACATACTTACTTTACAACATTTCACTATGACATAAAAATATATTGGTGAATTTGCTGTACAACAGCAAAACAAACATTTCAAAATTATTAATAACTGAAAAAAAAAGTTGCAATGACATGCTTTGTTTTGAAATTTACCTTTTAAAGATCTGTCTATGTTATCAGTGATAACCCATGAAACAGGAAAGCGCTATGCCATTACTATTGACTAAAAAGTGATGATAAAATACTGAGTGATCAATACAATTTATAATCAATAAGATCTTCAGCCCCTGCACCTTGCAAGTTCCACCATCAACCCACACAGAACCTCCATTAGAAGTAAGCACCTGCCTCGCCAGTCACTCACGACTCAAGGAAATGGGATAAAAACTGACATATTCAGGTATAACATCGCAAATGTAGAGCTATTCTGAGCTAAATCAACCAATATGAACTGTGACTAAAATAGAACTTATATTAATCGAATCTTCATTAAGCAGAATCTTAACCAAGCAATGGGGCTATATTTTGCATTACACAACACAAAACAAGGGTCAATATAAGAAATTAAAAAAAAAGTCACACCAGCTGAATGCAGCTGGTAATCACAATTACTTTTCCTTGTAACATAAAAGTAGAAATTTAATTTCACACAAAACATTGGCACTATCATAAAAAGCTCGTCTCGGCTAAATGTTACTGCTGCCAAGCTGCTAATTATAATAAAAATTCTGTACGGACATATGATTGGGTCAGTATCTTTTTGTTGTAACTTTAGAAAATTACTTTGTTATGAGTAAACAGGTCATTAAAAAGCATGGCTGGGTGCAGATTGGTGGTTGTGATTTGGCTCAGCAATCCCTGGTCAAACTGGGTAGCAACAGAGAAACTGAACCGGTCGCGAGAATTTGTAACTACAGAAGCAGAGTGCTCGAGCAAATAAGGACAGACGGGACAGATGGAATGAAATCTGAACACTGGCCACCAACATCCGAGGTGCTACTTACGCCAGATCATACTTACATTTAGATGGACTGATCACTACAACACGAAAACACAGCTGCATTACTAAACGGCACTGGTCCACTGATTCTCTGCAAACTCAACGATGCACTGGCTTAGCCTTTACTGACTAAAGGCAAACATAATATTATTACTTGCCTGGATCCTCAGGTTCTTAGAGAAACCCTTGTAAATTACTCTCCTTTCTGCTACTTTTTTTAGTTTGGAGAACATGGTTTATCTCGTAAATAAATAGCATTGTCTGACACAAGATGATTATTAATTATGTTGGTTGATGCAAAGAGATGGCTTCATTTAGCAATAAGGATACCTGTTTGGCACCATCATGTTTAAGAAAACCTTACTGGCAGTCTTTAAAGTTGGTTTTATTGTTTTACAGTTTAGATGTTATGTGTAACGTCTTTACTGTCCAAATCCCTCATACTGTGCCAAGAAATATTGATTTGAACATCCATGACACAAACAATCAAGTAGTGTATGCCACCAATCCGTCCCTAAAATTTAGCAGTCTCAGTGGTACTCCCCACTGGATTCCTCGATATGGCAATAGGTAATTTCCACACTAATGCCAGGTGCTTCAAATCACAGTGGACTTGCCGCCAGCGAAAATTAGTTTACTGTGAAGGCGGAACGTATTGTCTGGCTATTTTGTTACCAGTACACTAAGGACTGATGACCGAAATGCATAAAACTGATTAAACTTGCAAATATTAGTACTACTTTCCACCTTGGGACAGATCCATGAGATATTATGTTGCAGTCGGTGGCCATTTTCATCGACCCCATCGGGTGACAGAAAAATATTTTATTACAGGGCTGTATCTGCAATGTATGACATCAATGGCAGGTTACAGGCTCGGCCTAATCTCATACCGAATGAGTAATATCTCACTACAAATGTAGGCACGTGGTTTTGTCGCTGGAAATTGCCATTGTTGGAAATTGCTGTCAAGTTCCATCCAAATTAATAATGTATCACTGCCCGTGAGAAATGTTACAAGTGTGATATTTACATCTGTTTATATTTCTGTTACTGACAACCACCATAAAATTATATTTATTGCTTTTTAAAGTAAAACAAAGATAACTCATGAAAGGATCTGACAAATAGGAAAAAACATGGAGGTAGCATATCACAATTTGTAATGGAATTTGTAATCTGAACAATTTCCAGGGAATTTAAACTTTTTGTTCATTTCTTTTTGTTCCTTTTTTTGATGGCATTTATTCATGGTTTACTCAATTCTGCCTAAATCTGAACAGACACCCATATTTTTAAGATATGTGTATATATTTATGTGTTTTTTAGGCTGAAAATCAGGAAATGTCACAAAAAGAAATCTAAAAACAAGGTTTATATCAACAGGACATCACTGTAATTTTTAAACTACCAACTGAGAGAAAAATCATTTATTTATCTCAGAAATGCGCATTTCTGAATCTACTCCATTCCATACCAGCTGCCCCAGCCAAATTAACACCTGGGGTCAAATAAGTCTGCACATATACCACAAGCTGTCGAACACATTGATCCAATGTCAGCACACATTGCTCAAGATATTATTAGCATTTCTACTGATAAGAAATCTATGAGCAGCCACAACTAATGCCTCTGTTGTTGATGTAAGGCAAAACTTTATTTTACACCAAACGTTGAAAGGAATAAGTCAGAATGTTAAAAGGAATAATTCAGATGCACAGATGTTTCCATTCATGTATCAGTCGCACAATTACAAACGAAAAATCGTGTTCCAGTTACCAGTGTTTGCGACTTTCACTGGGGAGGTCTTAGTGAGGCTGGGGGAGCCAGACGATGGGCGACCCCGCTCCTTGTTTTCTCGTTCCTTCTCCGTTTTCTCCATCTTTTTTGGGGTCGTATCCTGTGTTTGTTTCTGTGGCAGAGCTGAAACAAATACCCCAATAAAGTAACTAAGCAAAGCAAAAATATCTTAACTAACAATGAGTATTCTCCCAAGAGAGTACTTACGTGAAAAAGCATTTAAACATAAAAAATATTTAAATACAAAAGTAGCTAGATACCAGATTATGCAAAGAACCCAAATCCATCCATGCAAACCACAGATTTTTAGGTAAATGCATATACACTTTATTACAAGTATATTAATTTTTTTAAATCAACTGAAGTACTATACCTAAGTCAAATAAAAACTGCACAAGAGTTACATACCTGCACTGTTCAGCGGTGATGATGATGATGCATTCTGGGAGTTGTCGCCAGTTTCGTTTGTGTGTGATGACATGGATGGCTTCACTTCGATTGCCTCTCCCTTTTCTTCAGCTTCAGTGGCTGAAACACAACGATTGTGATCTTTAGATATTCACAGAAGCTGCTTAATTATTAACGTCACTATTAGCCGGTACGTTTATTACACAGATATACAATGTTCTAGTGTCTATAGCTTCGGCTGACACTGACAGGTGCAACAGAGGATCTGGCTCATGAACAACAATATTTTTATTTCAGGTAAAATTTCATACATTCATATACTCGTATATATATACAAAAATAAAACAACTTAAAAATACCTTACTAGATAGATAATAGGAAAGAATTAAATATGTTGATATAAATTCATCATAATGACAAGGAACTCTCCAAAAACCACACATCAGGCCATGCTGTTGAGTGCTGATCTGCTCACAAAACAAGTTAGAACAACTCAGCAAGGAAGCTGGGCTGTAAATGTAATATATCACACACATCCAGTGATGTGTACTACATTTGTGTGAGGTATCAAATATGACACAACACATGTTACACATAAATGCACATGGGTCAGTTACTCACAAAAGCAACTTCCAGAATTATGCCCAAAACCAACAAACGTGAACATCACTGCATCCGCTTCACCAGGGCAGGTCCAGTTATCGTAAATATTGTATCATTAGGCCTGCCAATTATTGGCCTAATTTGAATGGAAACCCACTGAAGTGGGACCAAATGCTAGAGGCAACTGAAGAAACTAGCCCCAATTAAAACAGGTAATTATTCCCCATAAAATGTCAACTCTTTACAATTGGATTGTGTAGAGGATTTCTAATGCCAACAGGGCTTACGGCCAGGCTTATGGCACAGGCACCTATGGGGACAAGCTGCAAAACAGGCTCAAAGAAAGTAAACATGAGTTCTGTTCGGCTACTAATAAATAACAAGCATTTGGCTAACAGTAACAGGTTCTATTGTTACTGAAATGTATCATCTTCTATGTTTATTCTGAAGTTCAAAACCAGCTACCATATAATAATCAATCCAACAATCATCAATTAATTGGTTATAAATACCTATATATTACTTAATTTTAATAAATCAAACTGCTGAAAAATGAACACAAATTCACTAACTATATATATTTATAAATTGTTTAACATACTGAAATCTGTTGGCATTTCCTTGAGTTACTGAGACAGAGAGAACTAGCCGTAAGCTACAGACAGACCATTAACACACGACTCACTGGGATATATCTGGCTACAAAGCCACAGACCTAGCTTGAAGACACGTTATTAGCATCTCAGCTAACACAAATCTATCCATAGACAGTCAGGTAAGACATCAATTTGTGCCACAGTCAGACCATGGCAACCACATGAAGCTGTCACCCGGCATCAGCATGCACACGTTGAAACCTGCTATCTTGTAGCTGGTAGTTAGTTACCAGGCGCAGCCGGCATTTGTGGGTTTGGATCAGCCGGGCACAGTTCCGCAGCACTTAAGTCCGCTCATGCTGTCAAATGTCATACAGGAAGTAGGGGCCACATGTACAGATGTCAGACAGGACGGAATAATAAAGTGATTTAGCCTGAGCGAGGTGACGTAATCATCCATGATGAAGGGAGCAGGAGGCAGACAGAGGCAGATGCAGCACTTGCTAGCTGCATGACGATGACGGCATGTATTGATCCAGACCGTCTAACATAGGCCTGACCCCATGTGGACGACACTCACTATTATCAAGATTAATGCCAGCATCTGCCTGTCTCCAGCGACACGGGCTCACAATGAGAACCCTGGACCCTGCTACCTATGGTCCATCCAGCTAAACTGGTCTATCTACTCAAGCCAACAACCAGGACTGGTCCATCGAGCCAACCATGGTCCATCCAGCTAAACTGGTCTATCTACTCAAGCCAACAACCAGGACTGGTCCATCCAGCCAACCATGGTCCATCCAGCTAAACTGGTCTATCTACTCAAGCCAACAACCAGGACTGGTCCATCCAGCCAACCATGGTCCGTCTAGCTATACTGGTTCATCCAACCAATGCCAGTTCACTGAGTCAATTATTTTTCTTTTGTATCTGAGGTTCATAAACAAATTTAATCAATATTTCACCAATACCTGTCTACTTGTTACATACTGCATAATATCCTAATTTATGTTCATATACTTAAAAATACATTAAAGTCAGCTATAATATAATACAACATAATATAATACAATACATCACGCTCTTGACATCTACTGATATCTTTCACACTAGATATGCCAGCAATTTGATAAAGGCGTGGGCTGAGCCAAGGTAAACAGTGTTGTACTACCAGCAGTAGCCTACGGTATCAAATCTATCATATTAGATGCGGAGGCTACAGGAAATTGTAGATATGCCATGGTATGACTTTCCCACCCAATGTTATTGCCCGATTACTCATGATCCAGACTGGAAATAATCTCTGCATAAAGCTATGTGACATTTTGTGTATTTGCAGACCACTTTAATAATCAGCAGTACCAGAACTAAACTAACCAATCAACACTGACTAAACCTAAGGCAAGATAAAATTCAACAAATCAGACGGGCCAAGCTAGGATGGCTTCCCATCCCATTTTATTGGACATAAAAGTGGATACCAAAATTAATTTAAAACCATAATAACCCAGACTGCCGCAGCTGCTAAGCGGGAGACAACATTTACAGGAGTATTACCTGTGCTGCAAGATGTGTGATTGCCTAATAAGACATCATTAGACACCGGGCTGGAGGCTGACATTAACACTACCTGTTGATTGGCGACAATGACAAACCCTGCTGTACCACACACACACACACACATACACACGCGTGTGCATTCTGAACTGAGCAATTAAATAATTACACGGATCTGTACTTAGTTTAATATGCATGTTCGTCTCGACGTGACTGTTTTGCCCCGATGCGAAGCAAGCAGACTACGGACTGTTGCCAGGGTGATGTGAATTCTCATTCATTTATAGCTGTGTGAATCAATGATGCAGGCCATCCACTTGGCAGGCAGCAAGTGGCTGCAGTCTGACACTGACGCAGTGACTATATATAGCAGGTGGTATACACAGCAAAACACACCTCACATGAACACACACACAACAACACGCTGTCTACATCACCTCACTGAATCACACACTAATGTCACCTTCTTTTACCACCATGACTAAAATTCAGGTTTGATTCACAATTGATGCCATTGTCTGTACAGTTCCTATTCACTCAGTCACCTTAGAGTTTTTCTTCCCATCTGAATTCAAACTGAGTGAAATCATGTAATTGCAGGATTAGTGCCCACACTTTTGTGATCTACAAAAGTCAAAATTGCAGATGTTTTGTGATTTTTTTTAATGTAACTGTAGCGTGAATGACGCCTGCAGGACCATCTATAGAAAGTAACATCCAGCAAAATTTAGGCATCTTTCAATTTTGTCTATGTTAAGTAGATTATAAAGGGAACCATATTAACATATTTTTAATATCTTGTACTGAGAACCTTACATCATGATGTCTTCTCCTAACATTAGAATAGTTATTCTGAAGCAGTGATTCATCAACTTTACACAGCAAACACAACTTCATTGTTCACAGACTGAATTTGTCAGGTGTCTGCGAACAATGAGTCGGTACTTCCCCTCCTATCATAGACCCGCATCAATAACCACTATCAAACACTGACGAAGGCCACACGTGTGGTCCTTGTGGAAAGTTCATCATACAATTAGTTGTCCACTGTTTTATGTGTAGACATTGTGCAGCACAGCTACTGTGCATGTGACAGTGTGCTATGTCTGAGACATCCTCAGTGCGGAAAACAGCGGGGAGAGCTGACCGTGATTACCGATGGCACGCAGGCAGGCAACATGGCCGACTGCCACAAGCCACGGCTCATCACACCCAGTAATACACCTCTGTTTAACAGACTCAATGTGCCGCCTAGTATCATACACACAGTATACACAAGTAATTTGTTGATATTACACTGCAGTCACAGTACATGTACTGTATTACGCATGAATAGACGGAACACGGAGAGACTATAGAGCACTGTACCGGACTGCTAAAGTGCTATACCAGTATATTATGCCTATGACAGACTCACATGCTCAGATATGACCTTGACCTGCCTAATTCCACGAGGATGCAGATATTGCACAGCTCTCCTTGTTCACATTCTCCAGGTTCTCGTGTTTACAGATGAATGAACTGATATGACACTGAAGGATGCTGCCTACATCTCCAGCAAGAGACTGTCATCCAGCAAGAGCAGTACTTTTTACAGCTCACCACAATGGATGATGACAGCATGACATTCATTTAATTTTGAGCCACCTCAGTGTGTGCTATTGCTGTAGTCATGCACATGTGAATGACATCATTGACATGATATTCTGGCTTATGGTCTCTTGTTGACAGCTGGGCTGGATCAATTCTCTTAGCTTTTTAATCAATTACAATTAGCATGCTTTTCAAATTGTTTCGATTCAATTCAAATCAGTTGGTCAATTCTTCTAGTTGGTCAATTCTTCCTTCTTCTTCCATAATTTTTATAATGTTGATCAAATGTAACTGTACGCGTCAGTTAGCACGGTGTGGTAACATAAACATACACATACTGTATGTATATATGTATAATAAAGGTCATACATATCTACATAACATTTGTAATATTGTGTATGTAAGCATACTGCACACATGTATATGCAGTGACAGTGATTTACTGCAATCGGAGCCATTTTATTATTACATTTTAGTGCACTATCTAAATTAATCATCATTCAGGATGATAAAACAATCATTTTGACACACCATCTGCAGAATTAATTTAATTATACTGGTGTCTGTTAGCCATAAAGGTAATGTTACTCATACTTTTAATAAATGTATAATTTCCTTATAATATGTATGATGTTCTAAACACACAAGAATCTTTCTTGATTAATTTGTTTTTAGGCAACTTCCAGACTAAACCTTTGATCGCATCGCGATTTGAGCTCTTCATTCCCAGATCCATTTTGACAAAAGTGAAGTCTAAATTTCGAATACATTTTGTTTTGACAAATTATTTAAATTCCACAAATGAACCTCATCTATGGCCGACAATCAACCAGAAGTGGAAACCAGCGTAATCATTAGTAATGAAATAATGTACATTCACCATTACTTGGTAACCTGTTTACAGTAAATGGGCTGGGTTGATTGCTTCAGAAACGTGCACCAAACTGAGGCTGACCAAGTTCTATGGGTAGTGAAAATGTAAATAAATACATAATATGTCAAGCAAACTGCACATCATTTTACATGGCTTTGCACATCCACCAGTAAATGCCATATTATATATCAGTATACATGTATCACTGTTTTGGTGAACAACATATTTAATTTAAACACTAAATAAGTATAAAATTCAACATATTAAATGGAATATAACAACACAATTTTACTAAAATAATTGCCAGATCTTGGTGCTACTCTTAAATTACATTGTATACATATGTTCAATAAAACTCAAAATCCTCCCATGGCACCATAAGCTACCCTTCAGCCAGCACCATTCACAAAAACTGTCCTACCAGACTGCAGGTATTATAATCTTCGGCTACATCTGCCTGAGCACTGCCAATGATAAGAGTTATCTTGGCAATGTCTTCTGGCAGAATCACTGGCATGTCACTTGTAGAGTATCCGTGTATGTTTACCAATCAATACCAACTTGTCCTAAGTGACTGACGTCTCACTCGTAACATGCCAGGGCAGATGGAAGCAATGGTGGATGCTGGAACACGCTTCAGCAGGTGACCTTAGGTGTGAACATATTTACAGACACAAACTGCATGGTCATCTGGTAAGGACATCTGTACAGACAGTCAGACACCATCGACAGGAACTCCAGTAAACAGGCTTATAACAGCTTTAGCCAGTGACATGGAAACCCGTCTCTCAGATGGGCAAAGTTCATTTGATTTGAACGGGTAGTGATTTGCATGGTTGGGTAACAGAGGGGTGGAAAATGGAGCAATTTTTAACAACCTATATAATTAAATTATTATTCCCTTTATGCACATTTGGCATGGATTGTATGCAAGCATGGAAAAACATATGTATCTATCAATACATTTAACTGGTAAAAATGTAATCTGCATAATGCTTATTTATTGACTATTTCATATGTAGTATGGCTGATGTATATCAATGTGGCTGATTTACACTGTTACTAACACAGTTTCCTATCTTTGAGTGTATCTCTGACAATCGGTCGTGTCTTCGCGTATGGTCATCCGTTGATTACAATTACCTCTGCGAGAGGATGACACTATTGATTTTGTGGTCATTTGGCAACTTACGTCTCCGTGGCAATTTGTTGTGTGATCTCGTGAACCTGTCACTGGGACAACTGGGGGACTGGTCATCTTTTAATTATGTCACTCTGACCAATTACCGTGTGACATTCAGGTATGTCCCAGTGGTCATCTGATGTTTCTACAGCTACTGACCATACATGTTGTCAAGAACGTAATGTTTGCCATGTCAGAGAATTGGGATGCCCCCCCCCCGGATGGATGTCACCATTTTGCTTTCAAATAATTTATGTATCGATCTTGTATAGCAAACCTCTGAATGTCACTTTCCAGGAATGAAGAATTCTTGCTTACATCAAATATTTCGAATTGTTCCAATTTTTTTACTGAATTTCTATGGATACAACAAATTATTATATACAAATTCAGATACAATGAACAATTGTGTTGGCCCAATGGCTAAGATTCATGGAAATCTCACAACGAATTCATAATGTGAAAAAAAGCACTGGTATGGTCCCGATTTTTTTGCTGAATACCACAAAATAAAGTGTGTTTCTCACTGCTGTACTTAAATAAAACACTTCACTGTAAGCTTCTTACTCATTGATCACAAGCATGTTTCTATTACAATGACCGAACTGGTGGAATAAATTTCAGATATAACAAATAAATTGGTAGGGATTAAACAATTAATTGTATCCATGGTGTCTATATTATTTCTTATTTATTTCTGAAGTTATTATAAAAGATATCCCCCATGGTGTATCTGTGTGAACTAGACTACACCCGGATAACTTCAGCAGTAGATGCCAAGCCACCACACTGTGTGTGTCTCAACACTTTGAGATCACATTGTACGTGTCTATATTGTTTTGCTGCCACAGTGCCACTAGAGCAGTACGTCATCAATGTTTTAAGTCACCGTGAATTATTCATCACCAGTCCATCACGGTGACATGTAGCAAATGGCATTCATACCTGATAATATCATTTGACCTGCGTCAGTTAACTATTGACACTCGTCAGATATTGGCCGGTGGATTTCAATGTGAAAGTGCTTACTCATAGTTAGTCTGGCAGAACGTCACAATCCAAGGCAAACTCTGAAATCTGAACTTACGTACACAGTATATATCATCAGTTGACGGTATTTCTCTTACACATGCATTTATGTTATCGCATCGCAATCTCTATTAAAAGTAGGCAACGTGCAGACTCTGATTGCAAGAAGCCATAGAAGTACTGATTACTGCTGCATTCACACAAGTAATCACCCTCGACTAGCAAATGAATATGCTTGAAAGTCGAACTAATTGCTGCATGCTACTTAAGTACAGATAAAAGACGGATGTGACGACCTTCGTCGGCGTTCGTCGCCATCACGCAAACGCGTCAACCTGTCAGCCGATACGACTTACATGTGCATGTATTGATTGTTACGCAAGTCAGACTGTTACTGCCACAAATCCCCTCTGACTCAAGACGGCCTGGTCAAGACACGTGTACTTTCCCGCACCGCACCTATGGCCATTGGTCAGTGGTCAGTGAGTCAACCAGATACAGGCCAGTTGTATTTTAATTTAGACGACCATCCAGAAGCAGTTGTCATCATAAGTGACTGGTGAATTCATCGTCAGGTTTCAGTTTACTGTTTTTGTACTTAAAGACACTATTATAATTATTTCTGATAAAAATTATAATTGAAAATGCCACCGTAACATTATGAGTGAACAATAATTCCATCACATGATACACTGTTGGTCATATTGTGCAGTCTAGAAACTAAAAGGAGGTAAATGTATGGAACTAACAATTTCATAAACAGGCAGTTTACAAAACAAGCAGTTTAATTTTGAAAACAAAATTTGGTCACACGGTATTCCAACATTAAATGGTAAAGTCATCTACATAGTACACACAGACAGGTGTCTAAATCAATTTGTCTAACAGATCATCCCCACAAAGTACAAATGGCTGCCCTTTAGTTAGTTAGATTAGGGCCGTCATGAACCTGCTCCAGATGGTTCCAAGGTCCTAACTCCAAAGCAATGTGCAATAGATTTAGTCCAACTCTGGGGTTCATTTCCTGATACTTGTTGATTTACATCCTTGTCGAGGTGCTTACAGCTGATGCGCTAGCTATATCCTGAAGTATAGTCACCTTCAGAGTTCAGATAGCGTGTACCGGTGACTAACCCCAGTGTTGCCTGCTACCAAGTCAAGTCACCTGCCTCATCCTACGTTCTGTTCTGTCGGTCTATTAGTTGGTCAGTCCTAACAAACCTTGCCATGAATCATAATGCGGCCTGACACAGTGCTACGGCACACTACACCCAACATCAATCACCTCACTGAACATGTCAATGATAGGCAACATGCCAACACAGCAATACTCTGTAGCCCTACAACTTATAGTTACACACACAACAGCATAAAAATACACTCATACAGCAGAACCGATCTTTTTTATCAGTACCTGGCTCGAAGTTGCAACTACTTAGTCGCAAAAGCAAATGTCACTTGAAAATTAGACTAGATAAATAGCATTAGATGCGTGCAACATGCAATGTGATCTTGCATCACGGCAAACGATAACGTAATTTACTCAATCCAATTTCAAACTAAAATAAGAACTACCCAGGTAGTGATCACTGTATCTTTTAATAGAGCTCTGACTACAATTTTGTTTTCATCCATGTCACAAAGGACTAGGGCTAATTTTATTTTATGTTATTTTTCAATTACAAAGGCATAGTTTTTGTTGAGTTTAGTCGATTAGATTATTTCCTAATTCGGGAGCCACATGATGGATGCAATGCTCCCCACAGACAAATAATAATAGAGAGTATTTGGATGGTTCACATTTGGTTAACTATCAGTAACAAATCAGCATCCAAAGATTAATTACTTCATCTAGATAAAATAAATATGTGTATGACAATGATGGTGTTATAACTTACTGGTGTTTGTTAATAATCGTGTTTCTTGTAAGTAAACACAGCTGGCACAATTTTGATTTATATTACCTGCATTTAAAAAAGTAATCTTTTTAATTAAGTGTTTCAACAGATTTCAGTAAATCTTAAGCTGAGTTGCATGCATTTATTTATGCTTTGGCAGATCCACATCAACGTAATGCTGCATTATCCAAAAGAGGTAGTCATTAAACATTGCAGAGAGATGCATGATTACTGGTACTGATTAACATGGTCATCATGATCTGATGGCATATTATTTTAACACATATTTTTGGCATTGCATATATATATATATAAATATATAATATTATAAAATATATAACGTTTTATGTCCCTGGATAAAAAATTGTATAGTTAATTTTTTACTTTAATAATGATAATAATTGACCATGTTGAAAATGATAGAAACAAGAATCAAGTGTATTGAACATTAATCCATAGTTCACTTCAAATAAATCATGAAGGCATTCCGATCTATGACCTAGCCTGAAATAACAAGTCGTAATCCTGAAGACCATTCAGCACACATGCACACAAACTTTAGCACTCTAGGTATAGGGCCTACATGTGGCCTGCAGTGGAGGTAGTTAATGAGACTTGTGACATGTTTGCACAAGCCAACAGCCAACAGTTTCCACAAGCCAACAGTAACACTGAAGGAGACAATACAATAAGCCTGCAAGTGTCTGGACACCCACACTTGTCATGGGCACTAAAACACTACAGCACAAAGGAGTAGCAAATCAATTAAGCCAGACCTGAATGCATTGGTTGCCATGGAAACCACCTGCTGCAGAATAATAATCACCCACAGCATAACTACAAATTCTTAACAAGCATAATTTTACAGATCTGTACTGAACGGATGAACTTGGCATTTACATTTTTGTCAGATTATAAAGCCCTCTCCACGATAAGTGAAGGAGATTGCAAATGTAACACTGCATGAATGAAGGGCCCAGATGAATATTAAAATATATCACTCATAAATTTCCTTAATACCAATCCTTATACAAAATGCCATAAAAACATAGCTAAGCTCAATTACTTTTATTTTGCATTAAATTCAATAAATTTCTTAACTGAGTAAATAAATAATTGACGACAACAAGCATGTTTCTCTTTGAATTCACGACACACACACACATGCGCGCACACAAACCCATGATGATGTCTGCTTGGTTGGGTAGAGATATAATATTGAGGTCATTGTGCCTTGTTATTCAGGTGGTTCACCAACACACTACCATCACATTTGTCTATATCCAAAAGATTTATGTATATTTTACACAAAATAACCAAGAGGTACTATGCAAGGATCATTCATAATCATATTTTATGCCAACAGCAAAGTTTGTATGTTAAATTTGCTATGCTACTCCTGCATGGCCTTTGGCTCCTGACCTAGAATGCCAAGTGGAATGTGATATATATGTCCGTGAGCGAACTTGTAAAAGCATGGTCAGTGAAGCTATCATTCACTAGACAAGTGAGCCACCTAGGGTATACAACTATACACGCATTCACCTATACACTCAGTAGCAGTCAAACACAGAGCATGTATTATCTAGGACAGTATTCCAAACAACATTTAGAATGATAATTACACAGCATCACATCAAGATAATAACTCAACTTCAGTGTTGACTTAGTGCGATGTACTGCAGTTGTAAAGTAGGACACTCAGTTTAAACATTCAAATGTGAGAATAGTAAACAAGGGAAGTATCGAAGGAGTAGTAAAGGGCTTTTGTTCCCTGGAGTGTCGCGTTATCACTGTCTCAGTTCATATGTGTGGTGAATGCACTCAATGGAACAACACACAGCCAGAGACCACAGGTGATTCTATCTGACCACATACATTGACCCACTCCATTATTACACACCCTCACACAAACACACGTGTCACCATTGATGTAGAATAGAGGTATGTATGCTATTCTATTCAACTACTGGTACATGCACTAATGAAACCGTGCATTCATATTATAACCGATGTTGTCTGTAAACATTTGAGGATAATTACTGTTCTCAAATTACAAAATACGAGCTAATAATAAACTGAAAACATTTCACATTTATACTGGCCTATCACATGTAGTACACAGGTTGCAGTTTGACAAAGCCTGCATTTTTAAACAGATACACAGTTGTACTAATTAGCAGACAGAAGTTAATCAGCTGGAACAAATAAGTCATGCATAGATGATAGAATGAATAACAGCTGCCAATACAGAAGACTAATAAATACAGAATTAACAAAAGTACGATGAGTCATTGACACAGAGAAATGACACAGGTTGATGGAATTATACATATTCCTCTCAGTTCTGGTAATTTGTTATTGTTTCAAGGTGTAATTTCTCCATATGATCTAAACTTTAAGTGTTCTGATGTTCCTACATGTAGACATTCTATCACTTGTTATGATCTAAGTCTCTAACATTATATAATCATTCTGTCTTTTCTTAGATATATAAATTAATAGTTTGTAAACCTTTCTATATTACTGCTCAAAATTGTGCGGGTGTTTCATGTTTTGTTTTGCCCAATTGAATTACACAATTCACCAGTCTCCAAACACAGGCTCTATTTTCTACTTGAATTTTTTTTGTATCCTACGATATTTCATGGCTGGTTTTGAAGAACTGTTATAATCAATATTCAATAGCAATGTCCAGGGCAATTGTTTAAAGACTATAGTTGTGGATAACACAAATATTTTATATAAGGCCAGAACTAAACATTGCATAACAATATCTTACTGATTAATCATATCAATCTGAACATCAGGCTAAATAAATACCTACTGGTTACCTAGTATCAAATTTATTGTTGTTGATCAAATTGTCTTTAAATAAGAACATTTTGATTAAACATCTGATTAAACCTGAAACTACTGTTACTAATGTCAGCCTCGATCTTGACTTTCTAAATCAATCTGAACAGTGAACTTCAGGCTAAATAAACATCTACTGGTTACCAGTATCAGATTTATTGTTCTTAATTAAATTACCTTTAAGAACATCTGATTAAACATTTGATTAAACCTAAAGCTACTGTTACCAATGTCAAGTTGCCAACCTCGATGATGACTGATTTTCTAAATCAAACACTGCTGATGCGCTGATACTAGATCTCATGTAACAAAGCTCCACTGACTCAAAATCATCATCTTGAACATATCACGACACAACTGATTGAACTGTGTTATAATAATTTATAATTATATTTTGGCTTTTAAAAATAACCATTAGATAATTATATAATAAAGAATCTTATATTTATTATAATTGTTTTTAGTTATGAACGAAGCTATAATGAACTGTTGTTATATAAATTAACCTTTTACATTTTACAAATAGATTCAGACATGATGGCTGAGATGGCCGGTCCAGACTCCACGTAGAAAGCATGCTGAATGGAATTTACAAAATATTGTCATTTATAAAATATTAATCTGACCATAATCAACTGGACACAGTGTACAGAGATAGTGGACATCAGTCACATCACTGTATAGTCAGCAGCACATAACTGACTGTGTTGCAGTCAGCAGTGCACAATTATAATGATACACGTACAAAATTATCAATTACAACTAGAGCGTATATATCTAGATAAAACTGATTATGATCACAATAGCAATTGAACATAGCCCATTATAATGAGTGCCATTTCTGAATTCTGACTATGATCTCCAAAAGCACTTGTGTTATCAAAGTCTAGATGGAGTAGTGGTATTGTTGTATGCTATCCAGATAACATACAAATGCATTTAACAGTAATAAACAAACATGAATCACTAATCACTGTTACTGTCATTGTACAAATATGAATCGCTATTCACTGTTACTGACATTGTGAGTCCAAATGTGTGATTCTTGTATAAGTAAGTAAGTACTTGTTTACAAGTCACAAACAATGTGTCAACTTCTGAGTGCCTAATAAATAGTCTGGAATGCTTAAATTTATTATTTAACTTTTATCTAATGAAAAATGACATCTTACATGCCACATGTTTGACACTATACGTTTGAGATTTAGAGATTTTCACTGGTAGAACATATTTTTTTGGAGAGCAAGTCACATACGGAGTACTACATAATCCACAGAGCACCTTTTCGCTCCCATAACATCATAGCTCCATCTTACAACTAAATCTGCATCATTCGTAGCAACAGTCCAGTTTCCAACAATTGTAGATTGTGATCCCAAAATGTTAGACTGTCAAATGTCTATATAAATAAATTGGTCGGCATCCTTAGTTCTCGAGAGCTCAGTATAGTATATTAGTAGCTAAAACCCCATTACTACTGCATAAGCATGCAGTCCATTACAGTTACTGTTCAAACCAGCTGGCAAAGGGTTCTGGTTTCTGAGTTTTTATATGCCACCCTAAACTATTACTTGGCATATAAGAGAAATCCATACACGTATTCAGTGATGTAGTTCATATTACTCTACTTTACTCTACAGTCCATCACCAAATTATTTCCACTGTCAAAGACAGGCATAGCTTTATGCAGAGACCAGTCATTTGGACACGTAAATGCCGCTGTGGACGGGTAGAAATATGGGTGGACGGGTAACAAAATGAAGGAGCAAAAAAAGGTCTAGCAAAACCATTCAGTTATGCCTTAGAAGTGAGTGTAAATGGTGTCACATGTGTGTTTGTAGTCCATTTCAGGTTATCAGACACACTGTAAAGTTTGTAAACTGGCTTTAAAACAGTTAACATGGATCAGGGCTTTATGCAGGATAAAATTATTGCCAGTCACATGTTTTGGTTTGCCAGTCACATGTTTTGGTGGACACGTTGTTGATGTTAAGTGTTAAGCTAGTTTATAAACTTTCAAATTGTGCTTGATGACCTGAAATGGGCTACAAACACACATTTGACACCATTTACACTCACTTTCAAGTATGCCTTGAAAGTGAGTGTAAATGGTGTCAAATGTGTGTTTGTACAATATCTATGGTTTTGGAAGTTTTTTTTTTTGCTCCTTCATTTTTTTGCCCGTCCAGAACCCGTCCTCCATATTTCTACCCGTCCATATTCGTTTTTACCCGTCCAAATGACGGGTGGACGGGTCTCTAGATAAAGCTATGACATGGATCCATGTGTCCACCAAAACATGTGGCAATAATTTGGTCCTGCATAAAGCTCTGAAGACAGGGAATCACTGATCTTTTATTGGCCACATGACAAACACATAGCGGTTTATACATCACCACTGGAGGCAGGAAACAAGGTTTTAGTATATATTACCTAGTCAGTTATTAGTTGGTGATAATTTTTCACAGAATAAATTTGTATCAATATATTATTGTACTGTCATAGAACTTTTCTTACAATCTAACTATAATATTACAATACACTTAGACTAGTTATATAGATATGTAGACTATCATCACTATGTCTCCCTTAGGCTTTGGTTTAGCCTGGCCTAGGCTTACACTGTTACAGTTAAAAGTTACAGATGAGCGTATTCATTTTTTAAACTGTACATTATAATATTAGGAAGTATATATGTTAGTTGTCTGTCCCACTGGTACATTGACTCAGTGAACTAGATGACTCTGGGTCTACGCCTGGGATCCCCTCTACACCTGAATTAAGCAACACCCACTGAGACTGAGTGACTGACCCAGACTGAAGTCTAAATGAGACATTGCCATTGGCATTGCCATTGGTAATTGGATCATGTTACCGTTTTAATAAAGTCCTCCGTTTAATAAAACATTTACACTAATTGTATAATGTGCAAAAGCATCAGGTGTCTATAAAATCAACCATACAGTAATGCGTAACGTTATTATATGTTAAACAAACCTAACAGCAGAGGCTGGCATTGAACTTTTTCCGATTTAACACATGCAGCTTGGTCACAAATTCCGTTTTTGACAGCCGGTCAATGCGAACGAACCGGTCGCCATCGGGCCTCCAAGCTGATAGAGACCATACTAGTCATGTCGTGGAAAATAAAAATCATCAGATCACGTGTGTGAAAAGAAAGATTACTGCTTTCTAAATAGGTTGCTAAGACAAATAAATAATCACAAATCACATAAGTATCTTACCTTTTGTGTCATGATTTTCTTCTAACCCAGCGGATACGTCCGCCATTTTCCACAATGACGTCAACTGTCATGCGCAATTTTGATTTGGCAGTTCCGAATTTCGACCCCTGGTGGGAAGTGTCTACATAAATTATGGAAAGGATATTTGTGTCGCCACCTTCTGGATAGTTTTATGTTCATTTCAATATCCAGACTTATCCGTGCACATTATGTAAAAAACATACAAGTAAATAAAAATATAAAGTAATGCACATATTTAAAGTATTACACATACACAGAGGCACAGTCGTACACTCAGTTAAAAAATGTATAGATGATAAGTGCAATTAACATGCAGCTGATTACATGCTCCTGAAGCATCAAGTGTATACATGAATTTATTTACAAGGTTTCTATAATTACTGCTTTGCCTTTACTATTTGGTACCTATACGGTTTTCTACAAACATGATGGAAGCACTACAATATTTAGGCTGTCGTGGCAAATAACGAAATACATTATTATATGCAACATGGTGTTTATGTAAACTTGCTATTGTGTATAATTACACCGTAAACGAGCATGCAGTATGTTTACAAAGGAGAGCAGAACATTCTATAAGCAGGACTTCAACTTCGCTTTCAAACTGTTCTCACTAGCACATTAAATTACACCTAGCATGAACTTGTCGGCATTGCCGCAAAATGTCCTTGTCACCACGTAATATATAAGGAATAATTATACTCGGTACTGCCAGATCGTCAGCAAACAGCAGTTCACGTGGCAACCCGCATCTGAACTCTTCGCTGATGACATCTAATACTACGATAAACAGGAATAGGCTTCGCCCTGATCCCTGATGTAGGCCAACTTTGACGGGAAACTCATCATTTCTGCCATGCATGGTTCTCACTACTGTTGGTACTCCGTGGTATGTTGCTTCTACTACCCTCACAATAGCTTCTCTGGGACCTCTCTCCTTCTCAGACATCAATACACCATATCCATAGGCACCCTGTCATATGCTTTTTCCAAATCTACGAATGTAAGGAACAAATCCTTGTGCAATTCTATATGTGTTTTTCTTGCAGTTGTTGTATGATAAATATTGCATCTGTTGTGCCTTTCCCTGGACTAAATCCAAATTGCATGTTGTTAACTGTGATCAGTTTTCTGAGTCTGCGCTCTAGGATCTTCTCAAACATCTTCATCCCATGTTCCAACAACTTAATGCCTCTAAAGTTCCCACATTCTAGTGGGTCCCATTTTGCTTGTATATGGGGACGATTTCACTTTTCTTCCACTCTTCCGACATCTGTTCCTCTTCCCAAACTCTCTTCAGTATTTCATGCATCATGTCCACTCCACTCTCCCCTATGTGTTTGATAAGATCTATCGGGAGGCCTGAGCATCCTGCAGCTTTTCCCTTCTCCATTCTCTCTATGGCGTTCTTCACCTCTTCCCTTGATATTTCATGGACTGGTCCTTCTACTGCTGGTACTTCTCCAAGCTGTCCCTTGGCGTTTGCTACATTTAGTAGGCTACTGAAATACTCTCTCCACTTCTCTTTGATCTTTACCTCATCTGTTAGCATATCCCCTGTTTTGGTCTTTAATCACATTCACTTCCCCAATGTCTCTTTTTGATCTTGCCCTTTGTTTAGCCACTTTGTAGATCATCCGATCACCTTCATCTGTTCCCATCTTGTCATACCACTCTTTGTATGCCTCGTATGTATGCAGAAATCCGTAAACAGCAGCGGCGCTAAGGCGGAGACTGTTGTGTTATGTTGGTTAGTCGTTCGTTTTGTGGCTGTTATAACTGTTATTAATTAGTTCTTTTTGTGCATGGACATATGTGAGTAATGGCACACTTGGCTGACCAAATAAACCATCTTGACAGAGTCTCGTTGAATCGCTATAGCGCAGAAATTGTCATTATCGGGATAGATGTCCCAGACCCGTACAGCTTGGAGGCTTGACACTGACAGGACGGAATGGGTAGATGATGTGTCAAAGTGGCCCTCTGTAGATTATGGCTGCATTTACACATAGTTCATATTAAACACTCAGGGTATGTACACTGCAGAAGCCCTGAAGTCATTCAGAAGTCACGATTCGTACGCACCGTATCTCGCAGCACATGTGCAGACTGTGGTGTATCATGCATGCATGTGCATGATGTACGTGGTGCATGTATCGTACATGTTACTGCTGACATTTTAAATATCCCATAACATGTCTAGACATTGATCTAAATATCTTTTCTTGCCTTATTTTTATACATAAAAATTATGTATTGTTTTTGTCGGTATTTATATACATTAATTTTAGTATTTTTCTTGTGCAGCGCATCGATCCGCCATGCGGGAATTAGCGCTATATAAAAACTGTATTATTATTATTATTATTATTATTATTATATTTATTTATTTGTGCGAATGTTTAGTATGTGTTTCACATGTAAATAGTGTAATAATTAGTTTTAGGTTTTTCTAGTCATCGACTTTACTTATTTACTATGTTTAATAAATTATTAACAGTTTTAATATGATTAATTTAATGTGTATACTTATTTATCTGAACATAATTTTGACGGTTATATTTATTATTATTATTATTTTATAACACATAAATTAATGATAATAATAATAACACAAGTTTTATTAGCAACTCAACTGAGTTGGATTGACATTACAATAGGTTACAATTGACTCATCAAAACATCATACAAATACAATAGAAATACATTTGATACCGCAAATCATACCGTACTAATAACCTTTTTACTGACAATTGTATAAAGCCCACGGTATAAAGGAGTTACGGAATCTATTCGTTCTAGTAACTGGTAACGGGTACACATTTTCTTGTCTAATATTATACTCGGTATGTCTTTTGTCAGGCAGCAGATAATTTAATCTATGTGTGCCGACTTTAATTTTATCAAAATGTTTTTGACAAATGCTCTCCCGTCTTACATTCAACGTATCCAGGTTAACACGTCTTAGTATCTCCGCGTAATCCAATCCAGGAAAAATACATTTTAATGCCCTTTTTTATAACTTCAATATTGTCAGACAAATATTGGGGCAAGTTAGTGTGCCATACAGGACATGCATATTCTAGAACTGGTCTCACCACACTAACATATACATTCACCAGATCTTTCTGTGTAATCCCTGCACGCTTTAACTGATATAACATGTACAAGCGTTTACCAGCTTTTTTCACAATAGTATCTATGTGTTTGTTCCATGTCAGATCCTGAGAAATGGTCACACCTAATAGTTTGGCATGGCAAACTTGTGCTACATCCCTCCCATAAATTTTTATATTCGGGATAGTGCTTCTGAAATTGCCATATTGTGCAAAACTAATGATTATTTCTTTTGATTTTTCGGAATTAATTTTCATGTCATTCTTTTCTGTCCATCTAGCAGCAATATCAACCGACTCTTGAATGACAGATACACCCTTTCTGTCGCATATTTCAAATAACGTACTATCATCTACATACTTATATAGTGGAACAGTCGTTCTTAAATCATTTATGTAAACAAGGAAACATTTAGGTCCAGACAATGTCCCTTGCGGTACTCCCCCATTGGGATGACCAGAATGGGAATATTCATTTCCTATTTTTACTCGTTGAGTTCTGTCTAATAGAAATGTTGCCATCCATCTTAAAATATGTGCGGGCAACCCATACGATTGTAGCTTATCTAGCAACAAATGATGATTAATAAGATCAAACGCTTTGCTAAAGTCTAGCATTACAACTCTGACATAAGAATTCAATTTATCTGTCGCCTTATACCACATATGAACCAGTTCGACAAGAACATCTGTTGTGGACGTTCCGCTAATTCCTCCAAATTGCTTAGCATCAATTTCACCTTCAATTGTTTCATCCACCCATTTCATTATTATTGATTCAAACACCTTGGCAGCTATTGGAGTTAGTGAAATTGGTCTAATGTCTTTTTCAATCGACACAGGGGGGCTTGTTTTTGGCAACGGTATTACATTGGCCATTTTCCATTCCATATGGAGTACACCTTTTCTTAGTGAATTGTTAAAAATAGCAGTTAATGGAGGGGCGAGAACATTTGCATAGTTTCTTAACACCCATGCAGAGATGTTGTCAGGCCCAGTAGCCTTGTTGGCTTTAACACTCTCCAAAGCTTTAAAAGTAGTATATACGCTTATCACATACTGATCCGGCAGTTCCTCGTTAACGTCGAACACCTTGTGGTTCTTATTTAACCGAGGCAAATGGTCACTCACAGACACAAAGAAATCATTCATTGTATTGGCCAGTAAGCCACAATCACCATCCGTTGTTTTGTTAGCTAGACCTTGCATGCATGAATTGCCATTTGTTTTAAGTCCCATTATTGTTTTCATATGCTTCCACCAATCGTGGGATCCCGATTCATGCATCGCTGCAATTTGTGTTTGGTAAAAATTATACTTAAGTTTCGACGCGGCTCGGTTGACCTTATTACGCAATATTTTTGCTTGATTCATATCACCACTCATGTGAGCTCGCTGTCGTTTACGAACTAAGTCTCTGAACCAGTCTGTAACCCATGGTTTATCAGCCGTATGCCTCGTAACAACTTTAGTAGGAAAGCATATTTCCATCAGGTTGCTAATAACCGTTTGATAATATGAATATTGATCTGCACATGAATCAAGCCTAAATAGGGGTTCCCATTTAATGGCTGATAAAGCCATATTGAATGTGGCTTTTTCTTTTGGCCCCATACACCTTACGGTTAACCGTGTCACGCATCCAGTATCAACTGAGCTTTTCGCTTTAGGTTTAAGCAAAACCATGTTATGGTCCGATGACCCCAGTTCGGAGATAGTAACAGGTGGGGTGTATACCTCCTCCATATTCGTCCATATTTTGTCTAATATCGCCTGTCCACGTGTTACAACATTAAATAATTGGACAAATCTATAGTGGGTTTTCATAAAATTATCCCGCAACTGGTTGAAATCGCCAGTTATGATCACACCACATTCTGGGTGTTTTCGCATTACAGTGTCAATGCTGGTGATTAAATGATCACGTATTTTTAAATACTCCGTCTTTGGAGTATAATATAAACATGCCACCAGTATACATGCAAATTTTCGAGGCGTTTTCTTTGGCATAACCTTAATCCACATTACCTCTAAATCATCAACCTCCATATCATTCAATCTCTTATACTTTAAATCATGTCTAATGTAGCAAGCTACACCACCGGCTCGTCCATGACCCCTGTCTTTTCTCTCTAAGCAAAACCCTTGCATAGTAAGGCTACTTGAATCCATATAGTCTTTAAACCATGTCTCACTAACACATACAATTGAGACATCATGTGTTGCTACAGTTACATGCAATTCGTCCACTTTTTCACTGTTCAAAGATCTGGCATTTAAATTAATTAGGGAAGGCAGATCCCATTTGCGTATTTTGTCCGCTGTTGGATTCGGAACACAAAACCGCGTTGAATCAGAGTTCTCGGTTTGTGTGTTCATGGGATAATGAGTAATTTGATATGTTATTATACAACACTTTGAACATGCTGGCTATTGTGCTTTATAAATAATAAATATTATTATCATAGAGCCCTGTTTTTGTACTGAGAGCGAAAGTCACAAAGTCATGATAAGTGTTAGATCATTCTGTGATTTTAATCATGCGTGGTTTATATGAATCAACATGTCCGATACGTATTCTGGTTCATGACAATGTGAAACGTCAATAGACAGTCAATATAATATTTTCTATAGTTTTCTAAAGACTTTTTTAACAATTCTATAGGAAATGTTCTGTAGGATATTCCCTGTAGGAAGTATTCCATAGAAAACTACGAAATATCCTATGGTTTTCTATAGAATATTATTTTCTATAGGCAATATCCTATGTTTTTCTATAGTAAAGCCTAGTTGACACAAACGACTTCACGCAATGACCCTTAGGCTTATCTGCCCCAGTATTCCGGCATATGGGAAGTATCCACACTGACAGGCCATCTACATTTTCTGATAAAGTATAACAAGTGAAAAATTGCATTTTCATGGGCATGACCACCGGGTAAGAACTTGTGGACAACGACACACCGCCCTGTTTACATGTGAGCGCCTGCTGCAGCGGCCGCTTTCTGACCTACAAACAAACCGCCATGTGCGTTTATTTATTCATGACGTCAAAACGCAACCCCGAATCCGTTGGTTCCGCCGTAGGCAATATAAATATCCACCAGGTCTACCAGGCTGCAATCCAAGTAGTGACAGGGCAAACAAAAATAATAATCTATAATGTGCTAGATGGCTAATGCCTAGTAATATATCAACACAAGGGTGCAAAATGACAGAGCCCGGCATGATGAATATTTATTGGACTAAGATCAAGTTGCGGGCTGCGGCCAGCCAAGCAATTTATCTAGTGATTTTCCACGAGATAGTCGGAAGTTTATATCTGAACTCGTATATGTTTTTATTACTTTTACTACTAGACCGATGTAGGGTTTTAAGAGAGGTGGGTGATCAGTCTAGCTATATATGCCTATAAATTTGTTTTATGAACTGAAAAAGTGTGAGGACATTTCCTAACCCCCTCAGGCCGAAAAGTGGGGGACGCGTCCCCCCCCCCCCCCACCGATCGACGCCCATGCTGTGCCTGTGAAGAATTTCCCAATGCAACATTTTGTCAAAGAAATTTGTCATCACTCAACTGGGAATAAGTTACACAAAGTGCAGGAATCCGCCGCTTCTGTCGTAGGCGATAAGCATCAAACAGGCGAGGGGTAAAAGTGCAACACAAATTTCATCATGTAAAATGTGCTTGATGGCTAATGCCAATTAATAATAGCAACACAAGGTTGCACACTGATAGAGCCCGGCAGCGGCTTAAATTTTTCCGGTAGTTATAAACTTTCCGATTGGCTTTTCTGCGCATGCGCGAGAAATTAAAAATCATCAATGTGCAACAAAATAACAAAGCATTTTTGGTATAAATGCCACGGACTGTTCGTTAACTCTCCTGTGGTGACTACTGTGAAGAGTTGTCTAAAATTTCATTCAATACATTAAAATATTACGTTTGGTTAAATCACCATCACGGATTATGGCGCACTAGTCACGTGATTTGCGCGTGCCATCAAAACATGCCTCAAAACTTGTTTGCCTCGTGTTAATTTGCGCTAAATAACTTTGCTGAGAGATGATATACATCATAACGAGCAGCACGTAGTAAATATACCATAAATGCTTTGTCATTTCGCTGCACATTGATGATTTTACATTTATCGCGCATGCGCAGGAACGTCAATCGGAACGTGCAGAAAAATGCCGGAAAATGTAAGCGCTATACACCGCAGCCCGGCGTGATGATTATTTACTAAAGAAAGATCAAGCTGGGCGCTGTGGCCAGCCAAGCAATTTATCTAGTCGATTTTCTAATGGGTGGTCGGAACTTCATATCGCGAGTTTATTGTCTATAGCTAGTCATATAGAAGTTTTTAAGAGAGAGAGGAGTGGTGACTCAGGCTATATGCCGCGCATATTATTCTGAACTGAAAAATGGGGGGACAATTCCTATGCTGTCCCCCCACCCTGAAAAGTGGGGGACGCGTCCCCCCCCCCCCCCCCCCGTCCCCGACCGATCGACGCCCGTGCCACTTTGTATATGATCAGCCATATTTTAGTTGATATATATATATATATATATATATATATATATATATATATATATATATATATATATATATATATATATATATATGGCTATAGACCTACAGTCAGTAGACGGATATAGGTGGATTAATGGGTAATTGTCCCCCTAGATCTTTACAATGTAGCCTCGCGATGCCTGTATTAGAATAACGTGTCCTACACGTACGTTGAAGCTGAAATGCCGTCATCACATAGACGTTCTGCCCTAGACATTGTGAGGTTCTGGATGTCGCCACGAACAGGTATCAAATGCACAATCCATCCTCTGCGTCTTCTTCTGATGTCAGTGCATGGACCTATCCGGCGACAACGAAATTGTTTACGCCTTTGCAACCCCCCCCCCTCCCCCCCCCCCCCAAAACCACAGTTGACCGGCCGCTGTCCATCTGCGGCCGATCTTTCGGTAAGGTCAACGCGTGACAGATGATATTATTCTGGTCTCTGGCTTCTACAGAATTTATGTGTTGGTGAATAATTTAGTAGCGATACCTGACAACACCAAGATCATTCATTCATAACGAGACACTTTTAATATAATAATAAATACCCTGATGTGTCCGGATGTGGCTGATACGGCCGATTCGGCCACGAAATGTTCTGTCGCAGTTCGGTCATGGAAGGGCAGTAATAATCGTAGAGTCTGTTTCCACAGCGCTGGATTTGCGGAGCACTGTGTTTTCTTCCGCCTGCATGGCGTATCTTGGTTTGTTCGTAGGACTCAGCTCTCTTCCTGGATCAGGCTGCGCCAGGAGCCTCACTCAGCTGCCAAGCTTTCCGAAGAATCATTTTTAGGAAGGGTTTGAGGGAGTCTACATAACGTTTGCGTTTATCGCCAGTAGACCTCTTCCCCTCTGGCAGTTCTCCATACAGCAGGTGCTTTGGTAACCTTTCATCGCTCATTGTGACAATATGGCCAGCCCATCGAAGTTAGCTTTCTTCAATAGAGCATGAATGCTTTGCAGCCCTGCATGCTTGAGGACCACCGATTTAGCCAATTTATATGGAATCAGTTTAGCTTCCTTGCATGCCTACAGTAGACTGTCCATGTTTCGCAGGCAAAGAGGAGAGTGGTCGCGATCATGACTATACAGCTTTGTAGACTTTCAACTTTGTTTGGAGACTGAGTCCTTGTCGTACGACATATTCTTACGAAGCCTTCCGAAAGCAAAGCTTGCTTTGGCAATTCTTGCATCAACCTCGTCGTCGATAAGCAAATTTCTGGACAGGGTACTGGCGAGACACTCCAGTGACATAGTTCATAAACGAGGATGTGATAGCTCAGCTACACCAGGTGAAGATGAAAATGTCTCCTGGTGAGCCACCCACTGTAGCTGAGGTGGAGAAGGCCATAGTAGCGCTTTCAAGTGGCAAGGCTCCTGGATGTGATGCCATCCCAGCGGAAATCTGCAAGGCTGGTGGCACACGGTCAGCCATCAAGACCAATGAACTATTTGAAACATTATAGCGTGCAGAGGGAGTCCCGCAGGAATTTAAGGACGCGTCTATTGTCTATCTCTATAAAAGAACAGGTAACCAGCAGTATGTATATATAAAATTCGCAATGAGACACTTTTAATATAGTAATAACTACATCTCGATTAATATGAATATATATATATGCATGTATGTATGTATGTATGTATGTATGTATGTATGTATGTATGTATGTATGTATGTATGTATGTATGTATGTATGTATGTATGTATGTATGTATGTATGTATGAATGTATGTATGTATGTATGTTCGCATGCATGTACACATACATGTATGCATGCATCTATGCATGCATGCATGCATTCATGCAGGCATATATATATATATATATATATATATATATATATATATATATTCATGCACAACAAATGGGACTTTTTCAGGGTGTATTCATCCACTTGGGGGAGTGAGATCCTAGGCAACGTTGAAGTAGCCGTTAGATCTACCATGGCACTCGTGCGGTGTGAATGTCCCGGTAAGTATGTAAAACATGCACATTTGTGCATTTATACAGTGTATACGTGACTACATTTGTAGATATACCGGATTAATCACGACATTCGCATATAGGTAGATAAACGTGACAAAAGAGCGATTGCTTTGAAACGTTTAACTTCGTTGTTCCGCAGTGCTCGGCGGGTACACACTGGAGCCGCCGGTGAAGAAGGAGATGTCTGTTCTCCTGAACGACGCCGACAATGGTGTTACAACCGATAATGTAATAATCGCCTGTTAATGTAATAACTGCCCGATAATGTAATAAAATCAACCGATAATGTAATAACCGCCTGATAATGTAATAACATCAACCGATAATGTAATAAACTTGCTACCCGATAATGTAATAATTTTCGCCCGTTAATGTAATAAACTCCTCTTGCCTGATAATGTAATAACTTTCGCCTGATAATGTAATAACGTACACATTTCTCGTAGGACTTAGTCGTTTTCGTGGATTTCATGTTGGTTTCTTGTACCCAGTCGATTTCGACGATATCGTCTATTTCGCAATACCACACCTTTTGCTAGTGGAATCAATTTAGATTAAATCCAATATGCTGGTTCCAAATCGGAAGTCAGATTTGTCCCAGCAGGTCAGGATTTTGAGTTATGCATTCTCACACCATTTATTAATGGCGAGTTGGTGTAATATGCTACTTTACAACTGTGGGCTTCATTGTTAACGAAATTGTCGGCCCAAATCCTGGTATCGATGATCTCACAAGTGTTCTCTTTCCATGCTATAATGTCAGGGTATCGAATGCCCACATGCGTGGGGTTTGCCGGTTCAATCCTAGTGTGAAACCCAGATGAAGAAATGGTTTATTAAGAAATGTGTTATATAGGTTTTAGTACGATGTTTGTCGACACTTTCGTGTCTGGCAATTCTCCCGTGATGTGCATCACCAAGTCAGTAGTTTATCGCCATTTGTCCAGTATCTAGGACAGCAACATGACGTTTAGATCGATGAGTGAATCCTTCTTGACAACATCACCGATTGACACAAACCCATAACACGTTTTACCGGTAAAATATTACTGCAATGTCCATTGCTGTTTTGCAGCCTTGCTGCTAAAATTACACTGCCTCGTTGGCATTCGCGTTTTCCACCCAATTTACTAGACGGTTTTGTTCGATCAATGCAATAACACAGAGTGGAACAGTTTCCATCCTGTTGCACACGTGTGGTGCAGACTAACAGTGGTCGCCAGACACGCTGGCGGATGTACACGACCTCGCGGTGGTCACACACACCAACACGATCTCCAAAGAGAACCATCGATCCCCCTCTGGCTACAACAGAGACAGTGACCAGTGGAGTAGCCAGAGGGGGGGGGGACAGGGGGCCACGGCCTACCAATCCCGAAAACACTTCGGATGGTGTGAAACGGAGGACCAATAACTGGCTGCATGATCCATAGAGTCACAAAGTACAGAGAGTTTCAGTCCTACCCTTTCGCAAAGAAATTGATTTGTCATTATTCAAACCGGATTACGTTACGAATTCTCCACTTATTTCGCTGGCTGCAGCCCAAGTTGTGAGAGGTAACTAAAATGTCATAATTCTCAATGTGTATGATGGCTAACGGCTATTACGGATTTGAAACAAAAGTTGCATGGTCACTAGACTAGGGTCAAATTGCATTTTGTTGGTATTATTTTCTTGGCATCGCTGTCGCCAAGGATAGGTTGACAATGATTTCCTTTTCCATTGTATTTTTCATCCTCTCACGTTTATCTTACTACGTTCTCTGTCAGCAGTCTCCGATTCCTTCTTTCTATCATTTTTTCCTGTTTTCTCCCACTCTTTCTAGGTGTCACTTTTAATGCAATCCCCCGTCGCAATTTCATTCGTCTTCCCCGCCTCCATTTTCCCTCTTCTTGCTGGGTATCTGCTCTCTTTTTCCACATGACCAGTTCATGTACTCCTTATCAATTTCTTCTTAGAACTTTCCTTCACTCCAACCTCCACTCTCATTTCATCCATTTTCTCTTCTCAGCTCTCGTAACTCCCACGATTATTCTTAACAGTTTTTTTCTCCGCAAACCTGGACCTTCTCCTGTTGTTTCCCTGTTAGTGCCATCGTCTCTCGTGCATTCATGTATGCCGGGGTAACACACAAGCTGAGCACATTTCATTTACGTATAAGAGATATCACCCCTTCGACTTTCGTCCAAGTGTTTGCTCCTGCTGTTAACCTCATTGTAACCAAAGCAATTAATCTAGTGGATTTTGCACTGGGAAAATGCCACTTCCTATAGTAAATTTTTAAATTGTAACACGCAACGTTACATGTTGTGAAGTTACTGGTTGAATGCCAACGCCACATAATGTACTTTCAGGTAGGGATGTTAAATTATTATCTCATTAGAGTAAGTTGGTATTTGTCGTGGTCGTTGCCAATAGGTTTGGGAAAGTAGCGTGAGGAATGTGGTGGCCGTCTTAGGCTGATATTATGTAAGGGCTTTGGGTTCGTGTCTCTTTAATAATGTATCGTTTCTCTTTTCCTTTTTAACTTTGACGCCTTCTGTGAATGGTTTTGCTGAACTGCAGGCTACATTTAAGTGATTAGTGACCTGGGCTGTCATGTTGGTATTCATTTTCAGCGAGTTGGGTTTGAATTATATATATATATATATATATATATATATATATATATATATATATATATATATATATATATATATATATATATATATATATATATATATATATATATATATATGCACCACCCACCCACCCACTCACCCACCCACCCACCCACCCACCCACCCACACACACACACACACACACACACACACACACACACACACACACACACACATACACACACACACACACACACACACACACACACACACACACACACACTCACTCACTCACTCACACATTCAAACATACACACACACACACACATATATATATATATATATATATATATATATATATATATAAACCCTGGAATCGTTGGACTCCTGACTCACATCGATTTCGCCTTTATAACTATAGCTTTGTCTACATTTATGACAGCGGGTTAGTTATTACAAAGTCAACTCATGCGTATTTGTATTGCTTATTTTACGAAAATATTGCATCATAGCGCACATTTGAAGCTCGAAATGTACATGATTTGTAACAATCTGCGCTGCTTTGGCCGTGCGTTGTTAATGTTGCAAGCTTATGTTGATGTGAACCGTATCGCTCAAAACTCTGCTAAGGCGTAATATTTTTGTAATGTTTATATGTCTGACATGATGGTGAGTTGTGCGACTAGCGCTCTGAAGTATAACATGTTAGCAAAATATAGCATTAACGACGAAGTCGTGGTGGGTGTGGATTCTGCTGGTTCTTGCTGGTTTTCGGGAACATATTATTGTCTATACAGATATAATATTAATAAGCATAATGGCAGTGAAGGTTGTGGGCCGTATACAGCCTGTTGATTACTCCGCCATTGACTATGTACAGAAAGAAAAAATCGATGTGTCACTGTGGCAGCAGAGACGTGTTCTAAACACAGTTACCTTTTGGCGCATGAACAACAAACAGGCTCGCTGAAGGCCAAGTAGTGTGTGGAGAAGTCTCACACTTGGACGACGTATGTCGACACATCGCGGAGGTCAACTGGAGTTGGAGGTGAGAGGTGTGACTTCTCAAAAACAGGTTGTATGTCTGAATATATGTCAACTAATGAAAACAAATATGAAAACGACACACAGTTTGAGGGAATGTAAGATACTGTGAAAGAGAGAATGACTATTGTAATTATCGCGATCGTACGTGTGTATGTGTGAATGGTTGTGTGTGTGTGTGTGTGTGTGTGTGCGTGCGTGCTCGCGTGCGCGCGTGCGTGCGTGCGTGCGTGCGTGAGTGAGTGCGTGTGTGTGTGTGTCTGACAATGCGCGCATATGTGCTTACCTACAGGCATGCGTGTACATTCCGTCTGATGATAATCAAAATAATACAAACAATAAACATGGCAACAATCTAAACACGAGCAACCTCAAAATGTATGATACTTGTAGTAATGAAAATTATACAGCGCGGTGTCGATTCAACAGTTGTCAAATGACGCCTTGCTCTGGCTGTGTCCGGTATTCTCGGTGAATGTTTCCATTCTACCCAGGTCAGACAAACCAGCTCCGATTGTTCGCTTGAACTGAGACATTGACCTAACTGAAGACGGTGGACAAAGTTGAAGTCGACTGCAAAATCTGCAGACGCTATCAGCGAGGATGTGTCCAAGCCCGTCCCTACTGCTGCGTGTGCTGCTCGTGACGTCCGCGCTGTCTCGACGGACGGTCAGAAGTGAAGGAGGTGAACACATGAACGCAGTACAAATTGACTAGTCCTCTGACTTTGTGTGTCTGTAAAATAATGTATCTCTCTCTCTCTCTCCACCTCTGTCTCTCTCTTTCTCTCTCTCTCTCTCTCTATCTTTCTCTCTCTCTCTCTCTCTCTCTCTCTATCTATCTCTCTCTCACATACACACAAACATTATCAAAAACACACATACGGACGCCCGCACACACAACTCACACACAGACATACACCCATGGCACGATATAATCTGGTGTTTTTGCGGTAATGCCAGGCCTACATTGTAACATCCTCATTGGTACAAACCAAAGGATGCTGACAATTCCTGTGGACGCAAGGACGACCCCTCCACGGTTTGGAAAACCACAGCCCTTCCCTGGAGGTAAGCTGTTGTCGTTCTCCTCTTGTCATACCTGTCGTCAAGGGTGTGTTTCAGCTATGTACCCAGAATATCAATAAATATAAATGAAGTAAAATGCTGTGTATATTAAAACGATATACCGTATCACAAAAGCATACCATTATATATATATATATATATATATATATATATATATATATATAATATATACAATTATATATAATGCCATTATATATATATATATATATATATATATATATATATATATATATATATATATATAATGGTATATATATCCTTATATATATATAAGGATATATATACCATTATATATATGTTATTATATATACCATTATATATATATATAATGGTATATATATATATATATATATATATATATATATATATATATATATATATATATATATATATATATATATATATATATGTATGTATATATAATGGTATGATTTTGTGTTACTTTATATCGTTTTATTATGCATGGTATTTTGCTTCCTTTACCATTATTGATATTCTGTGTACATATTTGTGATATCCTTTAAGATCACTTAACATTTCAAAGCTCGAAAAAAATTAAGTTCATTATATAACAAGGATGGGCTGATATTCTAATATTGAGTACCTTTTCTCATTACGTTGACACTCCACATAATTTTTTTTGTTTTTTGCTGTGTACAGAGGTTGAAACTGTGTGTTGTGGCTTCAGCTGAAGGGATGACTGGGGGCATCGCAGTCGACCTTCTCCACAGACGTCTTTACTGGAGCGAAAGTACGAACGAAGCTCTGCACAGCGCCAATCTAAATGGCTCCGACCACGCATTGGTTGTCAATGAATGTAAGTTAATAATTAATCTACTCACTGCTATTGGCTAAAATAAAATATATATTGCTTATCGATGTTGTTGTCTCTATGCGTTTCTGGGTTAGGTTATCATATTATTATTATTTGCACAGCTCGTATGTGCGTGCGTGTGCGTGTGCGTGTGCGTGTGCGTGTGCGTGTGCGTGTGCGTGTGTGTGTATGTGAGAGAGAGATAGTGTGTGTGGGTGTATGTGTGTGTGTGTGTGTGTGTATGTGTGTGTGTGTATGTGTGTGTGTATGTGTGTGTATGTGTGTGTATGTGTGTGTATGTGTGTGTATGTGTTTATGTGTTATGCTTAAAGATTCCATGTACTCCAATGAACATAACATTATTATATATATTAATACATTTCTGTCCGTGCTACTGAAGCTTAATCGCGCACGTGATATGGTGATAGACTGTTTCGTTCTATTATACACAGGTGGATCTCTCGGGGTGGCCGTGCATCCAGAGGAAGAGAAAGTGTTCTTCACCACGTATTACGAACGAGCAGTAGAGATGGTCAAAGCTGACGGCAGTGACAGAACTAAGCTATTTGGCGGTACAGAACATTTGCTCGGCATAACACTTGACACGACAAAGAGGTAACGTTCTGCTTTAATACTTTGACAGGAGCGAACATACTAATAAAGCGGTGCGTAGCGCCAACCAATCACAACAATGGCAACCATTTCACTTCATACGATATTGGTGGAAATATTTTACTTAACAGTATCCATCATATAGCAACCGTTTATTTGTTTGTTTGTCAGTGCCCAATATAGTGTCGTAGAAAGCTGATTTACACATTTCATGGAAACAAAGTAAAACTCTTCTGACGCCAGTCTGTGAAAGAACCATCACGTGATCTATTAGATGCATCCATAGTTCAATGTTGTAGTACTTTGCCCCGAAGACACTGACAGTGGCCTGCACATTTGTGGTTGCAGATGTAACATGCTGTAGCCACATTAGCTACACATATTGATATTATCTATGTTATTACATGTGCAAACGTCAATATAAATATTCCGGGAAAATGCACGTGTACTGAAACTGACTCGTGTGGCATGTTGCCTAAGAACAACAATTTTCAAGCCAACAAAATTGCTTCGATATTTTGGCGCGTCAACATATTATGTCACGGAACGTGTTAACATTCCCCATATGTGTGTCTTTCTAGCAATTATCTAGAGGAAATATTAGTTTACCCTTTTTCAGGCAACAGACAGTCAGCTTATTGCAAATAGAACACAATCAAGCACACGTCTCACACGACACTGATCATGACAACGGCCATTTTCAACAGATTGATATTCTTCGGGGCACCCAATTCCTTGCACAAGATGAACATTGATGGGAGCGGACATGTGGTGATCGTACCAGGCGGAATCCAGTGGCTACATGGCGTAGCACTTGACCGAATGAGCCACCGTGTGTGCTGGTCTGATCCAGGTAGATAATTGCCCTAATCGTGTTGTCTTCTTCATTTCCGTGTCCGCCTTAAAGGTAAGGTGAAGGTTGAAACGTTTAAACAATCGTTGTCCAAAAATTAGAGGATATTTGCTCATGATTTGATAAGCACGGAGCCGCGGTATAGTTTTTCTAACGTCGACAGCTTTGACCGTTTGGTTCAACGATTTTGTTTTCAGATTTACTTTATTAATATTTATACATTTTTGCGCAAAAACAATAATTATGGTCCCATATTGTATATGTTAGGCGTTATATAGATCAACAAATTATTTGTATGCGTATTCGAAATAAATTTGTTACATTAAACCAATGAAAGAATTTCAGATACCATACTGTTGAAATATACTCATTAATATTCGTGAACGAATGACCCGCACATTCGTACGCGCTGTAGCCTTTACATTTTTTCGGGTTACAAAGTATCCGAGTGACGTTTCTGCGCGTGCGCGTGTCATTTGTCATTAGTTACCATTAAGTATGTTAACGCTTCCCGCTGAATCTTATATTAAATACATATTTATTCTTATATGTACCGGCCTTTATGAGCAAAAGGACGCATATATCCATTCAGCGAAGATAATTGTCGTAAATTAATACGAGGTAAACAGGTTATTATGCCGTCGTGATCACAACATATTTTGTTGTGGGCGCTTGCGCATGCACATTATACATCAACCTTCGATCTCGTGATAGTCAAAATAAATCTAAACACAAAATGTACGCTATTTAGTTGTAGTACAGGATAGTCAAAATAGTATAAACAATAAATATGGTAACAATCTAAACACCAACATGTATGATACTTCTTTGTAGTTCCCATAGCAAAGCTAAACTATAGAACGACACATCTTTACTTCCGGTGGTGTGTTGCAGGAGACACTGCGAATGTCATCGCATGCAACGATTACGATGGCCAGGCTCGGCGAGACTTAGTATAAACAATAAACATGGTAACAATCTAAACACCAAAATGTATGATACTTCTTTGTGGTTACCATAAAAAAAATATATAACGACACATCTTTACTTCCGGTGGTATGTTGCAGGAAACAATGTCATCACCTGCACCGATTACGATGGTCAAGATCGGCGAGACTTACGTCGCACTCCCGCGTATGCGTTTGTTATAGAAGACGACTTTCTTTACTGGACAGCGAAAGACCACACAGAGTAAGACATGTTTATTTCCAAACCATACGACCCGTGGTAGATAACATAGCAACCTTTCATTTCTCGCATTATGTATCAATCCGTGCGTGTGTGTGTGTGTGTGTGCGTGCGTGCGTGCGTGCGTGCGTGCGTGCGTGCGTGAGTGATTTCCTATCCACCATTTTGGCATGTTCATTGAAAGTAATTTTTATGTATGTATGTATGTATGTATGTGTGTGTGTGTGTGTGTGTGTGTGTGTGTGTGTGTGTGTGTGTGTGTGTGTGTGTGTGTGTGTGTATGTGTGTGTGTGTGTGTGTGTGTGTGTATGTGTGTGTGTGTGTGTGTGTGTGTGTATGTATGTATGTATGTATGTATGTTGGTATGTAAGTTCGCATGCATGTACGCATACATGTATGCATGCATCTATGCATACAGGCATGCATGCATGCATATATATATATATATATATATATATATATATATATATATATATATATATATATATATGTATATATATATATATATATATATATATATATATATATATATATATATATATTCATGCACAACAAATGGGATTTTTTCAGGGTGTATTCAGCCACTCGAGGGACTGAGATCCTTGGCACCGTTGAAGTAGCCGTTAGATCTACCATGGCACTCATGTGTGAATGTCCTGGTAAGTATATAACACATGCACATTTGTACATTTATACAGTGTATATGTGACTACATTTGTAGATATACCGGATTACTCACGGCATTTGCACATATGTAGATACACGTGACAAAAGAGCGATTGATTTGAAACGTTTTACTTCGTTGTTCCGCAGTGCTCGGAGGGTACACACTGCAGCCGCCGGTGAAGAAGGAGATGTCTGTTCTCTTGAACGACGCCGACAATGGAACATGTCTGGCGCTGGCAGAAACTCCCCGCTACAGGTTTGACGCGAGGGACAGTCACTGGCTCCCACATCCACGGCAAGCCTGCTGGATGTCCGGACTGGTCATCCAGAGATGTGTGCCTGACGTAATGAAGACGTCATTCACCCTCACAATCACCGGACGCCGCCTCACGTGCTCCACGTCCCACTTCAAGGTGGGGGTGCGAAAGACGAAGTCGTCGGGCTGCCCACTCGCTGGAGAGTTCAACACGTGTAAATGGCGCGAGGCCGTAGTGTCCGGTGGACTGACCACGTGTGTGGCGGCGTGTCGTTGTGACGGCGACGACTGCAAACACGTGATTGTCCACTTTCACAGATTGCACGAGGACTGGCAGATCTGCGAAATCAACATGAAGTGACCAGTAGAACGTCTGTCTGCCTGCCTGCCTGCCTGCCTGCCTGCCTGCCTGCCTGCCTGCCTGCCTGCCTGCCTGCCTGCCTGCCTGCCTGCCTGCCTGCCTGCCTGCCTGCCTGCCTGCCTGCCTGCCTGCCTGCCTGCCTGCCTGCCTGCCTGCCTGCCTGCCTGCCTGCCTGCCTGCCTGCCTGCCTGCCTGCCTGCCTGCCTGCCTGCCTGCCTGCCTGCCTGCCTGCCTGCCTGCCTGCCTGCCTGCCTGCCTGCCTGCCTGCCTGCCTGCCTGCCTGCCTGCCTGCCTGCCTGCATGCCTGCCTGCCTGCCTGCCTGCCTGCCTGCCTGCCTGCCTGCCTGCCTGCCTGCCTGCCTGCCTGCCTGCCTGCCTGCCTGCAAATGCTCCCAAGCAATACCGGCGACATCTACACGACTCATTGTCACACGGTTGACGAGGAGTTATTTTGATTGTATGCGTCATAAAAAAATAAATACCATTCCCCGCCACAGTCGCTGTTGTCAGATGACCCATTAGCGACAGAAGCGGGCGACGTTGTGTCGTGACTACAATCAAGCCAACAACGATGCAACAACTGAGCGGGACGATTACTCTGCATCGATTGAAAGCATGACACCATTGCTTATTGACTCGACAGGCGTTGGAATGTCTAACATTTAAGACAAATTGAATAACGAATATAAACAAACGAATAGAACATAATTTAGTGCACGAGGTTCATGTCTACTTATAGGTTCTAGACGTGATAGCGAAGAATTGCAAAATTGCAAATTATATCTGCCGCTACTAAAATGTATACTTCTGATTTACTGGGGACGGCAAACAATATGTCTGCCCCTCACCGAGATTCTAGGGAGTCAGACAGCAATAGACTCGTACGATTGACTCGTACGAATCACTCGTACTCGCATGACACGTAGTCGTGGCGAAACAACCGGGTCGGTAGAGTTGCGTGAGTGACGTCAAAAAGTGAAGGTTATTTAAATTACAGACGCACACGTGCTTGTTTACGATAAAGGCAGATAGCAGCAGCAGCAGCAGCAGCAGCAGCAGCAGCAGCAGAATTTCCCTAGCAACGCGCCATAAGTCCGCTCGGCCCCCACTT
>OZ024861.1:11411411-11413911 GCA_964017155.1 Oasisia sp. SBJ-2009
TTTTGCTGGGTCACTGTACAGATTAATTAAATAAAACCTGTCTAATAATTAAACGCCAAGTCTATTTATAGCCACCGCACGTGCCATATTACATAATTTATGACACTCGGCTGACATTTAAGTGCCTCTACTGGGTCACTCTACAAACTAACTAAATAAACCCTGTCTCGTGACACAACACGAACATGTGAAATAACCACCCAGACTTGTCAATATTTGTCAGTATAAATCAGTTCTTCAAACAATACATGAACACGAAATCTGAATATATTATGTTATGACTAAGTGCACGATGATTATTTCAAGCCATGTATCTTCGTGCACAGAGAGCAAAACGTAGTTGAAGCAATATGTTGCACGTCGTTACTTATCGTTGAGTGGACACGTTCCATTTCATTATTATTGGCGATTTTTTTTATTATACTTTGCGATGCCATTGAAACAAATTGCTGAAGGTGTGCACAGCTAAAAGGAAGATAAGCTACTATTATTTTTGGATTTTCGAGTTGCACTGGGATTACGGGCACAAGTCTATCCAACAGTAGTTTAAAAACGTATTCCTCATGATATCGATACAATATTGTTCACGTTTTCCAGGTTTTCGTGTAGATTTCGTAGATGGAGGCGGGCGCTTCAAACGAGTAAGTTATATAACGTCATCATCATCATCATCATCATCATCATCATCATCATCATCATCATCATCATCATCATCATCATCATCACCACCATTCATCATTGTGCAGCCGTAGTGTCCCGTGGTTGGGCGAAGGCATCAGCGTGCTGTTTCCACATCTGCCTATCTTGAGCTATCCTCTGCCAGATGGTACCCCTCCAGTAGTCGTCTAGTTCGTCTCTCCAACGTCTCGCCGGTCTTCCTCTAGGTCTTTTGCTTTCGTAAGGTTTCCATACGCAACGTCCATCGGTTATTTCTATCCTGCTTATGTGCCCTGCACAGGTCCCCTTCCGTCTTCTGACTTATTCAATCACGTCTGTGACCTTTGTCTTTTCTCTTACCCAGATGTTTGTTTGTCTGTCGCGGGGTACACGAGCAAAACACCTCTCCGTTACGTTTACCTGATATACGGCTATCTCCCATCACCCCTTTGATTTTCCGCCGAGAGTTTGTCCTTGCTGTAATTCTCATTGTAGCTAATCAATATATCTAGTCGATTTTGCACTGATTGTTCTCGCGGCTTGGTTTAATGTTTATGTACTTTGATCGATATTTTATTTAACCTATTTATATACTTATTATACATATATACATTTATTCAGGTTAAATAATTCGTGTTATTATATTTATATTTTTAATTGTTTTAATTGTTTATATATGTCACTAGTATATTTATGTGTTTTTCTTCTGATGTGTATTTGTATTTTAGGATTTTAATGTATGTAAACCGCCACGAACAATTTGAAATTGGACGTGGCGCTATATTAAATGAAATATATTATAAAGTAAAAATTGCAATAACCAGCAACGTTACATGTTATGACGTTTCTGGTTGAACGCCAACGCCTCACAATCCTCATGTTAAAGTAGAAATGTTTAATTATTGGTTCATCGGAGTAAGTGACTACATGTTGGTATTTGTCATGGTCCATGTCAGTAGGTTTGGGAGGGAGGAATGTGGTGGCCAGATTTAGGCGGATATTTTGTAGGGACTACGGGTTCGTGTCACTTAATATTGTGTCGTTTTTCTCTACGTTTCTTACATGGAGACCGTCCGTTAGTGAATGTTTTTGCTGCGAGCTAGCTACACTGGTCAGTACACTTGGTTGTCATGTCGTGTCGTGTCGTGTCGTGTCGTGTCGTGTCGTGTCGCGTCGTGTCGTGTCGTGTCGTGTCGCGTCGCGTCGCGTCGCGTCGCGTCGCGTCGCGTCGCGTCGCGTCGCGTCGCGTCGCGTCGCGTCGCGTCGCGTCGCGTCGCGTCGCGTCGCGTCGCGGCGCGGCGCGGCGCGGCGCGGCGCGGCGCGGCGCGGCACGGCACGGCACGGCATGGCATGCAGCGCTCGTGCTTAGAGTAACAGTACAATCCTCTAATTCGTCAACTATAGCAGGATGAGAAGTTTATTTCTTCTACGACAACTTTTACTTGAAATGTTGATAGTTTCTGCGACGTCATTTTTCGATTGTCGACAACAAAATAGAATGCTACTACATTCCCGCTGAGAAAAACAGGTCTGTAATGACGTCACTCCTTGGAATTTCCAGTTTCCAGTCGCTACATGGACCCATTCAGTTTGTTGCATCCGTATCCGCGCCACAAACCGCAACCTCATCCGCACGTATGGAATCACGCCTGTGCGTTCCCACTGTAGCCGTTTGTTACCGCATACCGCATGCCGCGTCCGCATGACGCATCCGTACAAATATGGAACCGAAACTTAGGTGTTTAGATAATAGCATAAAATGGTTCGAAATAGGACATACACATAAAAAAGCCTGTCGTGAATGTAACAGTCATCACCATACGTCAGTTTTCTAATAACTACA
>OZ024861.1:11416411-11428911 GCA_964017155.1 Oasisia sp. SBJ-2009
CGGCTACGGCTACGGCTACGGCTACGGCTACGGCTACGGCTACGGCTACGGCTACGGCTACGGCTACGGCTACGGCTACGGCTACGGCTACGGCTACGGCTACGGCTACGGCTACGGCTACGGCTACGGCTACGGCTACGGCTACGGCTAAAGCGTACGCTAGATGCCTATGCTAGATAAGGCGTACTTGTGCTATATGGCCTACTTGTGCAATTTATATTCGTTGATGCATTTTGTTTCAAAACAACTGCCCCGTTCTCGGCAGCGTCCAAGACCCAGCCCTTATGGCTTCCACTGACCTTGTCTGTATCTTGACGCCTTCTCCAGACATAGCCTTGAAGTCGATGTGTCGATATTTGCCCACGTACAGAGTCGTACCAATCAACACAGCAATCACCGCCAAGCAGCCAACGGTCACTCCGATGTACGATGCCACACTCCGGCTCTCTGCAGTACGTATTTGTTTATTATTATTTTAATGAAACTAACGATGTGTTAGCGTAGTTATTAATTAATTATTAATTAAGCAATATAAATTTATTATATATTCATCTCGCAATTTAATATACCTATTTTTACATATGCACGATTATTTTTGACTACTTATGATACGTTATACATTTTATACCAGTGCCATCTTTGATCTCATTTATGTATATTGAAGTCTTTGCACTACGTACTTATATTTTACTTGTATTATCAGAATAGGTATTTCTTACACCTTTAATAATTATTGTCAGCACCATTGAACGGAGTTCTACTTTGGATTTTAGCGTCTAAATAAAATAATAATTATTATCATGACGTTTGTTCACGACATGTGTGCTTTGTCAGCGGAAGGAGATCTACTGTATTGTATTGTATTGTATTGTATTGTATTGTATTGTATTGTATTGTATTGTATTGTATTGTATTGTATTGTATTGTATTGTATTGTATTGTATTGTATTGTATGCTAGCAATATTGGCCTTGTTATTTGTTATAATTATTATGTAAATGTTATACGCCAATATGTGTGTATTATATATATATATATATATATATATATATATATATATATATATATATTCGCAATGCCACCGACTAAGGACAAGGTAGCTGGCACAAACAAAGATGGAAAGAAGAATGTTAAATATCACATGCCGGGACAGAAAAACAACCACCCGACAAGGAGAAAAACGAAGATCATAGACATGGCTGAACAAGTCGGAAGACGCAAGTGGACCTGGGCAGGACACATAAGTAGAAAACGCGATAACTAACGGACATCGCGTATCACCACATGGAAACCTGGAAAGCTTACGGTGAGAAACGATCTACAGAAAGTCCGGCGAGACGAAGGAGAGAACTTTATAGACGAGTACTGGAAGGGCACCATCTGGCAGAGGATACCACAATAGGCTTAATGTAGAAACAGCATGCTGAGGCCTTTGCCCACCCACGGGAGAATGATGATGATGATAACGTGATGTAACTTGGTGCTAGGCAGTTTGTGGCGGATACTGTGTACGGGACTAACCTGTGGACGAGCTGGTCATTGTGTCTGCAATACACCGGTTCTCTGGGTAACATGGCGTCGTTTGTGTTGCTCGGTCGCCGCACCATGTACAGCCAAACACCGTGCCGCAGTCGCTGTCAACGAGAACACGCGAGACTTTGAATATGTCGTTAATTAATATGTCACAGTGCATAAAATTGTCATTCGGTAGAAGGGAACTATTTTTGATGGTGTGTGTGTGTGTGTGTGTGTGTGTGTGTGTGTGTGTGTGTGTTTGTGTGTGTGTTTGTGTGTGTGTGTGTGTGTGTGTGTGTGTGTGTGTGTGTGTGTATGTGTGTGTGTGTGTGTGTGTGTGGTGCATGCGTGCATGTGGTGTGCGTGCGTGCATGCGCGCGGGCGTGTGTGTGTATGTGGTGTGTGTGTGTGTGTGTGTGTGTGTGTGGTGTGTGTGTGTGTGTGTGTGTGTGTGTGTTTGTGTGTGTGTGTGGTGCGTGCGTGCGTGCATGTGGTGTGCGTGCGTGCATGTGTGTGTGGTGTGTGTGGTGTGTGTGTGTGGTGTGTGTGTATATATACGTGCGTGCATACGTGCGTGTGTGTGTCCAATACACGCGATGACAACGTGCAAAATATTGTGTTAGTGGCAGGCACTAATTCTTATAATGTACATGTCTACAAGTCAGTAAGTCAATTGACAATTACTTGTTATTCCTTGTTTACATAAATCATATTATACATGGTACGTGGTGTGCGTGCGTGCATGTGTGTTTATTACGAACGACAAACATAATACTAGTTCAATTGACGTATTTGACATGGTACAATATGTGCTATTTAGGTACATGCTCTTTTTTGTTACATGATTGCTTGTTTGCTTTCATGCGTGCGTGCATGCGATTATATGGGTTGTGAATATACTATACACTGTAGTAATATCCATTTATGCGTGTTAATATAATATACACTGCATATGTTAATACCATATTTTAGTATCTACCTCTCATCTCGATCCTCGCAGTTCAACTGGTAGCACTCCTGTAGGCCGGCGACCAACTCGTCGCTTGTGACCGGCTTCTTGTAGACTACGACCGGCGGCTCTGGAGGACACGCTGGGTTGCTTCTGCTGCAAAAATACCAACCGTGTCCGTCACGTACGGCTGACTTGGATTGTTTGTCTTTGTCCGACGGGTTTCTCCGACGGGTTTCTATCAGACTTGTTGTTAGGGGGTACAATTTATGTAATTAACTCCAATGACATGTAAGCCTATGGGATCGCAGTTTCTTTTTAGATAACTGAACATAAATTGCATTCCCTTGGCTAGAATAATACTGCTAAATAACCCTGATAATTAATAAAGGTCAAAAACTTTAATTTCTGACCTGGATTAATTTATATTATTCAAAATTATACACCTATATGTAATCCTTTTGCAAACAAAGATGTCCACCTTCCGATTGGCGCCAAGTAGGGGAGACCGGGGCTAGTTGTAACACGGGTAAGTTGTAACAGAGGGCTTGTAGACAAAACTGCTAATCCAAATTATTCTGCAAGACGACAGCATCTCTATCAACATATTTCAGCATGTCATGTCTAATAACACGTGAATCCATCAACATTCCATAAAATTACGCCATTTTAAAAGAAAAGAGGTACTATCGTGCCGGGGTAAGTTGTAACACTTTAGGATACCTCATATAACTTATTATGCCACAAATATGTAATGAGCCAGGCATTTAATCGTGTACCAATTATATGCGGGAGATATGTGGGAACGCCTTGGCATGACAACAGTTTCGATCGGTTAAGAAACTCACCAGCAATCCTGAAATGTGTTATTTTTGTTACAACTTGCCCCGTATCGGGGTAAGTTGTAACACTTTAGGACACCTCATATAATACATCATACCGTGAATGTGAAATATTCCAGACAATTAATTATCTCCAATTAACCGCGGGAGATATGTGAGGATCTTTTGGCATAAAAACAGTTTCGATCGGTTACGAAACCCTCCCGCAATCATGAAATATATTGTTTTTGTTACAACTAGCCCCGGTCTCCCCTACACACACACACACACACACACACACACACACACACACACACACACACACACACACACACACACACACACACACACACACACACACACACACACACACACACACACACACACACACACACACACACACACACACACACACACACACACACACACACACACACACACACACACACACACACACGCTGTGGCCATGTCCCGATGTTCTGCGGCGAACAGAACTTTGCCTGACGTTTATCGAACATACACCAGGAACATAGACTGGGAACTGATCTATTAATCAGCTACAACTGACGTAAACCTGCATCGTATTGGTAATCATATACTTTTACGACCGACCGTGTGTGAAAGGCAAATAATCCCGTTAGTTGAACAAGTCCTTACCTGATGTGTGGGAATCTGTTGTTGCAATATTCGTACCCGGCCTTGACGTAGCACGGACACTGGCAGCTGTGCGTGTCGTCCCACGTCTCACACTGCTGGTAGGTGGCTTTCTCTCCACCCTGCGGCCACACAACACCCGTCTACAGCCTCTAGTCCAACGACAGGCCAAGCACATCAGAGTGTCACCGTAAGATTGTTTTGTTCATGAGTTGGTTTACACTGGCCATGTAATACATCCGGTCGAATGAGGACGCAGACGGGTGACGTTCTTTGGCGAGGAGTTCCCTATATGACTAGTTGTTTTTATCTTTCTACGGCGGGTAGGCAACGAACACGTAAGTAAATAACTGTAAATAGCCACCTTTGTGTTTCTTGTCTAGGTCTCTAGTGGGAAGTTCAAACGACACTGGTTGAGGGAGGAACACGCAGGCGCGGGAATACACTTACACACACGCGCACACGTGCACACACACACACGCACATACACACGCGCACATATACATACACGCGCACACACGCACACACGCACAGGCATGGATACATACATACATACATACATACATACATACATACATACATACATACATACATATACACACATACAGAGAAAGATACACACACGCACACGGCACACGCACACGCACACGCACACGCACACGCACACGCACACGCACACGCACACGCACACACACACACACACACACACACACACACACACACACACACACACACACACATTATCGTTTCAACCGTTACTACAATTATTATTCATCGGTCCTATGTGTTTACATGTTACGAACAGTTTTAGCGGGTTAAACCAGATTACCAAATACACAAGAACGGTCTCCTTGTGTTCAGACAGCCACACTTACGTCCGCGGTGCAGCTGTCACACGGCTGATATATGGACGGTGACACGAACTTTATGCCGAGGTAAATGTTCGTGTCTGGGACAAACTGCAGACGGTACTTCGGCCAGCTGCTGTTTACGCCTCCAGATTCCAACTGAAACAAAACGGTGATCTAACTTAAACAAAACTGAACTAAATGCCAACTGAAACAAAACGCAGTCAAATTGGTTAATATTTAACAAAAAGAAAAAACGGTGTCGTCAGCATTCAGTTAGTGTAGCGCAATTAATGTGTAAATTATGTATTAGTTATATATAGTGTATATTTTAGATGTCTAAGCCATCATTGGATACTTTTCTCTTCTGGATATTATTAGATGAAACGAAAAATACGACAGACATCTGATTCCCCGAGAAGGTGAATTGGTGTTCTGCTGAAAAGTGAGCTTTGAGTATATATATATATATATATATATATATATATATAGTATATCCCCAAATCGCAAGTGCGTCGTAATCAATGTATAGTTGCTAGTAATGACAATTTTAAGTCTCTTTGGTGCAGCACGTTTAGTGTGTGCGTGCGTGCGTGCGTGCGTGCGTGCGTGCGTGTGTGTGAGTGTTATATTCTTTATGGTTGCCCACCTTCCACGTGTAATGGATATTTTTCGTTGACAAAGATGTGCATCTTTCCTTCTTCATGAGACCCTTTTGGATTAAATCACGTGCGATGTCTGCCTCCTGAAAGAAAACAAGAAAACGACCAACGACATTATTATATAAAATGTGCATGTCGTGTTAATTAGGCATAAGAAATCAAATTTTTGCTACGGCCCTTTTGAGAATGCACTATTCGATGTTGGTATCCTTCTCATCAGAAAAAAGCATTTTCAACAGTGTCTGAGCGTGTGCGCGTTCGGGTGAGCGAGCTTGCATGCGTGCGGCTTCGCAACGCAGTTACATACACAATCTGACACCTCACGGTAAATGACCCACATGAATAAGCTGGCTATTAAAGAAAAAGACAACTCTTTAAATCTAAGGTAAACAAAGTAACCTGCTATGGGCAGGCAGTTGGCATTGGAAAAAAAACGATTACAAACCAGTGGTCAAGTGTTAAGTCTCAAATCATTGTTCAGGAGCCGGATTGGACAAAATACCAATTCTCCTCTTCGTGTGAAACACGATTAGGAACCCCACAATGGAAATGTATTCACAGCCATTAGGTAAGACGAGTATAAACCCGTCAGATACGTCCACTGTAACTATTCGCTATTAGGTCGTACCTTCTGAATGATGTGTATGTATTCCATCTCTTCGTTATGCTTGTGTGTGAAATCCTCATGGTATACAAGGTAACCGCTGGTGTCCACGATGAAACAACTGTGAACACAATGCATATTCGATGGGGCTGTTTCTCTTCTGTCGTAACGTGTATAGCAACACGACACCCATTTAAGTTTGACGAAAACATGCTGCATTGTAATAACATATTTTCATGACAATGTCACTCCGAAATAGACATTACATCAAGTTATATAACATGAATCCGCGTTTATCTTTTATCTTCTAGCTTGCAAAGAACAGGAGGGCTTGTGATAGTTGATCTGAAACTGTTTAGTCAAAATAAACTTTGAATATGTTTATTGTTACGTATGCATGACATCGAGGATTCTTACTGATAGATTGTTAAGGTTGTGTACCTTGTCTGTGCGTGGGAACAGTCGGGCATCACCTTCTTCAGCAGCCGTTCCAGGAACTGTACCTTCACGTCGAGTCCCATAACGCCGATAACCATGTCTTTTTTCGTATGCTGGCCACTGACCCTGAAGAGATATAGCAGGTAGTGGTGTGTGTGTGTGTGTGTGTGTGTGTGTGTGTGTGTGTGTGTGTGTGTGTGTGTGTGTGTGCGTGCGTGCGTGTGTGTGTGCGCGCGTATGTGGGGGGGTGTCCGGGCGTGCGGGGGTGTATACATACATACATACATACATACATACATACATACATACAACAGTTTTTGTAATATTATTTGTAATACATATATACATACATACATAGATACATACATAGATACATACATACATGCATACATACATGAATATATGCATATATATATATATATATATATATATATACGCACACACACACACACACACACACACACACACACACACACACACACATATATATATATATATATATACATATATATATATATATATGTATGTATGTAAGTATTACAAACAATATTACAAAAACTATAGGACCACATGGAAACAAGTGTGCTATTGTGTGCTTTAATGTGTCTATCCTCGGTAAATATATATATATATATATATATATATATATATATATATATATATATATATATCTGTGTGTGTGTGTATTATAATGTTTTACCAAATAAACTCACTCACACTCACATATATTTACTACATATCAATACCAATGCCAAAGTAGTCTTGTGCATGTGCATTGGCCTGCATTTGCGTGAAAAATGTGCATTCTGCGTTTACAAAAGCTGTGGTTCAGTAACCTGGCGCACACGTTCTTGGGACAACTACGTACTTGCCGTGGTACAGAACTCGGGCCAAAGTGACAACGAGATCGCCGTAGTAGGTGGCGGTTTTATATGGTGTCGTGAGCACCAGAGACCCGCGCTGAGCTAATGCTGAATGGTACCTTCGAAACAACAGAAAACATAAACATACAACAGTAACAATTATTGACAAACCCTGAAGTATACAGTACTTATGGAATCTATTATAAAGACTATACTGTGTAGGGTATTTGCGAATGATTTTCAATAGAGTAATGTTCTGTAAAATTCTATAGAATATGTCGGTTAAAAAGGTGTCAAACAATTCTATAGACGAAGACCACCGTGTATGCAATGCTTGTGTAGTCTAACTATTGGAGCATTAAAACATATTTAGTACAATACAGTGTAATAAGGACCCTTAGCGCGTTATATAAATCAAATAAAAAGTTAAAATAAAACACATTTATAGAATGCCTAACTTAATATAATAAATATCGGTATATTAAAGCAATTTCTTTTTATGTAATAAACATAAATAGAGAAAGTTATTACATTGATAAATGCCAACACCAATCAGCTAAGGTAACAAAGCTGTAAAAACATAAATATAAACATAAATTAGCTAAAACATAACTTAAATTTTACTTCAAAATTAATTAAGAAGGATAAAAAATCTACTTTATTATAAAATGGAGCGTGACTCGCATATGCAAGCATAAACAGGTGCACATTTACAGGGTTTCTTTGGAACATGACATTGAAAAGGGATTCTTGGAGAACATAAAGCTCGTTGTAATGTACACAATATTTTATGATCCTAATTATTTCATGTAACTCTATGCCTTCATTTCATGAACATTTTCTTTTATTAATCACTATTGATAATATATAGAAAACGAATCTCGTTCCCATATAAATACATTTTGGTGTGAGTCCTAACACTCAAAGAATCCCTTCAGACCACGCCCCTCTCGCCTACCACGGCCGTGTCGTGTGGTCGTAAGGCTTTGGGAAGATGTCTGCAGGGAACTGCCGGATGACGCCGTTGCTGAAGCCAACGTAACGCAGCAGGACACTGGGGCTGTTCGTCTCCCTCCAGAACTCGTCGATCTGTTCCGTCACTGCCACTATCTGCCGCACGCCTTTCTGTAGACGCAGACACAAAACACCTTGATTTGTTTGCAGGGCTTATGACACGGTTGATGCAAGTTCCAACTGTATTTGTTTTCAAGATTAAATAATATACTATGATGATGAAGAAAAATAAAATTTCTGTTGCGCCTAAATCCATTGAAACCACGATCGGTGGCGTATCAATACAACACGATTTCGAAATCCAAAAGTAGTATTTCAGTTGTCAACAAATGGGTAAACATATTCCTATACAGCCATGGTGGTTAAGCAAGGTTGAATAAATGAGTTTTTAGCTAACGATGGGATTTTGTGATATTTTCATCTGATCGGACGCGCACACAATCGATGTATTTGTTAAGAAATGTGATAATTCGCAGCGATTCAGAGGTGGTTCTTATACTTCGAACGTGCCAGTTTGTTACTCGATCAGGGATACACATGTATTCTAGGAGGTGGTCTCACGAGCTTCAAAGTCGCACAACATGAACCAGAATCTGACTCTCTAGCCGTGGAACTGTGAGTCCAAATGGGACAATGTCGTTTGACGGCGCCTCTCTAGGCCTTACACGCCATCACACACACACACACACACACACACACACACACACACACACACACACACACACACACACACACACACACACACACACACACACACACACACACACACACACACACACACACACACACACACACACACACACACACACACACACACACACACACACACACACACACTCACGAAGGACGCATACACGCACGGTATTCTGTTACACGTCCATTCCGTTTCTCGTCCTACCTCTAGGATTTGAGTCTATACCTGCCAACGCCCCCGGATTTTACGGAAGTTTCCGGGTTTTGTGAATCTCCTGGACTTCCGAAATGGAAGCAAATCTATCAATTTTTAAATACCCTGAAGCTCATTCCAACGGGCGCAATTTCCCGGGATTTTCCTTCGGATCTCCTATTATTGGAAATTTGCGGCGATTTTTCGGGAGATTTGCCTGCATTCCGGTTGATGGGCAGACAGACCTAAAATACTCATAGAAATTTCGGGGTAGTTGGCAAGTATAAACGTAATGGTAGATACCGAAAGCTTACTCTGAAGACGGTAGATCTGCCTTCTCCTTTCATGTAGTTCTCGTATCTCCGCACTGTGTCGCTGTCCTCCTCCTTGTTATAATACTTGTATGCATTCCGAAAGGCGGCTCCAGTAAATTTAACAATAGAGTGCGCTGGACAAGAAGCAAAATACCTTAGTCACATCTCATGCATGACTAAATAAAGAAGATAATATAGTAGAGAGCATGTCTCCGAAATGTCTGCTTGACCTTGTGTTGAAATATTTCTTTATTACACAACACAAAATGCGTAATCACTGCATTGAACACTGTCGTTTCAGACATGACAGCTGGTTGAGATTATATATTTGGTGTTATCTGTCGCCGTTGGACAAATACATTTGGCAACAATAATGGTACAACATAGTATGCTCTCGTTAACGTTTAATGATCACGGTTTTATAGAAACAAATACCAGATGTTGATATAGATACGAATGTGAATAATTATTAATTAATATTTTTCAGGATAACTCATTTAATTGGCATTTGTTTCTTTTAACCTATCCGCCTATCATAATTACAACCACATAAGACCTGTGTATGTGCGTGTGCGTGTTCGTGTGCGTGTGCGTGTGCGTGTGCGTGTGCGTGTGCGTGTGCGGGTGCGTGTGCGTGCGCGTGCGCGTGCGCGTGCCCGTGCGTGCGTGCGCTTGAATGTCGTTGGAGGTCGTTCATAATTGTCAAAATATTCGGAAGCGTGCAGAGAGAATGTAATTTCTTGACCCCCTCTCCCTCCCCAAAGAGTACACTATCATGCTGATTGATGTGGCTCATAGACCACCTACCGGCAGTATCAAGTACGCTACCACAGTTTCCTAAGCCTACGGTAGCCTCCGACGCCCCCCGGAAAATATTAATGACGTCGCTAGATACATCCTACTGAGTGTTATGATAAGTTGGTTTACGCACTTATACTGGAGATGCTTCCTCTCATTCCGCAGACTTTGGTTGGTCGACGGAGATCGAGGCGGTGATAGACGAAATGACGGGAAGACCACCTGCCGCTCGGAGTCACCTGGCGGTCGGTGTCGGTGAAGACGATACACACGGAGAAGTTGGTGCCAATTACCTGTGTCATATCATATTGTGCGTATATATATATATATAATTTTATATTATATATATATATATATATATATATATATATAATTTTATATTATATATATATATATATATATATACACCACACACACAAATACATATACACTTCCATGTGCTAGATGTAAGAGCTTCCCTGCAATACTGGAACATTTGTTTACACATTATATATATATATATATATATATATATATATATATATATATATATATATATATATATATATATATATATATATATATATATATATATATATATATATATATATATATGTATATATATATTATATATGCGTGCTTGCGTTAATCCAAGCGTGCGTGCGTGCGTTGCTGCGTGTGAATAATGTGTGTTAACATTTTTCATCTAAAGGGTTTGCATTGGATTACCCACGCACGCACGCACGCACGCACGCACGCACGCACACACATTACACACATATATATATATATATATATATATATATATATATATATATATATATAAAATATATAAAATATATAAAATATATATAAAATATAAAATACTTAAAAACCGAATTGGTATGAGTTGATGGAAACACGCTTATTAGTCCGGTGGCAGAACCCCGTAATTATGGAAAAGCTTGCAATGTCTGTTTACAATATATTTTTCATATGTCGATAGTACTTTACGTGAAAATGAAATTTTGGCTGGGTACTTTTTTGCAACGTTGACATGGAACATCTCACCGGCCTCCAGTAGTAGTTGGCTCTGACTGTCTTCATGTAGAACCCGTCACGTCGCGTGTCTCCCCGACTATGCACAAGCTTAGTGAGAAAGCTCTTATGTCCCCGGTGCCCACTGCGAGGAAGAGACGTATAATTTGACCACGCAGTACTGGCAAAGACGTATTCTTGAAGTTGGTAATACATCTTTGGTGCTGGTTTTATGGCAGAGCACACAGGACTGATGCCCAATACATCCACAGCATAAATATATGGGATCCTCCACAAAACGCTTTTTGGATCATGCCTTTGATTTCAAAACATTTTATATGTAACGTCAGTACGTCTGTGTTTTAAATGAACATATATCGTATTTGTCTGTGCTTCTCTTTAAATCTAATTGAAAGCGATCTTAAACCGGAGTGGTTATTTTAATTTGCAATACACAATTGCCTTTTGGAACCGTACAGAAACCCTTGACCATAAATGGAAGCAATTTGTAAAATACGACAATTTCAACGAATTCATAAAGTTGCAATTATCTAGATTTATGTCAAACGAATACGCATAAGACGTTCTTTGTCAGCGAAAGTGTTTAAAAGGCGTTCGATTAGTGTCTAGACGCGCGCTGTTATATGCCTAATCAACTGTGTACGTGTCTATCAGCGTTTTCAAAAGTGCTAACGTTTTTAAAAAGTTAAATGTTTTAATGATGTCATAGTTGTACTTGAAATAACTCCAAATACGAGATTAACATATCGCAAACTCTAATGTCGGGACATAGTAATTACAATATCCACGATAATATTGGTAGACTTTAATAATATAATTTTGTGCAAGTTTTTACCGTTTCATTGAGTCGATGACAGATCTGGCTTGCACATGTGGCTCGAATGAAGATATGTCATAAAATACCGGTCGTTTCTTTGACGACGACCAGAAGAGACTAGGAACATACGGGTGCATGAACGTTCGACCTGTGCCGTCTATGACGAAGGCGTATGAGTTCTCACCGTGCCGGAAGTAAGCCACGTCCTGGGGAAACGAATAGTATCGTTGACACTAAAATTATAATTTGTTTAGTAATTATTATAAGGAAAGGAAAATCAACACGATTCAAAAGAATAACA
>OZ024861.1:11438911-11658911 GCA_964017155.1 Oasisia sp. SBJ-2009
GAGCTCTCGGTTGAAGTGTGTTTGTCTAGCGTCATTACCGGGGAGGATCTCACCTGCACACTTCATGTATCTGCGTGAACAAAGTTCGGTTTCTCACTGACTCGTTACTACGTCCTTTGAGCACATCTTCGCCAACCGACATACTTGTCGCTTCAAATGCGGCGGTCGTCACCTCAAGAGTGGTGTTATTTGTTTCTGTAAAAACATCTTATTTACCAGTCGTGTTATTTAGTTTCGTAAAATGCTTTGTTTGCAAATGGTGTTATACATTTTCGTTAAATAATTTATTTCAGTGATTTTTAACTCCATACCCGATGTCATTTATTTATTTGCAAATGATATATTGGACGGACGGACGGACGGACGGACGGACGGACGGACGGACGGACGGACGGACGGACGGACGGACGGACGGACGGACGGACGGACGGACGGACGGACGGACGGACGGACGGACGGACGGACGGACGGACGGACGGACGGACGGACGGACGGACGGACGGACGGACGGACGGACGGACGGACGGACGGACGGACGGACGGACGGACGGACGGACGGACGGACGGACGGACGGACGGACGGACGGACGGACGGACGGACGGACGGACGGACAAAAACGAATTAATGAAGCGTGAACGAATGAATGAATGACAGTTTTTCAACAGAAACGAATACATGCACAACGCAGGCATAAGTAATTATTAATAAGCGTGACAGTAAGGGGTTTTGTGAGAAAGTGACAACGTTCTAAAGTACACTAAACTCCTATAGGCGTATATGTCGGGCGTATGAAACGAAGCGTGTCAACTGGCCTGGAACAGGGTATAGCCAGTTGAAGAGCCCTTTTGTCGTTGCCCTCATTGTCAATACCTTGTCGCCGTCTAGCAATTTGGTACCTGTGTATCGTGTGTGTGCGTGCTTGTGTGTGCGTATGTGTGTGTGTATGTGTGTGTGTGTGTGTGTGTGTGTGTGTGTGTGTGTGTGTGTGTGTGTGTGTGCGCGCCCGCACGCGTGCACTTGGGCATGCGGGTGCGAGCGTGTGTGTGCGTGCGAATGTGTGTGTGTTTCATCATTGGAAGTATACGGCGGCTAGTTTAAGTGATGTCTTATATTATGTTAGGTCAATGAAGACAGACATCTACTATGTGCGTGTATCTGTCAACGGGGAACAAATGGGAATGGCGGACTACGGAAACAACGGCCCCGCTGGTTCTGCCTGTTCGTTTAGGGTAGGCCGCCTCTCACACACTTTTATTCACTTGGCAAACTGCACAATGTCAGTTTTCGTGCGTTCCATACAATTAACTGGACGTGTGCAAGATTAAAAGAACACTGTTAAATATAATTCAACGTTGTAAAACAAGGATACATTTTAGTGAATAAGTTACACAAGGATCCATTTTAGTGAACAAGTTACACAAGGATCCATTTTAGTGAACAAGTTACACAAGGATCCATTTTAGTGAACAAGTTACACAAGGATCTATTTTAGTGAATAAGTTGAACAAGTTACACAAGGATCCATGTTAGTGAATTAGTTGAACGAGTTACACAAAGATTCATTTTAGTGAAGAAGTTGAACAATTTACCATACCACTCAAGAATAATTAAATTGTGTATTTTACATGTAAGTTACTAGTGTGTTGTGGAAAAACGACACCCGTCGATGACAAGAGTAGACCAACTCAACTCAGTAGAATGGAGGAAGACACTGCTGCAACAAGAAGGAACCATCTTCACTAACCATATCCTCGTCAGGTTCATCAATGGAGGTGTGTGTGTGTGTGTGTGTGTGTGTGTGTGTGTGTGTGTGTGTGTGTGTGTGTGTATGTGGTGTGTGTGTGTGTGTGTGTGTGTGTGTGTGTGTGTGTGTGTGTGTGTGTGTGTGTGTGTGTGTGTGTGTGTGTGTGTGTGTGTGTGTCCCTGTATGTGCAGTTAGACTAGGCAGATTGCATAGAAATGTGTGTATTTAAAAAGCTGAAGGCAATTCGTGTTAATTTATGGCATACATGCTATTTAGGGGTATTGAGGGGTGCTGAGCTCGAATATGCCATTGGATTCCTCATATTAGAAAACATACAAAAGCATACTTCATTCATGTTTCTACCTTGCTTAGTAAAAAAGATATGAACATTTACGAATTTTAGCACGGCGGTGGCGGCCATCTTGGAATTGTCATTTTTTAGGGCTTGTGAGCCATTTTTGAGCCGGGCATACAGCAGATTCGAGTTTAGCATCCCTGAATACCCCTAAATAGCATGTATGCCATAAATTATCACGATTTGCCTCCAGGGTTTACATTTCTTGAAAATTGACCCAGTCTAAGTTCCGTGGTCCAGCCTTAGAAAGGTCAGTCACAACTGTTCAGAAAGAATATGTTGTCTGTGTATCGGTTCATAGGTGTGCGATATCATTTTGGCATAACACGGCAGACCTTCTTTTGGTGTGTTTGCTCGCATTCATATACATTTATTCAGTCAGCATATTATGCCTGCAGTTTCGACTCGGAAGTTAGGTGTAATGTTGGACGACAACTTTACTTGTAGAGAACACTTTTAGCAGATTTGTCAGACGTGTTATTATCACATTCTTGGCTCGTATTTGTCGGTATTTGCCACTTTCTGTTGCCAAAACTATTCTAAATGCGCTTATATAATTGTCACCAGTAGACTAGACTATTGTAAAACATATTGGCTTTAAGGATATTACAAAATTACATCGTGTTCAAAATTGCTTAGCAAGGGTCAAGACTAGATCTCCACGTTTTATTCGTTCCATGCGGCTTCTAAATTGTCTCTGCATTAGCTTGCTGTCCGGTATCTTATCATATTTAAAATCTGCACTATTATTTACCTGGCACCTAGTTCCCTGTAAGAAGCCATCGCATTTACACCCATTGCTTACACCTGTAACAAAATCTACTATCTAGTTCCGACTTACTTGTTGTCCCTAAAGTCAATATCAATACTGGGACTGGGACTTTTTCTTTAGCTTCACCTACTGTTTGGGTTATTCTTCCTTCTGGTGTTAGATCAGATCGTCATTTAAATACATACTTTTATAACCGTGCCTAGCCATTATAGCTCCCTGGCGCATAAATAAATCTGTTGACAATTGGAACTGACTCTGATATAAATTAACCCTTTTTATGTTGTTGCGCTTCTCAACATGGTTTCCAAAAATGTAGGTTATCTTATTATTGTTATATTATTATTATTATTATTATTATTGGCAAAGTCATTACTAATTTACTGTTAGGTGCTGTCACATGTTTCCACGGATTTATTATGTTTCTAATGGCATGAAACATAATGGCATACGTTCTCCCCATCGCTCTCATTAAGCACAGTTCAACTGTTAGTGCAAGTATAAGCAAATAACAAATAGACTGTGTTTATGCTGGCAACACAATGATATTATATAGTTTGTAGAACAAAATACTATGAAAATTATATCTACAGTTCACCACTATTAAATGTAATGCTTGTGTGCAAATGTTTTTGCAGGACACGGCGATGGAAGACCTGCCTGAACGCCCTTGGCATGTCAAAGCTACAATGTGTTACAGGTTCTTGTGGTGAAGAGAAAGGTACCCTCATCCATTCATTAGTTGTCACTGCCAGTTAGAACTACCTTTCCTCGTAACGTTGATCGCAGAATGCACTTGTAAACGAACCAGCATCTCGTGTTGTTGTAGTTTTCGGCATGCTAAAAAAGTCTGCTGCGTTGACTGATTCTATGTCAAAGACCCTCTACGGTGGATGGGTGTCGTCATAAAGAACGTCTGTCACTGTCAGTTTATTTGTTAGTCGTCTCCGACTATCCCACTTACCCCCCGCGGACGCTCATGCAAAGAGCGAAGTTTTCCGTTTATTTTGAGCCGAGTTATTACTTTACGTACCGCTGATGAGACGCAAGGTTTACGACGCAGACGTCTTTTATGACATTTTGATGCTGCGGCTAGTTGATTTCCGTAAGTACTTTACTCAATACATTTTGTTTGAACAACTTTGACGGAATATGTGATACCTATTTAGTAGAGATAGATTTATTACGGACAAATTTTGTCAAAACGACATAAACATTAGGGCGCACGGTTAGTGTTCTCACGACTCCAGTCTCCCCTCTACGACTAATTAAGACTTGTCTCTTCACTTCGGACTCAGTAGGCCTACAGATTCCAGTCCGATTAAGCCAAGACGCATTACATTTACATATTACTGTCACTGGGGATTAAACAGTTAAGTAGTACTAGGAGTTTAGGTGGCTATAAGTATAACCACACGAAAGCATTTTTCTGGAAAAAATACCTAGTTTTGCAGTTTAGGCCCGCACCTCGAAAAAAACATCAAAATGTGACCAAAGTTCGCATGGTGTATCTACTAAATCTGTACTATGGTAACGCACTTGTCACGTGATCACAAAATAATAATGCCTGAAATCGATCAAAATGTAAGTAAATAACGCGCTTTCGTCATCGAGTTATTACGGCCACAGTTAACCTCGTCAGGTGGCGCCACCAGCATGGTGCCGTTAACCCTCTCTAGGCCATATTAATGGCAATAAATACCTGCTAAAGAATTACATTAAATTGAGAAATTGTGTGACCTAATCATGTGCTATACTTGAGTTGCATCAATGCAAATAAATAAGTAAATGTTGGTATGATTTAAATAATTGTTTCACTACATCTGTAGTATGACTTCCTTGTGTAAATACCCAAGTATGTGCCAGATACGTAAATTTATTATCCAAATATGAATGATCAAAGTTTGAATTTTTTTAATATTGAATCTTTTTGAACAACTTTGTTTAATAAAATATTTGTTATTAATAATTTATGGATACTTGCTGCGTATGAAATATTAATAAATTACTATACTATAAAATGTACAACTAATTATATCTCTGTGGTAAACAAACTGAAATAATTTTGTTTTTTGTGAATGCGTGTATTTTCCATATTTTATACAAAATGGCGTTCTTCGCAATCATAACTGTCATCCCAGCAGAATAATTAAGTTGGCATTATATTTCAAATGCGTAATTGTACTGCAAAACGTTCCCCTTCGATGACAGCGTTCGTTATAAACTCGATTTAAACAATTCATCAAAGTCTGAATTACTGAAGTTTGACATAACGACAACATAAATAATTACAACGGAGCTAAAAAGAACACCAACCACGTCATCGAGCAGCACATTAATATCTGTTTATAACAAAATAGACCGCTCAAACGTTAGCATTTAATCGTAGAAATCGTCGGCAGGCACATTGTTTTAGACAATTTGTGTGTTCTTCTATGCTTTTCATCCCCACAGCAAATGTTAGAATTTAATCTTATTGGCTGAAAATATATTCACTGCATGACGATCATGACAAGCAGTACCGGAAATGGAGTTCAACGTTGAGTTCGACTACAAAACCGCATGGCAATTGATACTATATAGCCATGGAAATAGCCTGCATTACAAAATCTTGATGGTTGCCAATGAAACTTCAATATTACTATGTGAACTGCTGAAATAGATTGGCATTATTTAATGACACAGTTTTGCGGTACTATGCAGTTTGAATGTGTCTCTGTACTTGCTTGGGTTGATTCGGGCGTTCTGACCACAAGATCGAGGGTTAAAACACATTTGCACATTTACCTCGATTTGCAGCTTTTTCCAAGATTTCTCTAGAGCAGCAGCAGTAGCAGCAGTAGCAGCAGCAGCAGCAGCAGCAGCAGCAGCAGCAGAAGAAGAAGCAGCAGAAGCACAAGCAGCAGCAGTAGTAGTAGCAGCAGCAGCAGCAGCAGTTACAGTTGCAGCAGCTCTTTATGGCAAATTAATTATGCAGGATATTTTTACCAGTCTAAATACCAAAATGTCCAGGTAGACATGTGCATGTTTTTCCTCCAAGAACATAATATATACATTTATAAACTTGTATTATTATGTTTATAGATGGTGATGTCATTTTCAACTTGTGAAAATGCTGATTGCTTCAATGTTTTGAAGTCTGTATTGGATTTACATCATGTCTGTTTAAACAAACATTTGTTAGATCATGCGCCTAACTTTGTTATGCACCATTTTTATTATCAGAAAAGACATTTAGTGATTTACACAGTCTGTACCATTTCAGGCAACATTGTGACATCATTTGATGCAGCAAGCTCATCTGTTCTGGATAAAACGTTGGGAGCCATTGGCATTGCTGCTGAAGTGAAAGACGAAGGAGCAATCACCTTTGATGATAAAAACTTCTCTTACGAAATAATATGTTGGTCGAGAAGAAGCCATACAGCACCATGGAAGAGGTGGTAACTGAGTTTTTGTCTCTACATTAGAACTGTGAAAATAACCAAAGCATATATTATTATAAGCATAAGTCATTGTAAGTTGTGAGAATAATGTTTAGTAATAGAAATAAGCCAGAATGTTCACTTGTCAAATGAAACAGTTTTGAAGTCTATTTTACTACTTAAACCTTGGAATTTGCCCTTAGGCTTAGGGGGATCAAAACATTAGGGAATTGACTTTGTTTTAAATGAAAATAAATGTCTGTGTTTTGTTGCCTGTACACCTGGGTGTCTTAATGGCAAAGACACAGTTTAATATCACCTGTAAATTCTAAAATATGTGTAAAATTAAAATATTGAACAATTAAATCACGTCACATTAACAGGCCTTAATTAACAGGATCGATGATCATTGTGTACTCCTGGTGTTTGTTGACTGATACTTAGCTTGTGCTATGGTACGTGTTGACTGATATTCAGTGTATCCTGTAATGAGTTATGGACTGGTACTCAATGAGTCCTCTTGGGTATTATGGTGTGTGGTTGATTGCTATTCAGTCAGTGTATTCTAATAAGTATGTTTGTTGACTGGTGCCCAATGTGTACTCTGATGTGTTTGTTCAGTGTGTATATGGTGTGTTTATTAATTGATACTCAGTTGATAGTGGTTTTTTTCTTCAATACACACACATTTCTTTGCCAACTGTCCTACTCCCATTCTCCCCATGTTCTTTGTCTCCATGTATATTTCCAGCACTTAATTTTACTGCCTGACACAAACTTACCTTCAGTTCATGCCTCCTTAACATATCCTTACACTTTGTCAGGTGTTCTTGAGGTCTGCTTCGATGCTTCCCTATCTCCTACCATGGACAGATTGGATCGTGTGCATACAGTAACTTATAGTGATCACAATGTATCAGTCTATCTGCTTATTAGTTCCAACATATTCTGGAAAGAGAATAGTTGCCTCTGTGTCAATATTACAAAACAGTGTTTCTCTGTATGTTTGTGTGTCTGTCTGTCTGTCTGTGCCTCTGCCTGTGCGTGTGCCTCCACCTATCCGTCCGTCCGTCACTCAGTCACTCAGTCACTCAGTCAGTCCTCCCCCCGCCCGCCCGCCCACCGGCACGCATGCCCGCTCGCCAGCCGCCCGCCCGCCCGCCGTCCGTCCGTCCGTCCGTCCGTCCGTCCGTCCGTCCGTCCGTCCGTCCGTCTGTCAGTGAATGTATAATAAAAGAATGAGTGAACGAACATTTTATTCAACAACAGAAAGGTGCTGCTGCTGAAAGGACAAGGGTGAAGTCATTGTCATGCCATTCTCAAACTCAGACAAAAATACAGATTGAAAATAAACTACACAATCATATACACAGTTCATGCACAAACTTGTGCATGCAGTATTTGTGCTACTAATATGACAGTCGCATTTCATAGTATAACACTGATGTATACCCTTATAAATATAGCTGTAAAAACGAAAATAATAATGATTTCTATGGTTAAAAAAAAATTAAACTTGACTACTGAGTAATTTCACTTGCTAAACCATTCCATATTTTTATACCTCTGATCAGCGACAGTAGTCTAAGGGTGTTATTTGATTTTTTAACATATAAACCAGTTTGCATTGTCTGGTAACATGCATATGTATAGATGCAGTTGGTTCAAAAAACGTTTGTTAATTTTAGTGAAATTGAGTGATTACTTCTGAAGCCATACTGCCTGTCTGTCAGAATGTTATGTCAAGTTTCAATGAATGATGTTAGCCTTTTGTTACATTGTTTCAAGCATGTCTGCTGCACCTCATACTACAGTACCATAAGGCACATTAATTGTGTTGATGTGATCATGCCTCACTCAAAAAGCCGCAGACTGCCTTATGTATTCTCTTGTCACATCGAGGATAACTATGTGAACTATCTCCTACATGACCTACCAGGCTGCCAAATTAACAAGTTACAAAGAATGCAAAATATTGCCGCTCGGTGTGTCTTGGTCCATTGCCACAGAAGGGAATTGACATATCACACTATAGTACTCATGAAGCTGCACTGGCTTCCTGTGAATTCCCATGAAACAACACATTCAGTACTCAATCCTGCTACTGGCATTTCATGCACAGCATGGACTGGCATTTCGTGCACAGCATGGACTGGCACCACCTTATATCACTGACCTACTCGAACAAAGAGTTACGAGATTATTGCGATCAACCTCAAACAATGACCTGTACATGCTTCTATCTCACAGCCGATACGTCAAGAGAACATTCTGTATCTGCTGTGGAATTCTCTTCCAACTGAGATTTAAAAAAACCTGTTGCTTCGTGACTTTTAAAATACTTGAAAACTCATCTGTTCCAGGCTGTGTACGCAGTGTATAGCTATAGGCACCTTTCAGTTTATTGTATTTTTTGTTTTTTTTACTTATTATCTTGTACTTGTTTTACACAGTCACTAATATCTCATATATTATCAATTTATCTTTCTTTTAATAATCATCTTTAGTTGTAACTGATTTATTTATTACAATTATTTTATACATATTATATGTATAATTGTCATTAACGTTTAATATTATAAATTGTATACAGTTTATAAATATTCTGTATGTGCATACGCATTTATGCTTGTACTCTCAGCACCTCTGAATAGATTTTATCTAGATTTATTAATGCCATTGATGGATGGTTATGCTGGTGTATGTATGACAAATAAAAGATTGAGGGTTCTATAATGGTTTCCCATCAATCAAAAAAGTCTGACATTCCTTGAATGTGCACCAGACACATGATTATTTTCATATTTAAAATCAAGTACCTAAAAGAAGGCCTAGTAATTATTATTATGACCTCACTGTAGTCCCTTGGGGGCGTTAGTGGGGCTAGGGCGCTAAATCATAAGCAGGTGATTTTCCGAGAAAGTCACGTTTCATTGCGGCTTGCAACCTTGCAAGGAAAATGACGAAGCAGTACTTTCGTTTGTCTGGAAAAGTCATCAGTAGCAGAGAAGATCTAATAGAGAATGGTGACTTCGCAATTTATAATGGGCCGCCATTTTAGCGCGTGGAGCGCAGCGTCCCAAGCGGACGAATGTGCCGCTTCATTTGCTTGACATATTAGACAATGGCAACACCACCGCCAAGTACATCGAAAAGTTGATCAACTGGCTCATTTTGCGCGACCTACGGATGCAACGAGTAAGTTGAAGATAAGAGCACATAGATATGAACTTTTAATTATTTTATACTACCAGGAAATAATCATCATTAAATACAAATGTTTTGTTAAAATGCTCAAACCGATATTATGTTATTGCGAGTAAAACTATCAGTAATCATTAGCCATGAACACTGTTTGATTATTTTTCTAATATGTAAGAATTTGAATATACAATAATTATATACTATATATAACATTATATAATATTTCACAATAACTATATACTTATATATAATTATTGTGTTTTGCAATATATATATAATATATAATTTTATCATTTAATATATAATATACATATTATAAATAATAATGATAATGTAATTTCTATATTTATATATATATAATTTAATATTATTTAATATATATTTAATATATATTTAGTATGTAATATATATGTGTATACAATAATTATAAACTTATATATATTTATGTATATATATAATATATACATAATAAGTATATAATTGTTATATACACATATTGAATAATATATCTATATATATATATATATATATTAAATATATATCAATAATATATATATATATGTGTGTAAATTATCATTACCATTTAAAATATGTAAATATATATATATATATAGATATAATTATATATATATATATATATATATATATATATATAAGTATATAATTATTGTGTTTTTGCAATATATAAAATACATAATTTAATCATTTAATATATAATATACATATTATTAATGATAATGTAATTTATATATATATTATTTAATATTATTTATTTTATTTAATATATATTTAATATGTAATATATATGTGTATACAATAATTATAAACTTATATATATTTATGTATATATATATATATATATATATATATATATATATAATATACATAATAAGTATATAATTATTATATACACATATATATATATATATATATCAATAATCTATATATATGTAAATTATCATTACCATTTAAAATGTGTAAATATATATATAATTATATATATATATATATATTGCATAAATAAATAACATTTCATACAACAATATAAAAACCCAAACAGGTGCTGATGTGGGTATAGGAGATGGGGGGGGGGGGGGCTGGGGAGGGTGCATGGTACCGGCCAACGCCAGCCACAGGTGTGCAAGCAAGTAAATAACACGCTGTAATATGATGTAAAAAATGTACTAATAGGCCTATCTAGTGTCTGGATAGTGAGAAAAGATGTTGCTACGTGCACTATTGCAAGTTTACGTGCTTCGGTGTTTATGAAGTGCTTCAAGTGTAATTTCTCTAACGTATGAATAATTGAACATATAAATTGTACTGCAGTGGGGAGGGTGCATGGTACCGGCCAACGCCAGCCACAGGTGTGCAAGCAAGTAAATAACACGCTGTAATATGATGTAAAAAATGTACTAATAGGCCTATCTAGTGTCTGGATAGTGAGAAAAGATGTTGCTACGTGCACTATTGCAAGTTTACGTGCTTCGGTGTTTATGAAGTGCTTCAAGTGTAATTTCTCTAACGTATGAATAATTGAACATATAAATTGTACTGCAGTTTCATCTAGCAGTCTGCTAACACGGCACATTCGTCCGCTAGAGGCGCTACTGTCTCAAAATTCAAAATGGAACTGCCGTAGTGAACCTTCTCTATTAGATCTTCTCTGTCAGTAGCTTGTCTATGACAGTGGCGCCACATGGGGGACAGAAACCCAACTGACCGCGCATCAAGACAAAATCTTCGCCCTCGTTGTTGCGTTAAATTAATTACAAAAATGGTAGCAATGCGTCCTGTAGTACATTGGGTAACCTTACATTGTAATAATAAAAACATTTATTTGATGCAGTTAACTGTTCAGGTACATTTACCGCAGTCTGCATGTATTTGACAGGTGTTATGTCGATGAACTATAGCCTACGTCACGTTGCCCAAAATAGCCAGCTGCGTAGCGGACTTGGATTTTCCAGAAAAACGAAACTGTACTGCTTCGTCACTTTCCAAGCAGTTTAAACATTTGATCCGCAATGAAATGTTACGTGCAGTTCGGTCCAGACATTTGGCGACTGTAGATGTGTTGTCAGCGCGAACGGACAAGCCGAATTGAGTATTTGTGTACACTTAAGACATATCAACTACTATCGTCAGTGAGTTGACAGACGTTTCACAAACGCGCGGACACTGTCGTGGTTATTCGTGATCGGAGGAATTGTAGAGAGGCCGGACCCGAACCAGCCCGACATCGTCTGGCCAAGGTCCTTTGGCGCAGTTGTGCGTCATTACAGGTTTGCTGTCACTCAGTTTCAGTTTCGTGTTGCTTCTTTCTTGTGAATTATCCATACATGGAAACATAAACGGAATGGCTATAATCTATACGTCCCTGAATCTGATGATGTAAGATCACAATAAGGTGCTCGACCGACCAAAGAGTACACCACAAGCAGCATTATGCAGGTTTTCTGAATTTCTGTGAGCACATGTAGTGTGGAGTGAGTAGAAATGATGTTTTTGTGCAGCGTTGCGTCAGAGACAGAGCTGTCAAATTATGACAGTTGTCAGTCGCTGCATTTATGCATATTAATAGTTGTCATTTTGCTTGGACTTGGTGATGTAATCAGGGGCAATCCATGGGTGGTTCAGGCAGAAATGGAGGGGTGTAAGGTTTGAAAGAAGTTTGTGGGAGCCTGAGGTATAAGAAGTTCACAAATTTTTCACAGAACTTCTGTCTATGGAGGGTAAATATGCTGTGAAATTGTCAATAACAGTGCTCAGCAAGATTAATAGGAAATGAAGGAAACGTTATAATGGTCGCCTATGGAAAATGCAAATGTGGTCTGACTCCTGTGGCTATAATCTATACCTACTGATACGTTCTGGGGGGTTTATATACGTCCGGATACGGACAAATAGCATAGGTCAGTATTCAGGCTATTTGTTCGGATACCTTTCTCCCGGGAGAAGTGTCGGATGACAGATTTACATAAATGCAAAGGCTGATAAAATATGGATTATAGACTATTATCATCAGCTCAGTTTCTGTTACATCATACTAAATATCTTGTTATAGCATTCCATCTTAACTGTCCGATTTAATATTGAATTTACCACACTGTCACAGATGTATAGCGAATTACATAGTGCAGATAGTAGTAATGATTTTAGGCCGTATGTGTCTTTCAGGGGAAGTGTCATGAGAGGTGCAGTTAGTGTAGTGGTTATAGCATTTCCGCCTGTCACGCTGGTGAACCGGATTCAATCCCTGGTCATGGCAGGCACAGTATATTTATATATAGGGGAGACTAGGGCTAGGTTGTACCATGGGTGAGTTGTAACAGAGGGCTTGCAGACACAACTGCTAATGCAAATAAATCGGCAAAGCATCAGTACATCCACCTATACATTTGAGCATGTCACATGTAATATCACATGAATCCGTCAACACGCCACCGAGTTATGCCATTTTAAAGAAAAAAGAAATTTTTGATTTTCTCTTTGTCTAAAAATAAGCGTATTTATTCATATTTTTTCTGCATTATTGTTGATAGATATGGTTATGAGATATGGTTATGAGTCAGGATTTGAAGTACGTTTTTGGCAATCGCAAGCAAGATGGTGTCGGGGCAAGTGGTAACATCCATCTTGGGGCAAATTGTAACACTTAGAACATGTTCCGGCTGTCTTTCTTTTCCTGAGTGACCTTCAAAAGTATCTTTCAATTCAGAATCCAGGATGAGATCATTGATATTATAATTCGTCATCATTCCAGTGGTTAATCCAGCATAGATGCCCACCAATATTATTAAAACAATTTAATAGGACTTTTCAATATTTAATTGGTCTGCTATAAATAGTAACTTGATACGGACCTTGTTCAACTTCCCTTCATATACTTACATATACACCACTCCACATGGCATACATGGCACACATCATTTTGAAGGTTTGGTGCAGTTTGAACATTCATCTTTTGATGGTGACCTTGTTTGACCTTCATTTTAATATAATGCATCACTCGATAGTGTCCTGTTATAGCCAATATATATTATAGCCATATATTTTCTAATTTCTAAAGGTGTACCCAGGGTTAGAATTTAGCCTAAAATGAGTGGGGGCCAGCAGGGCAAAATCTAGGGGCCCGACACAAAAAGTGGGGGCCATGCAATAAATGCACATTTAAGTCGCATTGTAACTATAACTTTATTCAACACAATTCACATGCCACAAACGTCATGGCTACAGCCTAATTAGTAAATACTAATGATAATGTCAAGGGATCAATGGAGAGTTGTTAATTTTCCTCTGAATAAGAGCTGCTTGAAACTGTAGTAGATCTTCCTCTTTGGGCTGTCAGGGTTTGTAGATGGCAACACAAGGTCGCCTCTTCCTGCCCCCCCCCCCACACACACCAAATGTTTCCACTGGTTGAAGTAACTCATGTATCTAGCTTTCATTCAATATTAGCGCATCATGAAATGTAACACAATATCACAGTTATCTTAATATTTATCTATTTAACCACATTTAGTAATTTTGATAGTTGATTCTGAATAACTCTTTACACTGTGTTGTCTCTTACACAACTTACATATCAAAAATAGATTGTGGACTGTTGAAGCCCAGCAGTGGGCTAATAGTACTTACTGACAATCCTGGCTAGACTTTCTCTAGAGGCTCTTCTGACTGTGTTAGATTGTATTCGTCTTTCACCTTTTTCATTTTTACTGCCATTCACATACGTTAAAACAGTATTGGCCATAAACTGTTTAAACCAAGGCTTGATGCTATATATATATATATATATATATATATATATATATATATATATACATATACAGTGCCGGTGTCATATAGAATATTGACCCGGGGGTAAAGTGACCCGCGGGTCACTATTCTATATAGAATAATGACCCGCGGGTCACTTTTCCATAGATTTTCAGTTATAGAAAAATGACCCGCCCTATAGAAAAATGACCCGCCCCATATTTTATGGATATATATTTTAAATAATGGTTTTAATCATAATATTAAATGTAGATTTATTATACAAACTTCACAGAGAAATGTCTACTTGGTAATAGCAACCAGTTTTTTTTGGGGGGTGGGGGGTCACATTTCTATGGTATAGTATATTGACCCGTGGCTTGTTATACATAGAAAACTATAAAAATTTGCCTATTTGGATGTTTACGGGCTTGTAGATTTATTATACAAACTTCACAGAGAAATGTCTACTTGGTAATACCAACCAGTTTTTTTTGGGTGGGGGGGGGGTCACATTTCTATGGTATAGTATATTGACCCGGGTCAATATACTATACCATAGAAATATGACCCCCCCCACTGCAAAACATTTATTCGGTAATTATCAAATGGATATTTACTATGATGCTTGTATGAATCATACACCATCACATAACCTTATAAATTGCCAAATATTTTTTATAACATTGACTATTATGAGCTCCGGGTCAATATACTATACCATAGAAATATGACCCCCCCCCACCTCATTTGCCTAAGGCAGTTAGCAGAATGTGGCCCAAGCAAAATATTTTCCATGAAATTGGACACAAAATAAAACACTGGTGTTGTTGGTGCAAGTGTCAAAAAAATATGCCAACTGAGCATTGCCAGTTTGAAAAGGAGATCTTTCACTGGAAAAAAGTATTATGGCATAACAATAATATTATTAATGTATCAAAGTGCAATGTTGTATAAATATAAACAAAACATTACCTTCAATGTAATTAATACTCAAATACATCCAAAAAAAAAAAATCCATGAAGAAACAAGGGGCGGGTCACTTTTCCATAGGGCGGGTCAATTTTCTATTATAGTATTTTGACCCCCGGGTCACTTTTCTACGCGGGTCAATATTCTATCTGACACCGGTAAAAAATCATGGGACCATGCAAGATATCAGGCATATTTTGACAATTTAATTCATTTAAAAATACTAACTAATACAAAAGTCCAACCAAATTGATTATATACTATTACAAACTAATTATAGATAATATTTCTACAGTTCTCATATACAAACAACACTAATATTTTGTGCAGTGGCCCTTGGCAGCAATCACTGCAGCACATCTCCTCGGCATCGAATGTACCAGGTTTTGGACAGTGTCCTCTGGGATGGCCTGCCATGCAGCTGGAGCAGCTGCCACAGAGCCTCCAGACTACCTGGGTTGCTTCTCTCTACCTTGCTGAAGAGGACTTCCCATAAATGTTCTATGGGATTCAAGTCTGGGCTCTGGGCCGGCCACTGCAGGACCTCGATGTGAAAGCGCTCGAGGAATCTCGTCACCTTGTTCGCTTTATGGCAAGGAGCATTGTCTTGCTGGAAGACAAATGCTTCACCCTCGCCATAAAGCGAAGAAGCTGAAGGCAGCATGTGGTTCCTCAGCACCCTCACGTATTGGTCCTGCCGCATGGTGCCTTCACACCGGTAGAGTTGGCCGACCCCTCGCCCAGACCATCAGGGAGCCCCTCCATGCTTTACTGTGGGGACAATGCACTGTGGGCTGTACCTCTCATCAACCCTCCTCCGCACAATAGCCCGCTTTGCCCCACAGAAAAGCTGAAAGGCACTCTCATCTGACCACAGCACTGTGTCCCACAGCTGGACTGTCCAGTTTTTATGGCGTCGAGCAAACTCTAGCCAACTTTTAATGTTCGCAGGCCGCAACAATGGCTTCTTCACCGACACACAACCATGAAGCCCAGCTGAATTCAGGCGGTTCCTTATTGTCGAGGATGATACAGTCACTCCCTCTGACTCAGCCGTGACTCCATCCTCTGTCGCAGTTCTGGGGATGTGAGGCGGCGATCGCTGAGGCTATATCGGACGAGTGCCTGGTCTTGTCGTAGCGACGTCTTCTTCGGCCTTCCACTCCGCGGTCTGTCGGCCACTGACCCTGTCTCTCCCAGGGGCTTCTTGATGCCATACACTGTTTTTACATTTACCTTTAGCTGCCGGCTCACCTCCCGACAGCTAACCCCCATCTCCATTAGCACCACTGCCCTCGTTCGCAACTCAGTGCTGGTTTTTCTGTAAGGCGGCATCACTGAAAATTAGCAAATAAATGATTTATTATTTTTTTATTAAATTTATATGCATAATTAAAAAAAATATATATATAATAAATATTATTATGGAATAATAAAAACACATTTTTACCATATAATTAGCTCTTGTATTGAAAATTGGATTTATTCACTAATTTTCTTAATAAATATTGATAATTAATAATAATTAATTAATACTGACACTAGGTCAAGGCATTATACCAAAATTGCTCCGGTAATACACCAAAGTACCCTATTATCACCCACGCACAGTTTCGTGATTCATTAGTCCATAGAAAGCAGATAACACTTAGTTATGTAATTGAGGCCTACCTTGATCTTTGGACGGCAATCTTGGGGTGTTCTTATGAAATTAGGCAAAAATGGCCAAAACAGAGGCAAGACCACACTCAAAACAGGATATAAACTTAGGCGCATTCAATAGGTGGCAGCACTTCATTTGCCAAGTTGACTTTAATGCTGCCACAGAGCTTAAAGTTGCATTCTGACTTGCACAAGCTAAGCATCAGTCAACAAACACCAGGAGTACAACAATGATCATCGATCCTGTTAATTAAGGCCTGTTAATGTGACGTGATTTAATTGTTCAATATTTTAAAGGGAAAACAAAGTTAATGTTTGGATCATATGGGATTAACAGAGTTAATAAAAAGTAACAACTTCCAACAACAATCATATTTTTAACGTCAGTGGTTTACCAGGAAAAAAATGTAAAACACATAGACATAGAAAGTCTACAGACTACGCCATTTTAGAAACAAAATGACGTCAGAGAGTCTTCTTGGTCGGCGTGAACTGTGCATGCATATTATTATCTGTTACTTTCTAACCTAACCACGAAAACGACCGCCAACAGCCGCCAAACTTCTCCCCACATTTCTTACATACATATACATACACTACATTACAAAAAAATCACTTGTATTCGTCTAACGAAGAAAATTCACAACAGAAACGCAAATCTTGGCGAACGGCAACTCGACAACTTCGACTACCGTAAACTCGCTATTATAAGTTAGCTTTACACAAAATACCGCTAGATGGCGCGCGAATATTTATTAACCTTACTGCATTCGCACGCGCGAATTAGTTTAATTAATTATAAATAATATAATAATAATTAGCTGCATCACTATGATCTGCAGAAAATGTTAAACGGCAAACTAAGGCAACGCTTTGGTGATATGGGTCTAATAGAGTTGATAAAAAATAACAATTTAATATACAAATATATAATTTTATTAGTTTATTAATTTTTTTTATATAGCGCCAAATCCACAATTCTCTTCTCTTCTATTCAACATACTGTTATTAAAGTATATGCAATAATAAGAATGCTACCCACAGGTAATATTTAAAAATAAATATTAAAAATACATGTGTCTGCCTAATTATCCAAAATTGCCTATTAGTTATAAAAGAAAAAGGAAATTACGTGTTTTTCAATGAAGTCACATTGTTTATTTTATCAATATTTCTATAAACATCCCGCGTGTACTGCGAGCATGCAAGCTTATATTACATAAGCGATGTTTTAACAATAATAACTAAAACAATAACATGTTAATATTACTGTTTTTAAATCCTTCTTTTTCTACCACCATAATATTTCCCATATATTCATATTCCTTTTTACATTTTAGAGATTTATTGTTCCGATAATTAATAAAGTGTCTTGTTCAAAAATAATAATTATTACATATCTGATGGTGGAAATGTCATTCATGAGTAGAACAAATAGCTTCAGTAATATGTTCTTATGCATAATGGTTGTGTATGTGCTGAATGAAAATTATTATTACGTCGTACTTATTTTACTACTTTAATTATTTATTACTATTAACCATACTTTTATATTCATTTATTTCAATTGTTGTTATGTAATTTGTATGTTTATTTATGACTGATAGGTCAGCTTAGTTAATGATATAGAAACATGTATTTTCATTATTTATTTTTATATAATATTATCTGTGGGTAGTTTTCTCTTTATTGTATTTTTAATAGCATTATTTTGTGAAGCGCCACAAACAATTATGGATGTGGCGCTACATAAATAAAATATATTATAATAAAAACAATTGTTTGTTTATTTAATATAGCGCCACATCCAATTTAAACTTGTTCATGGCGTTTTACATACATTAAAATGCTAAACAACAAATACACACCAGAAGAAAAAAACATAAATATACTAGAAACATATATGAACAATTATAAAAATAAAATATCAATATAAAAATAATAAAACTTATAATTTCCTGCAAATCAGTGATGATAATAAGTAATTATTATATTATTTATAAGTAATTAAACTATTTCGCTTGTGTGAAGTAAAACAATTAAATATTAGCAGTCAGAAACGTGGCGTCTAGCGGTATTTTGTGTAAAGCTTTTAAAAGCGATTTTACGGTACCGCTGAGCGGCCGAACAAGTTGTACTCGAGGTCTGCGCGTTTTTGTGTGTGAATTTTCTTCGTCAGAGGAATGTAAGAAATTTTATTACATAACGTAGTGTATGCATATGTATGTAAGATATGTGAGGAGAAGTTTGGCGGCTGTTGGTGGTCGTTTTGATGGTTAGGTCAATCAAATCGGGTCGTCTAGGATCCGCGCTGTGACTGTGTCTGTGACTGTCCAAACGAATCCACCGAACCACTGTTTCAGTTCTGCTCGATTCATAGGTTAACAAGAAGACATCTTACTGATACTGTCTTTCACTGTACTATTACTATAAGCGTTTGAGGAACAGTGTGGCATATTGATGTCGCGATTTCGTTGTAAACCGACGTAAGGCAACTTTTAGCGTACCGCTTGGCTCTCTGTTATGACAGCAGAACCAGCAGACGACTCTCTGACGTATTACTTTTCCAAACTGCTGGGTTCTGATTGGTTGCAAGATCCAAGATGGGCCGGTTCATGGTGTCGGTGATTTAGCTAGATTTTCCCACTTTAAGACCACTTTCTGAGGTAACCACTAAGGTGAAAAATTGGATTGTAGATGCAAATGATTAGCTAGTGTAAACTCTTTTAGGTGCATAACACTAAACTGTAGCCTTTTTTTCACTTTAATTTTACACATATTTTATAATTTACAGGTGATATTAAATTGTGCCTTTGCCATTAAAGTTGCATTCTGACTTCCGCCATGTTTAAAATACAATTTTCCAGTAAACCAGCATTCTCCATACACTATATATTGTTTTTCTCAACTACCTATCAACTTATTTTCACATAATATGCCATTTTAAGATAAAAACCAGCAAAAGACGAAAAATTGTCCTGGCGAGCCTCGCCAGTTAGAATTCTCTGATTGGTTTAGACCCCGATGAAGGGAATTCCGGTGAAAAGCGCTGTCAGAAGGGGGCCACACTAAAAGGCACAAAGATGCCACCGCTCGATACGCTCCATATTTACGGCATGCCCAGTTGCCCACATACAAACTATCGCTGGCTACGCGCCTGTACGGTCAATGGTTAATTGAGCATGATTTAAATAACTAGGGTATTGTTGCCTAGTGGCGCCTCTAGCGACTAACTTGGATATGTGGAACCGCCTTTTAATTTGCCCCATCGTTTACTTACGTTGACCGGAGAGTTCCGATGGTAAAAATAGATCGACTTTTGGGAAACTCCAGAGCTGTTGTTTGTAGAAGGCCTTGTTTTCACAGTATATAACATTTGCAGGGTGGTGGAATTTCAAACGTTGATCACATGACAGTGGCACTGTTTGGTTATCACTCTCCACCTACTGACAGCTCCATGGCAAGCTCAATGACATATCTCATTGTAGGGGGATAAATTATTCTTCATAAATTATAGTTATAAATTCTTCGTAGAAATTAACAGTATTCAGAGTCATTGTTGCTTAATTACATTCGCAGCTTTTTATAAAAAGTCGAATGTTATATATATGAAAATGTTATGGTTGATCAGTGTTCCAATTTCATAGTTACGAATCCGTGGATATGCATTCTTAAATCCTCTACAAATTTATAAATAATTACCCTATGGGGCATTCCATGTCAAATCGATCAAGAATTTACATGACCAGCTTAGATTTTGATGAAATTGTGTGTGTTGGTTTATGATAATGAGTCTGTTTTTTTATATCTGACCTTCACATGCAGATATATAGGTCATAAAAATTTGACCCGACCTTGATACCTTCCAGGTGTCATAACTCCACTTCTAGATGACCTACATACATGATGTTGGTGTCATTTAAAAATTATTAGAATTGTCTACCTGTTAGACATACACCAAAACATTAAAAAAATATTTGTTTAAATGGTTTGACCTTTGACCTGACCTAGCATGTAACCTCCGATTTTACTCTTTTTTATATTGAAGCATACATATATAACAAGAATCTGTAGAAGTTTTGTCATGTTTATATTGAAAGTGGTCTGAGGGGGTTTGTCCTGGGGGTTCTTGTCTGGAGGAGGTTTGTCCCGGATTCTTGCTTTCTATGTCACAAGCAATACAACATGATTTAATTTTTTTCAAGATAACTTTCAACCAGCCTTTTGTAAACAGTTCTTTCTGTATTGAAGTCTAAATACAGCTTAAACAGCATGATTTACTGACTGTTTTAGCAAAAGCTTGTGGAATATCAATACCAGATGCTATCTAAAGAAAGCTATCACTCTCAGCTAAGACATGTTTGAAGTTTATTTTATTTGGAAGAGGCAGAGGCAATCCAAGGCCTCAGCATCCTCAGCATCAAGCCTCATCTGAATTCTGGTGGTCGTGAAGCTCCAAGAAAAAAGCCTCAGCTCGGATGTATTAGCTATGGTACAATATTATGAGCTTGGCTTATGCCCGCCTGCTAACCAGGGTCACCCATTTCAGGCTTACGATCATGGTGGTCATACTGTTGTGTTGATGGTAGTTTCTCTTCACGAAGCGGGCAGCTTGTTGCTGTTGATGCGTATTCCATGGTGGAATTTCATTTGGTCACATGAAAGTGGCTTTCGCACACTATTAGATGTAATGCACAGCATGCATGCACACACAAATGCACTCGCGCACATGCGTGCACACACACATCTGGTTCATGATTGGCAAACCAGCTTATAAAACAGTTTTAAGTAAGATCCTAACCGTTGCATTGCATCTGGTTTCTTTAGGAAGCAGCCAGATGGATGACACAACTGTCCGATGTCAACATGTCATTGACGGAAAGGAATGTGGCGCTTTCTTGCAAAGGGGTAATTCCTTATGCCCTAATTGCAAGGGCAAAGTGGATCCAACAATCTGGAAAAATAAGCTTATTCACATTTGTGGAGCACCACTAGAAGATGGCAGCCTGTGTACCTGGGAGGTCACACCGGGCTGCAAGTACAGGTTCTGTCCTGAGTGTGGCATAAAGCTGGGCACTGGTAAGTATTTTGTATTCATCTGATGTTTTCTCTAGTTCACTGGGTCAAAGTTTCTGGGTTTTTTATAAGCTAGTAGTCAGCGTCAGCATTGCTTGTCCTTGAAATTGTATGTATACAGTGTATATATGTAATACCCCATGAGTGGATACAAATCAGGATACATATCAATGATAAGATAATTTTTTTGAAGGGCATAGTGTGAAAATATGATGATGGACTAATGACTAATGACTTATGACTTATGACTGCATTTTAGATAATTTGGTCTGAGTAAGCTCCGTGTCAGCTGTATATCTGGGATCACTGAGAGTTTGTTGGGGTTTGCAGCTCATTTCTAGTGAAAGTCTGGGGATTCATGGCAGAATTAGTACAGCCATGTTGATTATTTACATTGAATAATCTAGACTTACATTTTATTGTTGTTTGGAATTGCTCTGTAGCACAACTAAAACTATAGTCTTGTTTGTTTTAAAAGGATTTTGTCTGTTTCTAGGGTTTGAATTTTATTTAATACATTTTCTTAAAGAGTAATAAACATGTTGACGATATATTGTGTTTAGTTACTGTTACAATGTTCATAATTTGAATGATATTAACACATGAGTATGCTCAAATTGTAAACAATACTTCCAGTTTAAAAACATGTTTTATTGACAATAAAATATTTTTGAAGCGGGCTGAATTTATTGTATTACACTTTGATGATCATTTTCCATGTTCAGTACAGCACATTTCCTGTTATAAATTAATAACCATACAGTAAACCTTGGATACAAACAGATTCAATGGGACCAAGAGTATTGCAACTTCTTTATGTGGGAGAAATTGCACAGATAATATTACAGATATTGGGCAAATTGTTAATATTAGTTTGTCATTTTGGTACAAAAGTAACTGACGTGCTATTCATTGCTTCATTTATATAGGTCAGAAACAACTGGAGGTCATAACATGCAAGACTGAACAGCAGTTTCCACATGAACTACCGGCAGTACAAGATGCACCAACTTCTTCACCAAGTGTAAAAGCTATGGAATTACCCACAAGCAAAGGAAGTCATCAGTACAGTTTACAAGGTGCTGCTAGCTCTAGTACAGAACCTGCAATGTCACAATCTCCAGCACAACCTGGTTCTTATGGTGCAACACCAACTGGAAGCTGGACACAATCTCCAACACAACCTGGTTCTTATGGTGCAACACCAACTGGAAGCTGGACACAATCTCCAACACAACCTGGTTCTTATGGTGCAACACCAGTCAGAAGATGGACACAATCTCCAACACAACCTGGTTCTTATGGCACAGCACCAACTGGAAGCTGGACACAATCTCCAACACAACCTGGTTCTTATGGCACAGCACCAACTGGAAGCTGGGCACAATCTCCAACACAACCTGGTTCTTACACTGCGGCACCAACTGTGATGTCGCCACAAGGCACATACCCACCAAGATCTAGCCAGATGCCCCATTCGTCCATGCAGACAGGTTACTTTAACGAAGCCCCAGCCATGAAGGTGTTGCAGACTATGAAGGATCTCCCCAGAGTGTTGCGCAATGTCCCACCAGATGTGCAAGCCCAAGAGGATGACAACAATTTCCCAACATCATCCAACTACAAGACCACAGTGTCCCATGCTCCACTGTCTGACACAGAACAGGAACACTTGTCTTCCCACAGTATTGGCACTGCTGCCATCAAAGGACAGTGGCCTTCATCGTTGCCCCCTCAAGAAGCTTTACGCAATCTGCCTGAACATCTGCAGAAGGAGGTGTTACTGCACCTGGCAAAGTCAATCAAAGTGCCAGCAGTTGAAGAGGTTGTCCAATGCAATGCTGAAGAAAAACACCTGAAGTCATCTGAGCTGGATTCACATGTGGAAATGGGAAAGGATTCAACATCAGATTCTGATGTGGAACTGGAAAATCAACCAGCTGACTCCAGCAACAAAACTGTGCAGGCCATGGAGAAGAAGGGGAGACAAGTTGATAAGAACATGACCCAGTCTGAGAAAGAAAACATGCAGAGTGACTACAAGATTGACACTGAACCTGATAAAGGAACGGACAGAGATGGGCATGAAACAGGAGATGTCAATGGTAATACCACCTATCGAGAAGGTGACAGATCTAGGAACATGGCTGTGGGAGGTGAAGTCATTCAAGACCACAGCAAGCAAGACAAAATGATGTCAGAAAAAGGACAGCAGGAACAACACGAACTGTCCAAGGCACTTGCCAAGGACCATTCTGAGCCATCCATGCCACCTGACAAGGACCATTCAGAGCCATCCATGCCACCTGACAAGAACCATTCTGAGCCATCCATGCCACCTGACAAGGACCATTCTGAGCCATCCATGCCACCTGACAAGGACCATTCTGAGCCATCCATGCCACACAGTCAGCAGGTTAGTGTGCTCAAACAGTAGTGAAAACATTTGCTGTATAGCAGTAGTGGTCCGTCATGACTGGCTTAATAACAATTCAGGTGCAACTTCATAAAAATGAGTACAAGAATATCAGTTCTAACTTATAACCAGAAAAATTGGTTGGATACAACAAAAACCTGATTCCTCCAAACTTCATTAAATATAAATAATCATTTTTTCCCCCAGCAACATCCAGTAATAATTGGGTAAACTATGCCTGGATGTTTCATCAGAATCATTGGAATTATTACTTTTTATTGATATGTATATTATAATTAAGAGATTTACAATTCTTGCAAGGCATAGATCTGAACTCTTTATATTGAATACACAGACACATCTAGGTTATATAGGATGCAGTTGATTTGCGTTTACTAGCTTGGTAGCAGTTTAGATCAAACAATATTAGATTGGAGTATATCAAGTATTATTTGTGCTAATAGTATACCATTTGTTGTTGAACTTCAAACATGATTGCTGTAAATCTGCCTGCTTCAGGACAGCCGAAGAGATCACTCAAAAGTCATCAATAAGAAGAAAACACAAGAAGAAAACTTAGTCGATCCATCTACACGATCAAAGGCCACACGGTTAGTTATAGTGAAGCTTTCTTGATGAATCACACGTTTTATTCACACCTATGCTCTATGTTAAAAATGTATACCCTTCACTTTCACTACATGGAAATATTGATCAATTATTGCACAACATAAGGCAATTAAAGAAAAAACCTGTTTTTACATATGCCAAATGTATATTTCCACTAATAGATCACATGAGGATCATGAGGGTACATATTTAAAATGCAGGTCAAGGTAAGAATTACTATGTTACATCAAGATTTGTTGAGCTAATCAATTATAATGAAAAGTAACCATTTCAGGTGAATATGTCATTACTAATATGCAAAGCATGATATGTGCCTGTGAATGGGCTGGTCCTGGAAATATAGCACTGTAAAAATACTACATAGTTATAATAATAACAATGTAGCTAATAATCAGTTGTATTGTGCTTAAAACTGTTCTCTGACATGATGTAAAGCCATGTTGCTCTAAAAATCTAACCAACATTTTTACCTCTTCATCGTTTGGTTGTTATTCCAACAATCAAAAAGCAAATGAATTCTTTTGTAACTCGCTACTTTTGATAAGTTAATTTTGTGTTTTATTTTAACCATATTTTAGCCTCTCTAGTTTACCAATAATTTTCTAATAAAGTTACCAGGGTAGTGTTATAATCATTAGTAAAAAATTGTGTGAACATTTTAAGACATGATTTTAAAAAATAAATCCATGACTGTTGCAGCAACCAAACGAAGCAATATCTTGAGAATGTCACTGTGCACTTCCATGTGGTGGTGTCATGTGACTTCAAGCTTGAGCAGACAGACTTGGTGATCGTTCGGTTTGATCAAAAATGGCCAGAAGGGGGAGGATGGGAATGCAAGAAACACACATTGGTGGAAGAAAGGTGTGTACCTTTGTTGCCAGTTAATTATAAATAACATATCTTAAAATTGTAACAGGGCTGCCTACCACCGTGGATTTTCCGTAATCATTACGGAAATAGAGTGCAGATTATGGTGTTATTGAAACTGCTCCTGTATTACGGAAATAAACACATCTGACTACAAAAACATTGTGCACATCAAAGAACAGCTACACTTATAAATAATGTTCTGACAAGTTTGTACACTTCATACAGAGTGGCAGTGCCTAAGAAAATGTAATAATTCATTTGATGCAGCTTATCGGTAAATGAAGCTGTGGCTGTTGTAGCCGTTGAGCAGGGGAAAACAACGACTAGGGAACGAATCAATTTATCAACATTTTAATGACATGGAAATCACATGCACCACTGACCAGGATCTACCTTTCTAATGTGGCATAGGCATATTAGCACTGCCACTATGCTTGAGAAATCTACATTTGATTGGATTGTTGTAAATGTAACTTAGGGCTTTCAGAGGCTTTTAACAGATCTCAGGACACAACCTCCTGTGGTGATCTGTATATTGGCATGACTAGAGTCACCCCACCCCATAGCAGCAGTGTAGCTGGACACATCCAGCCTTCTATTGTGCATAGTTAATATGAATAATTGTACATCCCTGTTAAACTGGACAGTTACTGCCTGCATGTATTAAGCTATAACTTCAAAATAACTGATTTGTATACAAAATGTAATTGTGTTTATTTTGATGTTTGTTTAATTATCTTTCAAAAAATATGACTGGTGTCTACTGTTTAGAGGTATATTGCTACCTGTAAATGGCAATTTATAAGAAAATAATTAATATTCTCGACAATTATAGAGTGAAAAATCATATACTACAGCGTGTATTGGTATTGTCTGCTGCATTCACACAATATGGCTGTGTTTCTTGTCATCTCATATGGATAACCAGAGAAAATGCCAATTACATGGTTACGGTGAAGAGATCAGGAGGTGACTGTGATTCACCAAAAAACATTTCATTTATAATTACCAACTCGCTATAGTCCAATGGACGTCAGGGCCATTTGGCACATTTTTGGTTGCAAAGTTATGTTGTATGCTAATATCACGTCACATGCTTCCAGGAAACTGGCTGATGGACATTTGCTATTTGGCATTTCCTTGGAAATACCCAAAAGGCACATGATTGCATCACCTGGCTTGCAGTACAAATATGCCATTCTCAAGTCGGGACGGAGGGGAAAGGAGTTGTGGGAATACCTTGACAAAAGGAACTATTTCTTGAAGAAATCAACAGCAGATAATCGGATCCTGCATGTGCCAGTAGATCGCCTAAATGCACTGAAAGGTTAGTATAACATGTACATAATTGACACATATGATGGGCTATCCTACTAGATCTCGGTAGAAAGAATTACTTTTTTTATGTACGGAGACCAACAAAATGTTAAGCCATAGGTATCTGAATGTAGTGAATCTTAAAGGACAAAAAAATGCAACAGTTTCATGGTATACACCTAATAGAGTTTATACAAAGTAACAATTTCCACATATACTCAATTTGTTAACGTCAGCGGTTTACTCAGAATGTGACTTTAAAGTCTAAAATTCTAACGAAATCCACGATGGTCTAGACGCCGCCATTAGGTGAAGGGTTAACTTGGCTTGGCCATTCAGCGCGCGGCATTCTGTGTCTCTGCTGAAGCCGGTCAGCTTCCTGCGACGTTGTTAAGGGTCAACAACTTCGAGTCTTTGACAGTTCGTTCAGTTGGCGTGACATCTAGCAGCTGCTTATAGACGTGTATCTAAATCTGTGGTTAAATCTATGGTAAACTTTAGTAATTATGCCTTACTGTTCGGCATACGGTTGCAATAATAGTTGAAACAACCGGTAGTATTGAAGCAATGGATTCACATTTGCGGGCGTACTGTTTGGAATCTCTCCAGTCCAAGTACAGTTCACTTTGCTCGGTCCGTTTTGAGGAGAAATGCTTTGAAGTAGACATGTAGACAGGTATCATCAGTTGATGGGATGATTTCATCGATAACAATAATAGACAACTTTATATTTACTGTCATCAGCATGTTATGCGCGTTGCCGAGTTGCAGCCATTTCATGACAACAGCCAAACCCCATGCAGGGAATCTGCGTGGAGAGCGCCTCGATCACCGTCGTGACGTCATTCTTCGTCTCTAAGATGGAGTAGCACATAGTATTTGGATGGCTGGGTGTTAACAAATATTTTTCTGGTAAACCTCTGGCGTTAAAATAAAATTGAGTATATGTGGAAATTGTTACTTTATATTAACTCTATTAGGTGTATGCCACGAAACCGATGCATTTTTGTCCTTTAAGTGGTTGAAGCTTGCTAAGCCCTTCAATAGCATTCCCCAAAGGCTCACAAAAAATCCAACCATACGTGCCTTGCTAAAATATTGGGATGCTCCACCAGTTCAGTGTCGGTAGACTGTGGAAGTGTAATGTAATTCTTGTGTTATAGGTGAAATTTGCCACCAGTATGATGGCATGATCAACAACAAGACAGACTCTGGGATGTTTGCATCCTTAATGAATTGGTTGGAAAATACCAAAGAGCAGAGACGGCATGAGATGGCCATTGCAACACATGCATTTTTGCCAAAATTGGATAGCATTTGCATTGACACCAATTTAGATTCTGCTGAACAGGCTCTGAAACAGATTGTCGACATACGCAACTGTATGGAACAATGCGATGCTACTCGCAATGTAAGTAATCAGACTACAAAGCATTTAATTAAGCCAGCCATTGTGAAGTTTCAGATCTTTGTAGCCAGATGTATGAACAGAGAGCACGAGTGTGCTTCATCCCATGTATCTGGTAGTAAATAAAAAAAGTAAAGGCAAGTTCTTATATAGCGCAGTATCCAGTCCTCACCAGTATGATGGCATGATCAACAACAAGACAGGTTTGTGACAGGCCATGGCACATAATTTTTTAAGCCACCATTTCTTGTAATACTTTTTTTATAAATGTTTTCAAATAAATTGATTACATATTTCATTTAGGATTAACACAAGTCAACACACAAGTCAAGTCTGTGAAATATATCTTTTCATCCATCATATGTGACCCATCTTAACAAAATGAGTTACATGTTGGATGTTTTCAATATTGAGTTATTAGCACCATTGAAAAGAGCACCGTCTCAGGTTTCACATTATGTATCATGTAAGAAGTGAACTTACAATTCACCAAATATGTGGGGTACAAATCTTTAAACTGGGAAACCTGCCTGCTATGTTTAAGCACATTTTCGTCATGTTTCATGAAATGTAATTTTGTAGAGATCACGTGCAATTAGGTTTTTTTTCCGCTTTGTTTCATGACATTCAAGCAGAACACTTAGCACAGCTCTTCAAAAATGAGACAAAATTCATAAAACAGACTTAAATAGAGACCAATGGTGACAACTGATACAATTAATACAAAGGAATTCAGAAAAATCTCAAAATTATTTAGATTTGCATTTTTTTTACAGTACGCTACATTTACAGAAAATTGTTTTATCGACATCTGATTCATTTTATTAAGATGGGTCACATATTTTATATACCCCGAAGGTATGTCACGCATGCATGCACACACACATGCTCATAATAATAGAATTGTATTGTACACTTAGAATTGCCAGTTAATTGATATTAGTGTGATTTCAAAGATGAGCCAAAATAATTTATCTGTGCAACTTTAAATGGCATTCAATTATTTATCATGCCAAACATTCTACTGTGATATTATCACTCTGTTAATGGTACAGATTCTTTAAATACCACCATTATTTGTGAGTAATTGGTGCAGGTTCTTCTGGAGTACCTCAGGCCCTACATTGAGCAACTAGACAAGACAAGAAGGGGCAGAAGTGAAGAACCACCTAGTGATTCCATTGCCAGGTTGTCGACCGCAGTGGTTGTGATATATATCATTGCTACCTGTGGTGTGCCCTTCGACAGAGAAACGGCAATAGTTCTGTGTGAAGCGTTGCTTCTGAGAACTCCTGGTGAGGACCACATCTGCCATGACTTTGAGGCTGTCAGCAAACACTTCCCAGAGTACAAAAAGTATGTGTGATTATGCTGCAATTCTGTGCTGTTGTTGATTTTTCTTGAAAACTATTTAGCCATCTAGTTCAGAAGGCTACTTAGCAGTTGTCAGCTGACAATTGTCCCAATGTAAGAACTAAAATCTATTTTTTGGATTATCTGTAAGCACTTTTTAACCAGCTACATAATATATTTACATGTTACATATTTAGTTATCAAAGAACTTGAAACTTCATGGGCTAAACCTGTTTAGGAAGCAGCATTGATCTATAACTTTATTTCTTTGCAGACCTTTGAGCCAAACTTTGCTCTGGTTTTTGGACATGTGCATCAAGAACTACCACATGGATCAGTGGCTCTTTGCTGTACCTCTGTGCCATTTCCTGTTGGATTGCTGTAAGCCATACCAGTCTGTGTATGACCAGCAGAAAGCCAATCATACCAATCCTCACTGGTGGGGCGTGCAGCATTTCAAACAATTGGTGGACAAGTACAAGTTTGAGACAATGTACAAAACAATGTAAGTTTGTCATTCTTAGTGGATACAGTCAAGTCTTGTTATAATGCAGTAATCCAGATCCATGAATCTGGGCCGCATTATAAGCAAGGCACATTATAAGCGAATGTGTGTTCCCATATCTGCCATCAATGACTGCCACAGCTGCACGGCACCAAGTCTCAGTGTGCTGGCCATGCATTCTGAATTTCTGAATGCGATTATAAAGCATATTAGGATTACACACCAGCATAACTGTGTATTGTTTTAATGCCATTCACTGTCTAAAGTTGCACTGAATAAAATTCACAAATGGAGTTCAGTTTTGAAATAGATTACAGGTTGACAGGTTTCTATAGCAAATGTGTACCATTGCAGGCTGTGATATTCATGGGGATATGTGAGTCCGAGTCCTTTTTCGTGTATGGACTCCTTGTATGCCCATTGGTAGGAGTCTAGTTTAAAATTAGACAATAAATCCATTGTATATAGACAATGTTTACAATACAACAATGGGAGTATTGGCTGTCGAGTGTTGTATTCCTGACCTGGCTGCTCGTAAAAATAGGCTCGGCCTTTGATTTATGCACTATGTACTGGCATAGGCACAACCATCTTGGGTTATGAGTGATATGAAGTTGCTCACTTGTGATAACAGGTTGGTAGAAATATCAGCGCAAGAGCGATGTGCAACAGGCACAAGAGACTAGAACATCAGCAGGGTTGTCATGTAGCATATTTAACAAGATTTAACAAGATTGCCACCTAGAGCATCAGCTCTAGACAGCAGGTAGACAAGGAAGCCCTTTGGCTTATCGAGAGTCCAACCTATCTATCTAAATGTACCTCGCCCTTCTTACGTATATGTCGATTTTATTTTGAAACATTAACACTACTAGCACCTATACAATCGGCTGATAATCTGTTCCATTCATTTACTGTACTTTGTGTAAAAGAAAATTTTCTAATATCTAGTCTAAATAGCTTCTTTGCTAATGTAAATGCATGTCCTCTAGTCCTTCTCTCTTCCTTAACTGAGAAAAAATATTTCTGTCAATATTTTCATACCCATTCAATATTTTAAACACTTCTTTCTGATCTCTCAATATCCTGGTTTCTAGTGTTGTTAAACCACATTATTTTAGACACATTTCATAACTAATATTCCTGAGTTTTGGTATAATTTTGATAGCTCTCCTTTGGACTGTTTTCTAGTACACGTATATCAATATCCTTCTTGCGATGTGGCCTCCATGCCTGTATGCAATATTCTAAATTAAGCCTAACTATTGTTTTGTACAGCAGTATTATTAGTTCTTTTCCCTGATACACTATATTTCGCCTGATTAATCCAAAAATTTGGTTTCCTTTCGCTGCTGCAATTCCACACTGCTCTGATACCTTCATATCAGCACTAATAGTTAACCATAAGTCCTTTTCCTTTAAGGTAGTATTTAGTACAGTACCAACTGCTATGGGGAACTACTTTGTGATTGTGTTCAGTGTATTCAAAGTTGTGCAGAAATAGATTAGTTAATTATTACAGTCAGTACAGTTTATACAAAAAATGTTACATACATAAAAAATGTTAATCTAAAGCAATGGTTCCCAGTCTTTTCTCCATATACGTATGGAACCCAGTGACAATCAATGACATACCATTTTATTAACATGGTAGTGCAATATTTCAAATGTTGATTGATTGAGTTTATTTTGTAAAAAAAAAGTATATATTTGACAAATAAACATAGTTTAGATGCAGCCACGGAAACCATGTGGCATGGACATCACTATGGTGATAAGTACGTAGGCATTACCAAATTGCATGGATTTTTTTATTACTTCCGATGTCTCTTACCTGTGAAGAATAGCAATTTACTAACTTGGGTAATGACACTGTAACAGTATTTTAGGCTAATATTTGCACAAATTAATGTGCTTTATGTGAGATCGATAATATATCTCACACGCACGCACACACGCGCACGCGCACACTGTTATTGTCAGTCATGGACCACACAATGTGGCAAAACCTGTAGTCTCAGTCAACCTTTCATGTACCCTTTGAGAAAACCTCTCATGCACCCCTAGAGGTACCTGTAGCACAGTTTGGGAACTGCTGATAACATTTACTAGATTGTTCAAGTACACATACTGCTTTGAGTTGACATTGTGTGTTACTTTTACTTAGTGACGTTGACCTTCTGCTCCGTCGACTCGAGCCACTGTTTGCTGTCGACCAGCTGCTACCGAGGACACTAATGGCAGCCATGAGTGCGAGGAACATAGAAGCAATGATTGCATCACAGAAGATTGCTCCGGAAGTGTGCATGGCCAACCTGATTTTCTTCCTGAAAGGGAAGGAAATATCAGAAATCACTTTGAAACAGGTAAACTAGCGTACAACCTTCCTTGGAGCAACAGAAGGAAATTGTTTTTGTCAAGTAAGCAGCCGTGTATAGGATGGCAAAAAATGTAAATTACCACCAGCCAGTTGCAACTGGTTTCACTTTGCACAAGTTTGTTTAAGGTGGCTACACTTATAGTTATAGCATATATACAGCAATAATGGGATTCTAACTGAAAATATACCATGCTGTGCTCCCAAGATCTAAGGATTCCAGCCCATTCACTGAATCATACAAATATGGTGGTCTGACACTTTGGTATCAAAATCTATGATCCTCTGAAACATTAGAAATGATGGAAACATAACTGTTAGATGGAGCCACATGACAGTTCTTTGCATCGTCGCAAGCCAGGGGTCATTGTGCTGCGCTATAGTTACCGTACCCCTGGCTGATCATCTCCTCAAACTGTGGAAGTGAATGGAGTCTAACTACAAAATTACAGTAATTGAATTCGCGAGTTGCTGCTGCATCAGCCATGGGTACAGCGGTGACATTACCCAAATTTGAAGACGGATTCATGACTGGTAATAATTTCAGAGGTGTTTTTGAAATGGGTGTGCCAGTGGTAGTAAAAGCTGGTACTAACGTAATCAGCCATATTGACCCTTGGCATGCGAGGATGGTTCAGTGCAAATGTGAACGATCCATGGACTATGTTCTGTTGGTGCAAATCTAATCACATAGTGGAAAATATGGTGCATATAGTATGTAGCGTGTAGGGCCTACATACATATATTTATATATAAATTGACTATGTAAAAATGTTGATAATTTTTTGCATTAACATTCAACATCTCTACTAAAAGGAAAATCGTAATAGGTGTTGTTGAAGAGTGTTACTGAAAATTATGAAATGTTATTAGCAATTGTGCAAATTCTGCTCAGAAACTGCAACTTTTATGGTGCTCATAAACACATTTTTAAAAACATAAAATATTATCTCAAAATGGGACTGCTCAGCATTGGGGTTAACAGTGATCCACCATTACGGTGTCTATGAGTTACATTGGAAGCACCATTGCCACTGCAATATTTTGATCTTTAGCTTACTCATTTCTGCTATTACCAATTATCTTGGCAAACTAAAACAAAGAAGACCATTGTGTCTTGATCTGTGTCTTCCTCAGGAAACTGGCTTACGACTCGCCATTTCCACATTTCTCTAACACACAGAAAGCATACAGCCAGCAATTAGTGACACTATTACACTACTCTAAATAACAACCCTGGTGTGTTTTATGCATGGAAGGCTGGAAGCACATCCATTACTATTGTATTTTATTGTGTAATTTTTTACAAAGTAGTTAAGAATTGGGTAATCATTGTGTGAATTTTTACTGAACTGTTTACAACACTAGTCAGGCTAGTTGCATGTTTGAATATAAATAAAACATATCATGTTAGTTGTTGCAGAAATAAAATGCTGTTCAAAAAAGTATTTAAAAATGCTTAATCAGTTCGATTGTTTTGCTCCTCGCGTTTCATGCTAATTTTGCGAAAGAGCAAACCTACCAAGTATCCCCTGTGACATACTGTTTCGGTTTTGCGCATTTGTTTATTCGTTTTTTGTTAAAATGTAAAAACTATTTTAGGCTTGCCCAAGATTTATAGTCTTTTTCATACTGAAAATTTCTACCGTACGAGTTTTATGTGGTAGACTATCTTCGCCTTAATCACGTGATAGCGGGTGATTATGTGATGTCGCGAGATCGGCCTTGACCCCCATCCAGGCAGTATTTACACGTGTTTCTTTTCCGACTTGCTTTTGCATTTTAACTCGTTTTTATATGAAATGTCAATATGTGGTCGCCCACGGAAATACGCCACCGACTCGGCAAAGAAAAGGGCACAAGCAGAACTGAAACGAAATCGACCGCCCGCAAAAGTGTACATAGGAAAGGCGATGAGTTTATGGATTCAGACAGGTAATGACCGGCATCAAAACTGATGCAGCGTTCGCCAAGTGTCTTATTGACAGGTTAGTACTCTGTTATTACTCGGCTTCAACCATTTTCACATTGTTTTAATACTGCGTGTGCAAGCTGACAAAATTGTTTTGCTATTAAATTAGTCGACGGTATTAGGCCATTTAGGGTCATTCCGAGTGAACGCAAATAAAATTCCATAAATTGGTTGCTGTCGTCGACGTCTAAGACTTAGTCTTAGATTATTTTTGAATGGATCAGTAATACAGTACGATGCGAGCTTTGCTGCTTTGCATTTGGTAAGATTAGCCAGAATCAAAAATTTGAGCGTTCTAGCTTAAATAGGTTTCAAGTTATGGCACTTTGACATTTGACAGCTTGTTAAAAATAAATAATTTGATTCACATTTCACTAGACACTAGTCAATATATTCTGCAATCTTGAGCCTGTGTCAGTGAAATTGTGTTGAATTGATCTATATAATATATAGATTACACAAATACAATTACAATATAAATACAGTGTGAGTGTACAGTTAATGTACAGCAAGTTGATACAAATCATGATTTCTTCAAAATATCACTCGCGATAGGGTTTTCAGACCCTTATTGTTAGCAGAATACACATACCTTATACATAAATTGTACATATTTGGTATATAAATGTGCAAATCAGAGGAATATGGCAGATCTGGTTGCCTTAATTATGAATCTATACATATGCAAAGATGGTATGTTATTATATTTCTTAAAATATGACCAACTTCCGACCCAAACATTTTGATGAGGCGTAGCTTGTATCGTCACAAAGCCTTTTCTAGGTGTAAGCTCATTCTTATAGCTCAAATAACTAGTAAGTCTCAATACCCTTCCGAGCTTCCTTCACAACAAAAATTGTCTGGGTGCCCCAATTTTTTAAATAAATTGCTCGTGATATACGAGAGGGTTTTCAGACATTGATTGTAAGCTAAATATGGATGGTTCAATGAACTGTTGTGTCAGTTTGATATCTATGCATAACATTGTGAATTATCAGAGCAACATGACATGCCTGACTGTCTTCATTAGGAATGTACACATACCCAACGTGCTATATTTTATATTTCTTACAAATTAGCAAACTTCCGACCGGTCAGTGTGGATTAGAAGATATTGTTATGAAACGTTTACCAGGCATAAACCAAACAAACACATAAAAAACAAGTAACTCACAATATCCTTCCATGCTTCCTTCTCAAGAAGAATGAGGACCCATTGGTACCCAAAACTTATCAATATATCACTTGCGAGCGTGTTTTCAAGCACTGATTTTGAGTTAAACATACATGTTGTTGGTAATGTTTATAAATATTAGATATCTATGCATATCGGTATACATTTTCAGGCAGTTTTGCATGACTGTTTGTCGTATTTATGAATCTGTACATATTAAAACTGGTATAGATCTGTTTACGAAGCATAAAGCAAACATAACACAAATATCAAGTAAATTTATAAAAACTTCTCATACAAATATAAGTTGTATCAATTGTAATTTAGTGACAGTTCTACCATGGGTAGATTTTTTCAATTTATGTCACAGTACTTACATGTACATGTATACTGCCTTTACCCAATGATGGGTCCGCAGCCCAGTACAAAAATTTCAAGAATTTGCTAATATTCATCACTACAGTGATGACTTTGGACTGGATTGCGAATGGAATTTCTTCGTGACCAGCCATGGTAAAAACATGTTTGATGGATTTTTAACCATTGTGGCCATTCTTATTTGTGTACACTTAAAAATGTACAATCAGTTCGATTGTTTTTGCTCCTCGCGTTTCAGACTAATTTCACGAAAAAGCAAACCTACGAAGTATCCCCTGTGACATGCTAACTCGTTTGTGCAAATGTGTGGTTTCGTTTTTATTAAATAAACAGAAAACTCAGAAAAAGAGTATTTGCTATCATAGCCGAAACTCGAACCGGACATCTGTGTTACCGTGACATCCGGAAAAGACTGTAGCTTGAAAATCTCGCGTGAGCGAAAACGAGCAGTGAGATCGACCTTTGACCCGTCCATGCTGTCAGTCCTTCGATAGACTGTTTACTATAATTTATAGAGTCGCAATATTCCCGTTCTTTTGCTGCTTTTTGTTCAACGATGGGACGCCCGCGTATGTTTGCGACCGAATCGGCAAGGAAACAGGGAAGTGCACAAAGAGCCGCAGAAAGACAGAAACAGCGGCCGTGCGCACACGTGTATTTGGAAAAAGTTATAGACTTGTGCAAGTTGTGGAATCAAATGACATGTACGACAGGTTAGTACTCTGTTATTACTCGGCTTCAACCATTTCACATTGTTTTAATATTGCGTGTGCCAGCTGACAAAATTGTTTTGCTATTAAATTAGTCGACGGTATTAGGCCATTTAGGGTCATTCCGAGTGAACGCAAATAAAATTCCATAAATTGGTTGCTGTCATCGACGTCTTGGACTTAGTCTTAGATTATTTTTGAATAGATCAGTACTAATACAGTATGATGAGAGCCTTTCCCGTTTTGCATTTGGTAAGATTAGCAAGAATCCAAAATTTGAGCGTTGTAGCTTAAATAGGTTTCAAGTTATGGCACTTTGACATTTGACAGGTTGTTAAAAATAAATAATTTTATTTACATTTAATTCACTAGTCAATATATTCTGCAATCTTGAGCCTGTGTCAGTGAAATTGTGGTGAGTTGATCTATATAATATAGAGATTACATAACTACAATTAGAATATAAATACAGTGTACGGTTAATGTACAGCTAGGTGATACAAATCATGATTAAGATTTATTCAAAATATCACTCGCGATAGGGTTTTCAGACCCTGATTGTGAGCAGAATACACATACCTTAGACATAAATTGATAAATTGTACATATTTGGTATATAAATGTGCAAATCGGAGGAATATGGCAGGTCTGGTTACCTTAATTATGAATCTATACATGTATATGCAAATATGGTATGTTATTATATTTCTTAAAATATGACCAACTTCCGACCCAAACATTTCGATGAGGCGTAGCTTGTATTGTCACAAAACCTTTTCTATCTGTAAGCTCATTCCTATAACTCAAATAACTAGTAAAATAAGTCTCAATATCCTTCCGAGCTTCCTTCACAACAAAAATGGCATACGCCTGGGTGCCACAATTTTTAAAATAAATTGCTCGTGATATACTATGACACAAAATTGTAACTTTTGTCATGATTTAAAGGTAAAGGTAAGGATTGCTCAAAGCGCTTTTTACACTTTACTCCCTGGTAGTTCAATCGAAGACCATCTCGGCTTCTCTGGGAAGCATTCAGCCATGTAGCAATTTTGCGAAGACTGCTTGTACACAAATAGTCATCACTGTTTATAGCCAGGTACTCATTCATACAGCTGGGTGAAATGGAGCAATGTAGTGTGAAAAAAACTTGCCCAAGGTTTCACATGGCAGCACAAAATTTGAACCCGGGTCCTCTTATTTTAGAGTCTGATGCTCTACCCCTGAACCACTGCGCTAATACTACTAGCAACCTTTGTTTATGACCAATATTAAAGAAAAACTGTTAGTCTCACAGACTGGTACATTTCGTCATGATGAAGTTTCAGTAGTATGCCTGCAGTGCAGTTGTGAGGAACACTAAGCAGGTTTTCAGCTCACTTAGTCTTCATGGCATTAAAATTAACTGATTTTAGTAACAGTTTATTGTAATATTATTTTGCCTAAAACCACTAATGACATGTCCTGTGCAAGTTAACAAACACAATTTGCTGTGTTTTGTGGTGAAAAACTCAGCAGTGATTAAGATTAACAAAAATATATTTCATTCAATATTACAAATTAACTATTCAGGGCTGTATAGTCCAAAGGACCTGAGGACCTCTTGGGCCAGTGTTGATGATTAAATGTCCATTTTGAGGTGTTTACAGTAATGCTCACTGTTTGGTTATGTTTTATTTCAGATGTCGCAAAGACGTTGCCACTCTGCAGCCTGTTGCTATATGTGAACTTTTGTGCATGACATTGAAGAAATTGTGACTGATGAGTACAGACGATGAAGACATGACACTGATGACAAGAGCGGAAGACGTCACTGGCAAACCATTCTGCATTGTGTACAAAGAATGCCTTTTGGAGCTTGCCAGAATGGAGGTAATCATTGGTATTTGATATTCATAAAATATCATCATGACACAAGTAACTGCATTTTAAAGATGTTTCTTAAAAACTATTCATTTTGTATAATGGCAAGAAAGATGTTATGTTTGTTTTGATTATGTTTAAATTGATGAAAGTGTGGTGTATATTGGTTAATTATATGTTGCCATATTTATGTTACAAACATAGAAATTAATATTATGGAAATTATACATTGAAATACCATTACATCATGCACTATAATTGGTATCAACTGCATTCTGATTGGGCAGGCTGAGTAGAGTGGAATACATAACTATCTTTACAGAAAGCACTAATTAATGCCCACCTATGTCACTGCATTCACACAATTTTGCTGTGTTTGTGGTCATCTCATATGAATAACCAGAGAAAAATATGCCAACTAGGTGATTATGGTGAAGAAACATTTAATTCATAATTACAAACTTACAACATATTCAAAATTATTCATTATTAGCCCCATGAAATTATGTGTAATAATTATTTGTCACAGTCGTCTATTTGCCTATTTGTGTAGATGGATAGATTATGCAAAGTGAAAGGGTGCAGGCTTCCCTATGACCTGAAAATAAAACGAGTTTCAAATGTGCGGTACTTCTGTCATTGAGTAACACAAATTCTTTATACTAATCAGTTCTGCTGGTAAAACAATTATTACAATTGTTGTCATATACACAGCTATGCACGGTTGTAACGTTTAAAAAAATTAAACTGCTTAACCAGTAGAGCATTATATATGTTAATATGCATCTAAATTGTCAGCTTAGGTATATATTATGAATTTTATTCATCTGCCAGTGGAAGTTTTTGTGCCCCCTAGAATTAATTTCTGAACCGGCTCCTGCGTATGATAGCTTATTTGTCTGCATGAGGTTTTTGCAGTAATGGGTGTCCTGGATAGATTGTATATTGTTGGAATCACATGTGGACTAAAGTAAAGACAACATAAAGTAAAAACATTTTATTGAAACTTTTGACAAGATTGACTACAACATAATGGCAAGCACTGCACATGATATATGTATTTATTTTTAATATCACATGCACATCAGATAAAAAAACAATCAGTAAAATATAAAATTAGGAAAAGGTTGAAAACATGTATGGATATATATATATATATATATATATATATATATATATATATATATATATATATATATATATAACAAACAGTTACTTTTATCACGATTCATTCATTCACAAAAATATCCAGCACAAATACATAGTATGTCAAATGCTGGTTAGTTAAAAAACATTAATCCCATTTATTAGGCTTTAAAATGATGCCTTTACCCGAAATGACATTACCTACTGCAAATGTGTGCCTAACACTACACCCATGGGCAAATTGTTCAAAATCCTGAAACAATTGTTACACAAGAACAAAATCCTGGCAATTTACCTAAAATTGTAAAGTTTACTCATAATGCATGCATTATGGATATTACTGAAACATGCTGTAAATAGCTTATTTTTTACAGCAGTAGAACATAAATTGATGTTTTATTAAACATATTTCTCTTGACAAGTTTGCATACAAGTTTCACTTTGGCTTGAATGGCAGACTCATCTGACAAGATTTTATAAATGACTTGTCCAAAATATTTACAATGTGACAAAGTTTAACTGGTTAACTCCTGAAGTAATTGTCTTAGAAAGATTTGACTTTCTAGATACAAAGTACATATACATACTATATACATGTAATGTGTACATATTAAATAACAATAATAACAAATAAAGTACACTAAGTTAACTATAATTATGATGATTACACTAGTCATGGTCCTCGCCATGTGGCTGAGAGTTACATGTGCAATCACTACCCCGGGTATGTGTTTACTCACCTGTATGAAGAGTACCGGCTACAGATAGTGGTAGATATTATTACTTTATATAGTTAGTCTTTGCATAATAACATAAGTGTGGCTGAATGCTTCCTACATTAGTAGATATGTTGTTTGATTTAACAGATCTTAGTAAAGTGTAACATATCTGGCATGTAGAGTTTACGATATGAATACCAAATACCAAACAATTGTATAATTGACTTTTGCTAAATGTATCATCACATAGGATATCATAAATGTCACAGCCATGTTAATTGTCACTTTGTTTCTTGCACAGGTAGATGTGGATGCACAGAAAATGTCAGGTACCTGGCATGCAGTACCATTAAAGAGAGTGAACTAAGTAACACAGTAATGCCATCGATATCCAAGCCGATGAAGTTCACCAAAGAATGCCGAACCTATCTTATAGTGTTGAGAGAGGTTGACCGAAGGCTCATGCCATATTTGCCAGACCATGGTACCCACTGTTCTACCACAAACTGCAAAGCTAGTCAGATATCACCATATTCGCATGTCAAGCAACCTGCATTCTATATGGATCTCTAGTCAGTTTGGGTAACTGACTGGCCTGGAAGTCAGTGCACACACCATCAGTACAGGGGAGTCTCTTATGGATGCAACACACGACTGAGATCACTCGGTTGATATTCACATGACATTTGATCTGCAGCGTCTTGCACAGCCCATGGTTGTGGAATCTTGTCCGGGATCTTGGATGGTATATAGCTTATTAACTTGTTGACCTAGTGGTGGTGTTCAGTTTCCTGTTGAGTGTTGACCTGAAAAGAAAAGCATAATATTCAAACTCAGTAAACAAAAACTGGCATCATGGTATTAGAGTTGTCATTATGGAGTGTTCTTTGCCATAATCAATAAATCTACAGCTGTATAACATAATATTTTATGTATGACCTAAAGCATTCCACAAAAAAGGCAGCAAGAAATATTTGGCTACAGCAGCATGTACAGGTTGATATCTAAGCAGGGTTGTAATTTATTAGGTCTGTATTGTCATTACATGAAAGTAAAATTACCATGCTATTTTTAAATGTAGGGATGCCTTATCTTATATATTATTATAGAATTATATTTACTCCCAAGCATAGCGCATTCATATTTTCTGTTTTATTTTCAATATACAATTTTGTGTCAGGGTATGTCATGTAATAACTACTGCATGTTATATTTGACATTTTATGGCTCAGCTGGATGTCAAAGTAAATGTTGGAAGTGACAAAATAAGGTGTTGTGATGCCAACAGTATATTTCCTTCACTGAATATTCAAACATGTCTACCTTCTTCAGAATGAATAATAATTGATTTTATAAATTTATTTCTGAGTTATTGTTGTATGCTGAATAGTTTTTTTTAAAGGTGTTGACCGAAGTCTGTGTGGACACTGGACTGGTCACACTTAGTATAACATGCATTACACAACTGCAAAGGTTATCCTAGTTTTCCATATCCGAGATATTATGAAAATGCTAATGAAAGCAAATGTGTATTGAAATGGGCATATTAAAATATTTATAAAATGAATACATTGTTGATTGTTAAAATGTTTAATTCACTTGGAGTGATCAGACGTTGGCCTCTTGCAAACTACGTATCCTCCATGCATTTGCCCGACACAAGTGATTGCATTAATCTTAGTCCCTCCTCTGCCTCGTCTCACTTGCATTGTAGTGTAGCCCGTACTAATATATCATAATTTGAGTTGTATTATGCATTCATATATTGCTGTGATGAAAAGATAAAGTTTAGAACAGCTGGCATATGTGAGTTGAAAGGTATCAGGTATTACATAGACTACAGCCAGGCATCACTGACCACAATGGAAACAAGTGCAAGAATGTTATGTGTAATACTTGCATATGGTGTACACTGGCTAGTAGCTATACAAGCATTTTATGTTCATGTTTACCTTTTTGTATATTGAATAAATTCATCACCATCATGGTTGTCATAATTTTTTTAATTATGTTGCATAAAATATAATGCAAATCAGCAACATCCAGCAATCATAGTAAAATGTGAGTCACAAAACACTGTTTAAATAATTGTGATAACCAACATAATTCTTCGTTTGACGTTCTGTTGCACGAGATAACGGATGCTCCCCACGGTGACCATCACCCGGAGCCTAGCTACCGCCAATGTTCCGAAGCCAATGAGATATCATTTCGTCCCTAACGTCATCTACACTCTCTAGATATGTACTTTTGCAATTACACAGCTTATGAACAAGATCCTGCGTTATCAAATACAATACATATAAACTTATAAATAAAGGCTGTATGAGTATCTGGCTGAGACTAAGCGATGCCGATGCCGACTGTCAAACTTTAAAAATAATCTAACAAGTTAGAGAATCCACGTCGAGTAGGCCTATAATGAAGTTCACAAGTTGCAGTTCTTGTTGAATTAGCCCACGACTACTCGCCCTGGTTGCTAACTGCAATAAAACACTTAATACACACCTTCACAGAAGAAACACTTCGGAACGTTCGTCACGACACGCAAAAGCACATGCGGTTTGTTATTGTGCCGTAGGATGCCGATCTCGTATAAAACACGTGACCCAAAAAGGGCAGGACGTCTACACCGGCTAATGGTTTCGTCAGTTATACCCGGTGTAACGACGATTCTTTTTTGCCGAATAAAAAAAGACAAGTACGCATTTTAAAATTAAACTGATTGCGCATACTAGTTAAACTATTGAAACATTACACATCAGGACATAAAAGAAAAGGATTGGCGATGGGCAAAACGAAATGATTGTCAACCTTTAACAAAGCTTTTGTCAAACTTTCAATTTTATTTTGTATTTCATTTGCAGTTCACTTTTCCAGCTGATTTTTCATACATGTATTCTTCAATATTTGTGCATAATATAAATTATAAAATTTATGTTGTTGCAGAATCCCCTATGATGACGACCCAGTGTGATTAGAAGCAGTTGATCCAGCTGATAGAACCTATCAATTTGGAGATGACACACTAGAAGAGATTCGCTGGTAAATATTATGGTGTATGTGTGTATATGTGTTACATCAAGTACATTTTTTGTATGCAAAACTATGATACAAAATTGTAACTTTTGTCATGGTTTAAAGGTAAAGGTAAGTTCTTATATAGCTCAGTATACAATCTTTAGGATTGCTCAAAGCGCTTTTTACACTTTACTCCCTGGCAGACATGTTCAATCGAAGACCATCTCGGCTTCTCTGGGAAGCATTCAGCCATGTGGCAATGTTGCGAAGACTGCTTGTACGCAAATATTCATCACTGTTTATAGCCAGGTACTCATTCATACAGCTGAGTGAACTGGAACAATGTAGTCTGAAAAAACTTGCCCAAGGTTTCACATGGCAGCACAGGATTTGAACCCGGGTCCTCTTATTTGAGAGTCCAATGCTCTACCCCTGAACCACTGCGCTAATACTAGCAACCTTTGTTTATGACCAAGATTAAAGAAAAACTGAACATTAGTCTCACAGATGGGTACATTTCGTCATGATGAAATTTCAGTAGTATGCCTACAGTGCAGTTGTGAGGAACACTAAGTAGGTTTTCAGCTCACTTAGTCTTCATGGCATTAAAATGAACTGATTTTAGTAACAGTTTATTCTAATATTATTTTACTTAAAATCACTAATGACCTGTTATGGTGCTGTGCAAGTTAACAAACACAATTTGCTGTGCTTTGTGGTGAAAAACTCAGCAGTGACTAAGATTTAAAAAAACATTTCATTCAATGTTACAAATTCATTATTCAGGGCTGTATAGTCCAAAGGACATGAGGACCTCTTGGGCCAGTGTTGATGATTAAATGTCCATTTTGAGGTGTTCACAGTAATGTTCACTGGTTTGGTTATGTTTTATTTCAGATGCCGCAAAGACGTTGCCACTCTGCAGCCTGTTACTACATGTGAACTTGTGCATGACATTGAAGAAATTGTGACTGATGAGTACAGACGATGAAGACATGACACTTATGACAAGAGTGGAAGACGTCACTGGCAAACCATGCTGCATTGTGTACAAAGAATGCCTTTTGGAGCTTGCCAGAATGGAGGTAATCATTGGTATTTGATAGTCATAAAATATCATCATGACACAAGTAACTGCATTTTAAAGATGTTTCTTATAAACTATTAATTTTGTATAATGGCAAGAAAGATGTTGCCATATTTATGTTACAAACATAGAAATTAATATTATGGAAATTATATATTGAAATACTCATTACATCATACACTATGATTGGTATCAACTGCATTCTGATTGAGTAGAGTGGAATACCTAACTCTATCTTTACAGAAAGCACTAATTAATGCCCACCTATGTCACTGCATTCACACAATTTTTCTGTGTTTGTGGTCATCTCATATGAATAACCAGAGAAAAATATGCAAACTATGTGATTATAGTGAAGAAACATTTAATTGATAATTACAAACTTACAACATATTCAAAATTATTCATCATTAGCCCATTGAAATTATGTGTACCCAGGGTAATCATTATTTGTCACAGTCGCCTATTTGTGTAGACGGATAGATTATGCAAAGTCAAAGGGTGCAGGCTTCCCTATGACCTGAAAATAAAACGAGTTTCAAGTGTGCGGTACTTCTGTCATCGAGTAACACCAGTTCTTTATACTAATCAGTTCTGCTGGTAAAACAATTATTACAATTGTTGTCACATACACAGCTATGCACGGTTATGTTTAAAAAAATTAACCGCTTGACCAGTAAAGCATTATATATGTTAATATGCATCTAAATTGTCAGCTTAGTTTTAATATTAATTTGGTTCATATGCCAGTGGAAGTTGTTGTGCCCCCTAGAATTTATTTCTGAACCTGCTCCTGCGTATGATAGTTTATTTGTCTGCATGAGGTCTTTGCAATAATGGGTGTCCTTGATAAATTGTATATTGTTGGAATCGCATGTGGACTAAAGTAAAGACAACATAAAGTAAAAACATTTTATTGAAACTTTTTGACAAGATTGACTACAATATAATGACAAGCACTGCACATGATATATGTATTTATTTTTAATATCACATGCACATCAGATAAAAACAAGCAGTAATAGAAAATTAAGAAAAGGTTGAAAACACTACACCCATGGGCAAATTGTTCAAAATCCTGAAACAATTGTTACACAACAAAATCTTGACAATTTACCTAAAATTGTAATGTTTACTCATAATGCACGCATTATAGATATTACTGAAACATGCTGAAAATAGATTATTTTTACAGCAGTAGAACTTAAATTGATGTTTTATTAAACATATTTCTCTTGACAAGTTTGCATACAAGTTTCAGTTTGGCTTGAATGGCAGACTCATCTGACAAGATTTTATAAATGAGAGCCATGTTAATTGTCACTTTGTTTCTTGCATAGGTAGATGTGGATGCACAGAAAATGTCAGGTACCTGGCATGCACTACCATTAAAGAGAGTGAACTCACACAGTAATGCCATCGATATCCAAGCCGATGAAGTTCACCAAAGAATGCCGAACCTATCTTATAGTGTTGAGAGAGGTTGACCGAAGGCTCATGCCATATTTGCCAGACCAAGGCACCCGCCGTACTACCACAAACTGCAAAGTTAATCAGATCTATATTGGTCTCTAGTCAATTTGGGTAACTGACTGGCCTGGAAGTCAGTGCACACACCATCGGTACAGGGGAGACTTTCATGGATGCAACACACAACTGAGATCACTCGCTTGATATTCACATGACATTTGATCTGCAGCGTCTTGCACAGCCCATGGTTGTGGAATCTTGTCCGGGATCTTGGACAGTAAAATTATAGCTTATTAACTTTTTGACCTAGTGGTGCTGTTCAGTTTCCTGTTGAGTATTGACCTGAAAAGAAAAGCATATATTCAAACTCAGTAAAAAAAACTGGCATCATGGTATCAGAGTTGTCATTATGGAGTGTTCATTGCCATGTAATCAATCAATCTACAGCTGTATAACATAATATTTTATGTATGACCTAAAGCATTCCATAAAAAAGGCAGCAAGAAATGTTCGGCTACAGCAGCACGTACAGGTTGATATCTAAGCAGGGTTGTAATTCATTAGGTGTGTATTGTCATTACATGAAAGTAAAATTACCCTGCTATATTTAATTGTAGGGATGCCTTATATTAGATATTATTATAGAATTATTTGAATACTCTCAAGAATAGCGCATTCATATTTTCTGTTTTATTTTCAATATACAATTTTGTGTCAGGGTATGTCATGTAATAACTACTACATATGTTATATTTGACATTTAATGGCTCAGCTGGAGGTTGTATCCATGTCAAAGTAAATGTTGGAAGTGACAAAATAAGGTGTTGTTGTGATGCCAACAGTATATTTCCTTCACCAAATATTCAAACATGTCTACCTTCTTCAGAATGAATAATAATTGATTTCATAAATTGATTTTTGAGTTATTGTTGTATGCTGAATAGTTTTTAAAGGTGTTGGCCGAAGTCTGTGTGGACACTGGACTGGACACACTTAGTATAACATGCATTACACAACTGCCTAGTTTTCCATGTCCAGGATATTATGAAAATGTTAATGAAAGCAAATGTGTATTGAAATGGGCATATTAAAATATTTTGAAAAATTTATACATTGTTGATTTGTTAAAATGTTTAATTCACTTGGAGTGATCAGACGTATCTTCCATGCATTTGACAGACACAAGTGATTGCATTAATCTTAGCCCCGCCTCTGCCTCGTCTCACTTGCATTGTAGTGTGGCCCATACTAATATATCATAATTCGAGTTGTATTATGCATTCATATATTGCTGTGATGAAAAGATAAAGATTAGAACAGCTGGCATATGTGAATTGAAAGGTATCAGGTATTACATAGACTACAGCCAGGCATCACTGACCAAAATGGAAACAAGTGCAAGAATGTTATGTGTAATACTTGCATATGGTGTACACTTGCTAGTAGCTATACAAGCATTTTATGTTCATGTTTACATTTTTTATATTGAATAAATTCATCACCATCATGGTTGTCATAAAAATCTAAATTATGTTGCATAAAATATAATGCAAATCAACAACATCCAGCAATCATAATAAAATGTGAGTCACAAAACACTGTTTAAATAATTGTGATAACCAACATAATTATTCGTTTGACGTTTTGTTGCACGAGATAACGGATGCTCCCCACGATCACCCGGAGCCTAGCTACTAGTACTGCCAATGTTCCGAAGCCAATGATTTATCATTTCCATCCCTAATGTCATCTACACTCTCTAGATATGTACTTTCGCAATGACACAGCTTATGAACAAGATCCTGCGTAATCAAATTCAATACATATAAAAGTATAAATACATGCTGTATGAGTGTATGTCAGCTATCTGGCGGAGACTAAGGCCTAAGGCTAAGGCCTAAGTGATGCCGACTGTCAAACTTTAAAAATAATCTAACAAGTTAGAGAATCCGCACCGAGTAGGCCTATAATGAAGTTCGCAAGTTGCAGTTCTTGTTGAATTAGCCCACGACTACTCGCCCTGGTTGCTAACTACGATAAAGCACGTAATACATACCTTCACAGAAGAAACACTTCGGAACGTTCGTCACAACACGCAAAAGCACATGCGGTTTGTTTATTGTGCCGTAGGATGCCGATCTCGTTCAAAACACGTAACCCAAAAATGGCAGGACGTCTACACCGGCTAATGGTTTCACCAGTTATACCCGGTGTAACGACGATTCTTTTTTGCCGAATAAAAAAAGACAAGTACGCATTTTAAAATTAAACTGACTGTGCATACTAGTTAAACTATTGAAACATTACACATCAGGACATAAAAGAAAAGGATTGGCGATAGGCAAAACGAAATGATTGGGAACCTTTAAGTCTTGGTAAAATTTCATTTGATCAGTGTTTTGTAGTTTACAGTGGCAATGTTTTGTAGTTATGCAGTGGTATTTAACTTTCACAAATAAGACTACCCTTGAAATTGCTATATAGTGTTAAATTGAGCAGTACTTAAATTCAGTATGTTGTTGATTCAGCATTTAACGCTATAATCGTAATTACAGAAAACTGCTGCCTGCATTGAACCGATAATCCTAAGTATCCAGGAGCTGCAGAATGACTTGCCAAATGAAAGGTAACTAACATCATGCCATTCTTACTTCATTTCTTTTAATACCTTTATATTATGATTGAGTTGCTACCCTATTATGTTACCCTAGAAATGGTTGGTCATGGAAAGTGTTTTGGTGAATCGTGTAGTATATGAGTCTAGTCAAATTTGTGGAAGGGCAAATCCTTGGGCAACTTATGGGAAACAGGATATCCAATAAACATGTATTGGCATACAAATAATTCAATGGAACCATTTCTAATGATGTCCGACTATGAATGAATGACCAAAATTCAGAATGGCTACCATTTTTATCGAACATTGACAAGATCAAGCATAGTGTTTGATGGGTTTTTGGTTGTGACATGAATTTGGTGTCTATCCCTATGTTTTGCCATATTAGGTACCATTTCCAGTGATGCCCGACTATGAATACCTGACCAAAACAGTATGAAGGACAGACACATCCAGTACAGTAGTCCCCTCTTATACCCCACCTCTTGGCAATGGCCACCCGGATTATGCTGCCACATTTTCATTGCATTAGCATTTTCTAATTAAAGACTACCCATCACTAGCGGACTCCTGGCTAATGTGGCCAATGGCAAGGGTTGCATAAAGAATCTACCTCTCTTCAGTGGCCAATCAGCAGCTGCAATTTTTAATCACAAGTCAATAAAAAAGAAATAGGCCTACCAAACACACACCCGTTGTTCTCAACAAAACACCACGAGCTGGTATTGTTGCAATGCTAGATGTCTCGAATGTTGACAACATACATGTTTATTTGTAAGGGAATAGCCAGTTTCATGTAAAGGGCATTCATTGATGGTTCCCCCTCACCAGAGGTCACCTGTCTGTCATATACAGCCACTGTGGGTTAGCTGAAGGTTTAGCCATATAAGAGGGTACCAATCAACAAAAGTGCTGATCATCTATGATTGCTATGATAACACATCAGCAAAGGACCATGAATGAATCCAGCATTCAGGTGAAGAGGCTCTTGATTACAACACAACAATATCAAGCAAGCTACTATGCTGCAATGCCTTCATGAAGACCAAGGTAAATAAGAATGCTCTCATAAGGCTTGTAACCACATTCAATTTAGGCAACAATGTGACAGTGATTGGAAGACAGGAGGAGGTGTACAGCCATTACTATTATTAGATATTACTATTATTAGTATTACTGGAGGCTGTGAAGAATGGTAAGAAAATTACGAGTGATTAGCGGTGAGACTGCCGTTTTTGTTCCGATTTTCTGCTAAGTGTGGTATATGCAGCTGACAGTCCATGTACAGCTAGATTGGTGGAGTTGGATTATTTTCAACATCAAAGCAAATACTCTCCTGCTTGGTCCAAAATCCCTCCAATTTACTTGCATGCATGCGCTATCAGACTGTGATGATGTGTCATTTAGTCATGGCAGAACGATGGCGTTAAAACTGTTGACATTTCCAGACCACTCTGGCCTCTGTCTTCAGTGAAATGGGTGCTACTCTCAAATAGTTGATGGACACTGGACTGAAATTTATCAGCTCACTCTGTGGTGTTGGTGAAGGCACAAGCATGGCATTTGCCAGTTATGTGCTATATTCAAAAAAGACAAGAGGGAGAGTTGCATGTCTCAAGACTCTTTCTTTGACATATGCTAATCTGGCCTACATCCGGTTAGGGATGGGACCATACATACAGTATTTTAAATTTTCGGTTAGATTTTCGATATCTGACCCACGGTTCGATATATTCATGATACTTTCCACAACCACGCCACCTATCACACAACATTTTTAATGAACAATTTTAAGTGCAGTACTCTGGAACCCCTCATTTAAGACGCCCCCCAAATCAGAGTGGGGTGGTCTTAAAAGAGGGGTGGTCTCTCATGAGGGGTTTGCAACATTCAACACTAGGGGGCGCTTACAATGACTAACATCAACACTAGGGGGCGCTTACAACCACTAAGTAGTAAAATACCCAAAATAAAAAGTAGAAAATAATAAATGAGACAAAATTATTAACAACAACAAAATGATTTATTCTGTTTATTTTATGTGTTGTCACACATAAAAGTTTCAGTATAAGTTTAATTTTGAATAGTTTTTTTTTTTTTAAATAATATCTGATAAAGAGTATCCTCATTTTGAATCGTTTTTTAATAATATTTGATATAAACACTATTCTCAGTAAATTTATTTCAAATTCGGTCTGAAGGGCTACAAAGTGCTGCCACCTCATGGCGTCTGGGTAATCGCACCACGGTCACCATTTTGTTATTCTTTCCAGCGCCGCAAAATGATCTTTTACTTTCTGATCTAATCATAAAAACGACCTCTTACAGCCGCGAAACTTCCTCTCTAATAACTCATATTACATATACATACACTAGGTCATAAAATAAAATCATTTAAATTGCTATGACGAATAAAATTCACAAATCAAAATCTTGCTAAACTAAAGTCGACATCGCCGGCGACTGTTACATGAAGGCCGTAGATTGCTGTGGTGTTACATCGATATTTTATCGCGGTTTTATCCTAAAAACTTAGCCTAAGTTTCTGAACTTTTATCAAAAACAATATGGATATTACAGTAATCACAGAGTTATGCGTAACCATCGACGGTGGCCATGCACAGTTCACTCGGTAGTGGTTTCTCAACCCTGGGCTGTGACGGGAGGCGTACGCTGACGGGAGAATTGCGATCACTCAACTTTGGGACAGCATTGTTACCCGTAGGAAATGTTTTTGGGCTGGCAGCCTTATAATTATATCCTCCCAGCGTATGGGTCACGTCATTCACGTGTACGGAAACACCGATTAGGCGATGATGATGAGCCATTTATCAAAATCGGGAAAAACGCGGTACGCAAACTGACGACGGTGCACCGAACCGTGAGCCTTAAAACCACGAATACCGTGAACCGCGAATAATCGTCCCATCCCTACATCCGGTGAGCTCACTATCAAGACATGCTCTGGAAGGCAGCAGACTCCGCCCAAGAATGATATCACTGATTATGGATAGAAGTTTGTCACTGCATCGCAAGAGGACCAGCAGCCCCCACCCCCCCCACCCTCATGGATGTTACTAACTGTTGGTGTGAAGCTATAGTGAAAGCATGCAGCAGTAATACATGTAGGTGCCATTCATTAAGATTGTTCTGCACAAAATGAACTGCTTGGGTTGGCGAAGCCATGTGCCTCAACCCACTCACATAACATGCTGACCATGAGAATGACATAATAATGAGGAAGAAGATGGGAGTACAGAGGTAATAGAAGAGGAGGGTGACAGAGAATGGCAGGACTAATCTCCATATTATTTGTATAATGGTGTAATTGTTTTATTTTATTGCAACAAATTCATTAGAGGTATTTAGCTGATAAATGGTTAAAACAAAAGTAAGTTTGTTGGTCCTAGGTCATCAATTTGCTATTTATAATTTTAGAAAATAACTTCCCAAATTAGTTGATGCCACTGACAAGAAAAAGAAAAATGTTCTTTAATTGGAAATTTTTTTTAACTTATAATTAAGGCAGTACTGTGTTCTTGCCCATATGCAAAAATATAAGAATATCAAAGGTCGTGTATCTTGCATATTTTTGGTAAAATTGCCAATCATTTAAAAACTAGTTTAAATGCTTCGATGGTCGTGTATCATTAAAAAAAATGGTTCCTTTGAATTCCTCATGTCAAATATAGAGCTAGACACTGAAATCATATCTGTAGCATAAACCAATAAAAAATTATGCTCAATTTTTGCTATTTTCGGTGAAAAACTTTGGCCATTTTGAATTTTTGTCATACGAACATACCGGTAGTTGGACATAATTGGAGATAGTTCCATTGATTTTGTCATATGCTAAATAAATCATATGTAATGACACAAAAATCATATTCCTACCAGGCTGTAGTGCAAAAATATAACAAATTTTATAATTTACCAAGTTCACAGCAGTCATTTTTAAGCTGCTTGATTTGGCTGCTTGATTCACAAAATGGCAACTTAACTATTATGTTATGCGGGCAAATATTTATGCATGCCAATCACATTTTATGCAATACAATGTACTCTCAGTTAAAATAATAATAATGCAAGTGTGCGCTTCAAACTTAACATGAGCAACTACAGAGTGTTTTCCCAATGTTATAACTGGACACGAAATATGGTAAAATTAAATAAATTGTCTTAAACATAATTGTTTCCATGACAACTGATGCTATTATTACTTTATTATTAGTAACTACTTATTTTTGTCAGATACAGATATTTTGTTCAATACAGTGTAGTATCATCTGTGTTTTTTTTGTAGTTATATGCCATGTTGCGTAATATATGTAAAAGTCAATGGATTTTGGATGGTTGAGGTGCCCAATAAATTATATTACCCATGAAGGCCAGCCCCCATGCATGATATAATTTATGGACATGTCATGAAATATTTATGTTTAGCCCCAATATTTTGGCAAGGGAATGTATTTTAAAGGTTTTGTTGTGCATCAGCCCCCTAATGTTCACAGCATTACGTTACTATATCTAGTCCTGTGTTTTTTACAGGGAAGGTTTGGCAAAGCATGCACGTATCATCACACAGATTTCGGTAGACTTCCTTGATGCAACTCTGAATGAACTTACCGGAACCAGCAGCTATGAGACACTGGGATCTGTTGTGTCAACAGTAGCTGCCAGTGTTGCGACACTCTACAAGGTTGCTCAGGGGGACTCAACACAGCCAGAGAACAAGGACTTGATGAATGTCATTGAACAAGTGTTCAAAACTACCATTGAGAAACTTGCATCATGGCTTCGATCGAACCTGCGGGTGTATCTGTTAGATTGCTACAACGCGCTGACAGATGTGCTTGAGTTGGAAGTATGTCAAATTTGAAACTCATTTGAAAATTATACGAGTGTTAGCCATATATTTCAAGTTTTAAGTGTTGCATTGTTTTAACCAATTTAGCTAAGTGGGTGAAGTATAAAAATAACTCGGAATTCCATCACAACTGCCTAGGAAAGTACACATTAAAGCCAGGTTATAGTTTCATAATTCTTTTGTTTTTAGTACTTTGGGCCAAGGTCAATGGAATTATGGCATCACTTTATTAGACATTATTTATTAGGGTACTGTCACTATGCACAAGAAATGTAAATGTGATTGACACTTTTTAGCCTTTAGGACCTAACAACTGGTACATTTTAAGTTTTCATATTTTATTCAAAGACATTTCTAAAACTTTCCCTCTAATTTTTTATAGACGTATCTGAGGGTATTTTCATTGTACACAATAAATTTGAAATTCACTAGATGTTGATTTTCCAAAATGGAAATCACTCTAGATACATAGATATTCATATTTGAGCATATAGTATATATATATATATATATAACCTTATAATAGTCTCGCTTAACCGACTGTCGGTCGGCTGCGGAACTATGCCGAGAAGACAGTGTGGCTACATTAACGGCTTTTGTTTGGTATCCGCGTGATCTATACAATGCTGCCACCTCACGGACACTGCCGTAATATTTGTTTTATAAACAACATCAAATTTGTATTTCTATTTATTTTGTGTTAATATAAGTTTAATTCTGAATAGTTTTTATAATACAGCATTATTTGATAAAAAGGTATCCGTATTTAATTGGTATGCTATCCGTGTGGGGCTAGACAATGCTGCCACCTCACGGATACTGGTTAATCCTGCCGTAATTCTTATTTTATAAACAACTGTAAATTTGAATTTTTACTTTTGTGTTAATTTAAGTTGAATACTTTTCATAGGATATCATTATCTTGTAAAAGTATATCGTTATTTTAATTTTTATTTCATAGTTGGCGTGAGAGCCAATCAGCGTCTCTACCCTAATCTGGGGTAAGGCTGCCCGGATGTAGAAACTTAAGCCCATATACTGTCCCAGGCGGAGTTGAGGGGCTTAAAAGTGCTGCCACCTCACGGAGTCTGGGTAACCAAGGCTAATAACCTTAATGATCTGCCAGTCTTTCAGATCTTGTAGCTTTTATTGCAAAGAGCCATTTAATGGCAATCCATGTTTGTATTTCAGGTATGGAGTCACCTGCTTGTCATTGAGTTTGGGAGTGATAAGTACACTGACCAATGGCACCAGCATCTTCTTCTTCTGCTCAAAGATAGGATTGAACAGGTATGGTGCAGCATTCCACAGTTAATTAAACCATAACAGATAACATGTAGTTAAATTAATTAACTTTCACATTGATAGCTTCATGTCTGATCAGTTGGTGAGTTAGATGCTAAAACTCAAGGCACTCCAAATTTAGTGGCCCTTAGATTCGTTGCTAGACTTCCTAGTCAAAGGCTGGTCTGTAGAAATAGGCCAGTGAATTGTTTTTGCAGTAGGGATATCTAAGTTTCATTTTTCCTATCCAAATCATGTTTCTTTTACCTGTAGAGACTTGTTTGACATTACACATTGATTTCCTCAGTGACGTCATCGTATACATAGGGTAGTTTTCAATTGCCTTCATCTTCAAAAATGAGTTGAGAGTCACTACGCTCTACACTTTACTGATATTGTCTGGTCATCTCATAAATAACGAGAGAAAATGTCAATTCGGCGATTAAGGTGAAGACACAGAGCAGTGTCTATGATTCATCAAAATACAATTCATTCATAATTACAAACTCACAATAAAATCTAAAGGACTTCAGGGATATTTGGCCTATTTATATTTTATTCTATTGTGCATGTTTCATCTAAAATATGTGAATGTTATAAGGCATGTGGTATATTAGGCAAACAGAATCAGGAAGTTGCCGAAAAGATACGCATGCCACATTTCAGTAATTCTAGTAGTAAGCCTTGTTCATGCAATCTTTTTCAGCCTCTAGTTGTCATAGCAAACCCCTATGTTTTGGAAGGTAGTGGCCCTGCTGGTCCCCACAAAGGTTAGGCTAAGTTTTAAACCTGCATTCTATTATTACATCCTTCTCCCTTCAATTATCCCTTCCATTTAACCTTTTTATTCCATTGCAGTCGAACACTGTTGGGAGACTTGAGATCTACTGCAATGCAAACTTTGCACAGTACAGCCCTCGTCTTGAAGAACTGTTCAGCAAGTGTGCATTTGAAGCACTGGATGATTCTGCCACAGTTCATGCCCTTTTGAACCGCGCATACAGCAACCAGGGAACCAAAATACGCTCGTTGCTTTCACGTATGCTCAGGTTGAACTGGCCAAAGAACCCAACCACAAATGGACGTTCGGAGGATCCCAGCGTTATCCTGAAGCATGTTCTCAGCTGGCCATCATTTGTGCGATGCTTGGAGTTAACGTGTAAGTAAATTCTTTTGTTTTTAATCTGCAAATGCTCTTTCATTGGATATATAAGTTATTAAAGGGGAGGGCCACTGCTTACCCAGGTAGATGGGAGGACTGCGTGAGGATGTTATGGATAGACAAAACACAGCGTGTGGTTTGGCAGTGTTCTACTTTGCTGTCATGTTCATGGTTCGCATGGATCCCCAAAAACCCGCCTTGGTTTGTGCGATGGCATACAACATCTTACTGCATCAGCGCAAACTCACTCTCCATTGAACTTCTCCCCTCTTATCCCAGGATGAAAGGGAGAGCCTCTGCACTGCACCTTTTGGGTCTTCGTCCTTGTTTGATGAGTTGCCCACTTGGTTGCAGTTACGAGAAAAGGTCATTAGTAGGCTACGGGAAAATGCCTTGTACCATTCGTCAGCACCCTTTCCTGTAGCTAGGGCCTTGCAGCCCTCTGCCAGTTCCCATTGAACAGCTCCGCGTCAAACTGCCACTCGACTACAACCTGCCATGCTCCCGTCCTCCTCACACCTGCTGCCCTTTCTGGCCACCAGAGGACACGGCTCAGGCCATTCCTTTCATGGTCAAGGAGGGAGGAGTCATAAATTGTGACGGTCCATGTCAGGAACATCAGTCACAAAGCATCTCAGCAATTACCCTTCCATCTGCTCAGCCTTCTCCAAGGATATCTCAACAGGCGATTGCGCTCCCCTCATTGCTTACAACAAAGGTAGGAGCTCACCTACTCCTGTTTTGCGATATCTGGATACAAAAGGGATGCAACGATTGGGTATAGAACGTCCTGGACATCGGTTTCCGTCTTTGTTTCAGGGAAAGACCCCCCCATGAAACGTGCTCCGTCACACTTAATGGACAAGGGTTCGCTCGTGAAGAGGTAATCCCTTCTGATATTAGTTCTAACTTTGTTGATAAACGGGGCAATCGAACTTGTGCACAACACCTCACCTCCGGGGTTCTACAGCCATATTTTCCTCATTCCTAAGAAGTCAGGAGGATGGAGGCTTGTGGTCGATCTCTCATCACTCAATGCCTTCTTGAAGGTTCCATACTTCACGATGGAGACAGCAGAGAGTATACGGTGATCTCTGCCTCCATAAGCCTGGGTAACATCGATTGATCTAGTGAATGCATACCGCCACATTCAATCTATCAGGGTTACCGGATGGTTCTTCGGTTCCAAACTCACGATATCATCTACCAGTTCAGGGCACTGCCATTTGAACTCTCCCCAACAGCTTGGGTTTTCACCAAGGTTATGACAGAAATCAAAGTATTGGTGCATCAACCTGTGTCAGTACCTGGACGACTGGTTGATATACTCGACATCTCGAGATCAGTGTTTTCAAGACACAGTCCAAGTGGTTGAACTCTGCCATGCAATGGGCCTCTTAATTCATGAGAAAAAGTCAGACTTGATACCTACACAGAAGTTCATCTTTCTGGTGTATCATTTCGACCTCATTTCTTTCCAAGTGACTCCTACATTGGAGTGCTATCACAAAATCGTGGATCTTATTTAATTGCTCAGGCGGGGGGACAGGCACGTATGTGGCAGATGCTGCTCCATCTGTTTGCTGCAACACAGAAACTAGTTCCTCAGCATTGTGTCTCCCAACATTGGTATTTCAATCCATTAATGAAAACCTGTGGATCCCACTGTTCCCTCTTGCAAAGGGAGAGCTCATATGGTGGATGTCGGGACACAATATTCTGAGGGGTTCTCGGGTTACCCCTAAAGATTCAGATACTCAATTGTTTACAGATGCATTGAGCATCGACTGGGGAGCACATTGGGACACGTTGACAGGCTCCGATGTCTGGTCCCAACAAGAGAAAACACTCCACATCAATGTGCTTGAGTTGAAAGCGATACAACAAGCCATGCTCCATTGGCTGAGGCAACTCAGGGCCTCACAGTCCTTATTGCATCCGACAACTCAACTGTAGTGTCCTACATCAACAACCAGGGCAGGAGACTGTCAATGTCGCTGTGCAAACAGACCAAGCAGCTACTGCTAATGTGTCAGAAAGAGGGCATAACACTGCGAGTGCGTCACATTCCCGGGTTGAATGTACTTGCCGATGTGCTGTCTCGTCCAACTCAGATATCAGGGACAAAGTGTTCCTTACATCTTTCTGTGTTCCAGGCCATCACACAGGAATGAGGAATCCCCTTACTGGATCTGTTCGCCACGAGATGGAACCACAAGCTTCCCCTGTTAGTGTCCCCTGTCCCAGATCTATTAGCCATGGCAGTAGATACTCTGTCAATAAGCTGGAAGGCATTGTGGGCATATGCTTACCCTCCACCAGCTCTGTTACCACAGATCCTCCAGAAGGTTCAAATCAGTGGGACCAGTGCAAACGGATACTCATTGCCTGCTGGACACAAGTGGTTTGGTTTCCACTCGTTCTAGAGATGCTGATAGAGCTCCCTTTACAGATACCCAACATTCCTCCGTTACTGTCCCAACCGCAAGATCTGGTCCATCATGATCCTTCCAATCTCCAGCTATATGCGTGGGGAGTATCAGGGATGCCCTCTGGAACAGAGGCTTTTTGATCGAAGTTGCCTCATGCGTTTCTAGAATTCAGCGAGAGCCTACACTGGCGATCGATCTACGAGTCCAAGTGGAGAATATTCTCTGATTGGTGCATCGCACAACAGATTGATCCATTCTTATCCTCTGAGAGTGTAGTCTCCATTTTTCTCCTCCACCTTCACATGGGGAAACATTTGGCCATTTCAACCATTGCAGGCTATCAGATGGCCATTGCTAGCACCCTTTGTGCCACTTCAGGGGTAGGACGGAATCCTTCACTAAAGTCGCTGCTTCGTAATATTGAAATGGAGCAGGGTCGTCATTAACACCATTTTCCAGAGTAGAATCTTGCCTTGGTTTTGTCAGTATTGATAAAAAAACTTTCGAACCTCTGAACCAAGCATCGTATCAACTGCTAACATGGAAGACAGTTTTCCTCATTGCGCTTGCTTCAGGCAAATGTCAGGGTGAAGTCCACTTTTTGAAACATGCCCGACTACAATGAACAGCAGGCTGAACACAGGTGACTCCGAGTAGGCCTATCACCGTCCCTCCTTCCCCGCTATAAGGAGATTATCTATCACAGTACGATCCTTTAGCCAAGTGCGAAGAGGAGGTGAGTCACTGACGGGATAGGGTGGTGGGAGCCACAAGGATGGGTCATATTTCATTTTATCATTAATTTTGGTGAGCAACTTGGGCGCTTCCAAGTGAATTGCACTTTGTGAAGCGACGGAGCCAGGTAAGTATGTTACTTGTAAATACATATTTTAATGCTAAAAATATAGAATTTTCATTATTTGTAACAATATTTAACATTGTATTGTGTTTCCTTTACAGACAAGTATTCAGACAATCCAGTGTTTGATGAGCAATGCCACCGCATCATTGCTGATGCAGTTGATTATCTCATGACTACTGTGGAAGACCTGATGACTGGACAGACTAGACTTGTCACCCTGAAGTTGATCACTGCTCACAAGCATAATCTGCGAGAGATCTGTGAAGTGTTGGATAAGGCAAAGAAACAACTTCCTGTGCCTGAGCCTCAAGGTGGAGAGGCCTCGACCATAGCTGTCCTACTCAAAGTGTTGCAGTGGCGAGAATCAGAGATGCAGGCCACTGAGAACAAGAGAAAGGTCATCTTGAACATGCTTGGCATGGTGACTAAAATCGACTCAGGTAAGTAGTTTTAGACTTTTTCCAACTTTGTAGATTGTAAATCTATAAAATAGTTTTTTTATTGGTAATTTAATTTGACATTTTCAGAAATAATCTCACTGATTTATTTCAGGCAAATGATTCAGAACCATAAATATTGACAAACACATGCATGATGCAGGCTCATTGCTTGTCCTAGCTGTGACCGCTGATGGCTGGTTACTGTCATTTATTTTATTGTGACCAATATGTTACTGCTGTGTCATACATTTATACTTTGCTTTTGTTGCTGCCATACATGACACAACACTAAACTCACAAGCATGATAAGCATTGTAGTACAACCAATATATCAAGAGACACTGCTTATCCTTCTGTATGAAGATTCACTTGTATCTGTGGCATGACATCTTGTATGCTTGATTTCTTGATTTGTTTGGTATGCTTCAAACTTGTTTGCTGAAATACTTGACTTTAAACCACTAATGACCAGTCCTGTAGCGGATACACACAATTTGGCTGTGTTTTTTGTCATCTCATGGATAACCTGATCAATTATCTTTAAAATTGCTTGACTGTGGTATCTACTTAAAGATATATTGTCACCTGTAAGTGACAATTGACAAAGATAAAAAATTAGTATTGTAGACAACTACCGTAAATCCTGTATTACTAGCCATGGCTACTATTACACTAGTGTGTAGCCGAAATGAGGACGAAAACACAAAAGTTGGGGTGCGGCTTTAAATACAGTAATTTGCCGACATAAATTGACATTTGGGTCACAAAATTGTCAGTATAAATGTGAAAAACTTACCGAAGAAACGAAGCTGGTTTTATAAATAATACATTGTATTACAATTGCCACTTGTGCAAAACAAATGATATAACACAGTTAATAAAATCCCATGTCCATAAAATGTTCAGATACAACGATCAGAATGTGAAAACATGTCATAGTTAAACTCCACAAAAGTCCCTTTCATCGTCGCCGTCAAAGAATGCCTTGGCTAGGTTGGGGAATGGAACGGAACAGCGGCGCCATTTCACGTATCCATAACGTTGGCAACATCGTTGACTGTTGCAGTGAGTCCACGTGCACCAGACAATCATCATCAAATATGATGAAATAAGTCCTTTCACAGTTAATATAATCCTTTGTCATCACTATTGTAGTATTACCGCTGTCAAAGAACTCTGTCGCAAAGGGCATGACGGTGTCGTTCAGTGTAGTGTATCCGTGTCTGAGTCGTTGCCGCTACCGCAGCCCCAAGCGCCGGCAAATAAATATTATGTCATCATCCTTTGTTGGCATCAATCCCACGCCGTCTGTTTTGTTCTGTCACTAGTTTTAATCTCAGTTCAAAGAACAATGTTCACACGTTTACAAAAGCAGGGCTGCCTACCATTACGGATTTTCCGTAATCATTGCGGAAATTGACCTCGGATTACGGTAGTATGGAAACTGCCCCTGTATTACGGAAATAAACATATCAGACTTCAGACTAGTATGCACATCAAAGAACTGCGACATTTAAGTTAATGTCCTGACAAGTTCATACCCAGTGGTCTGCCTAAGAAAATGTAATAATTCACTAGTTGCAATTTATCAGTAAATGAAGCCGGTGGCTGCTGTGGTGGTTGAGCAGGGGGCAGACCCAGACTAGAGGGAATAGTCCAGTCATTCTATGCCCAAAAGAGGGTCAATCTCAAACAAATTGCAATAGTAATTATGATGGTTGTTTTAGTTAGTACTATATATGTACATAATCAGAAAAAAAGTCCACCAAAATCCACGTGGTGGAACATTGTCATTTTTGACGATAATGGCAAGTGGTCGGAAGGCCCATGCGTTCTATTTTTAACTTAGGGGCGTATAGGGGTGCACGCTATTGAGGTTATATTATGCTTATTCTTTGCACATTTCATATACATAATGTATACCCTTTGAAACGTTCTATTCAACTATGTATATGTAACTTAACTTGATTAATTAATAATGTGATTATAGCATTTTAAAGACATAAAACCCCGATTTTTACCCGCCATAGGGGCGTAAGTACTAGTTCATATACCCAATCTCCGCTTATAATGGTGAACTTTCTATAGTATAAGTTTTTTGGTGGATTTATCATCACATAGGGTCACTGATGAAATCCAGTTGGGTTATCACTCAGACAACCTCTGGGAATTTTTTTTTATGCAAATTAGTACGGCCATTATCGAAAAATCAATTTTATTCAATATTGTCGAAGGTATGCATGATAATGTCACAAAAATTACGTAGACCTATGCTTACGTTTTCATGGTGAATGATTATGACAGACACCATTAGAAAGTTGTAACATGTAAATTATATATTGCTAATATGCAAATTAGCCACCACCATTATTTAAAAAACTACTTATTCATAATCTCTGGAAGCATGCATGATAATGTCACGAACATTATGTCTATGCTTATGTTTTCATGGTGAATGATTACGATAGGCACCATTAGAAAGTTGTAATATGTAAATATATATTACTAATATGCAAATTAGCCAGCGCCATTATTTAAAAAAAACTACTTTTTTCAAAATCTCTGAAAGTATGCATGATAATGTCACAAAAATTATGTCTGTGCTTATGTTTTCATGGTTAAAGATTACGATAGGCGCCATTAGAAAGTTGCAATATGTAAATATATATTGCTAATATGCAAATTAGCCACGGTCATTATTTAATAAAAAAAATATTTTTCATAATCTCTTCTCTAATCTTTTTCATAATTATGAATTTCCATAATTATTCTGGAAATTTACCATTTTACAATCCCATCCATTTCAATCAACAGTGATGTACTTTACAATATTGTCAATGGTCAAATAGCTCCAAATGAGGTCAGTGTCAGCGATGCCGTTCTTAATGGTGGCACATTAATTCTGCAACCCCCTTCCATCTGGATTCCGTGCCAAGATTTCCAGTCACGTGATGACGATGGAGCAGCTTAAACGAGGCATGAAAGTTGGTGACAAGACAGCGTTTGACTTGGAGACAAACTTTCTTTGTCTGATTATGGTTGGACAAAAGTGACAGTTGCAGCTGGCACCCATATTCCAATAAGAGTTGTGCAACATACCTCCCTCGCTCATCAATGAGTATGGCTGCTTACGAAAGGGGAACAAATGTATCCTAGCCAATCGTCTCGAATTGAAACACGTCTCTGCTCCCGCTCCAGACATTGACATATGCAACATATGCTTTATCACGTTGTTTGGCCACACAGCGTAGACGCCGCTTACCTCAGTGAAAATACAGAGCAGGTCCTAGTATTCGATACGTACGACTATCTGTCAGCTAAAGATCACGAAAGAATGCAATGTGCTGGTGAGGGTTCCACAGATTACAACCTGACTGCCAACAGTCCACTACCCAATCGGGATGCCATTCTCAAGAACAAGCGGGAACTCTCACGGGTGCTGTCCTTATGCAACCTCGGTCCAAATGTAACAATGGACTGTCGAGATGATGGTGCATTCACACACGTTGAGGCTGATGTCACTGTGATAGCATACATGCTACAAGCTGCAGAATTTGGTAAGGATGTAATCAGAATCCTTAGTGATGATACTGATGTCTTTGTGATGCTAGTATACTGGGTCTGGAAAATGCAATTGCACTGTAGTGTGCAGATGGAGCACTGGAATGGTGTGGTTGTGGACATCAACGCAACCTGTACCGAGCTGGGTCCTAAGTGTTTGCAGCTAATGGGTATGCATGTTCTTAGTGGATGTGGCTCTGTGTCCTACCCCTTCAATAAGGGGTAAAATCAGTGCACTGAATACTCTTCAGGCAGGTGATTTTCTTGGGTTGTACCAGGTGCTCGGAGAAGAGGATGCCACACATTCAGACCTTATGGAAACAGGTCAAAGGTTCTTCGCAGTCTTTTATGGTCAGCCACTAGGAAGCACGATGAGTGAGGCACGTTACAGGATTTACTCAAGGAAGACGGGAAAGCCTATGTGCATCATGGCATTACCTCCCACAGAAGCGAACCTATGTCTCCATGTTTGCAGAGCACATCTTCAAATGACGCTGATCAGCAAGGAACTCCAAAGGTGGACATCACACAGTTTGGTTGGGAGGTGAAGGGCGGTATTCTGTCACCCTGCTTTGACACTGGTCTTCCCGCTCCCCAGGGTCTCATTGATGTCATAAACTGTGGCTGCAAATCTGAGGGGAAAGCATGCAGCACTGAGAGTTATAACTGCCAAAAAAAACGTGTCATAATGATACACTGTCTATTGTGCATGCTCACTGATTGCTCAGCAGCCGATGGGTGTTGCAACCCATACACAGTGAGGGACGATGTACACAAGAATGGAGACGAACAAGCAGACAACAAATCTGAGTAGCAACTTGTTTAGATACAGTGGTGTTTCGTTTGTTGCCCACTCAAAAAATGACACTGATACTATTGGCTAATTGGCATAAAATAAAAAATATGCATTTTATAACTCTTAAGTTGTCTTTATCATAATCCATGACCATGAAAATGTGGTTGTAGATACAACTTTTATCTCATTATCGTGCATGCTGCTGTCAGATATATTGAAGAAACCAGGTTTTGCGACAATGGCGGTTAATTTGCATATTCAGAATAAATATATATGCTAATGGTTCCAAATAGTGTTTATCCTAATCACTGACCCCGAAAAGTACAGTACTAAACAAGACAGTCATAGTTCCTATTCCAGTGAGTTTGCTATTTGCTAATAATAAGTTTGACGGGTCCGCGAAGAAAATCGGAGTATGCATCAATTACGATAATTTGCAAATGTGTTTATACTAACATTATGGCTTTAATATTATGCGTAATTACACATGTGAGGAACGCTTAAACAGCTCATTGTCTTATCTTTCTAACGATATATGAAATGGTTATATTATAACAGGAAATTATTTATGCAACACAAACTACGTGTACCCCCTTAATTTTCTGTGAGACCTGGAGCCATACAACAACATGTGAAAATGAAAATGTTCCACCAAGTGGATTTTGGTGGACTTTTTTTCTGGTAACATACACATAACGTGGAATCTAAAAATTCCACAAAACTTACTATTGCAATTTGTTTGAGGTTGAACCACAGAATGACTGGACTAGAAAGAAACAATTCATCAACGTTTTAATGAAGTGGGATTTAGTTACAGCCAGGGAATGGGCTGACTCACTGGGAAAGGCTTGATTAATTACTGTAGAGTGAGTTTTGAATAAGAAGGGGTGGCACTGCCTGTAATAGTAGTGGATGTGCTGACTTTATGAGTCAAGGGTCCTATATCATCTACTTCACAATAATTTGATTGAAACACTAGATTAGCACATTAGAATCGTAAATAATTAGACTTTTGACTCACTACCATGTAGCGTAATGACACATGCAGAAATAAGATAAACTATTAATTTAAAATATTTCAATGCACTTTGTTACACTTTGGACTGTTTGGAGACATCCTGGCTTCACTCCTGGTACATGGGTAGTCCTAATAATTATTTGCTTAGCAAGTGACATTGGGAAAGTGTGATTGTTATCTGGGTAATTTCAATGGTTCTATGAAGGGTGGACCCTATGAAGCAGTCCCCAGCCAGCACTCATCCACAGAAGGCAGTAGGACAAGCCTAATTGATAAGCCCAATCCACTGATTAATTGCTGGGCATAGCAGTGTTTGACCAGCAACTTCATTGTATAACTGTTCTTGGACATTAAACATCATTGGTTGCACTGCAATACTCCCAACTTTCTGTGAAATATCACATGCTCGATTCCTTTTTATTCAATTCCAATTTAATTCAAAATCTTTCAATTCCGATTCAATTCAAAATCTTTCAATTTCACTTTATTTTGTTCCAAATCTTTAAATTCAAAATCATACATCAATTCCGAAATTGAATTGTAATTGAATTCATCAATTCTTTTTGAATTGACCCATGCCCTGAACATTATACATATGTTAACTAGGCATGGGTATCATTTCAAGGAACTTCCCCTTATATATATATTAGGTCTAGGTTTTTAATTGCAGCATGCATGGTTACCTGTTGAGTATATTTCTGTATACCAGGTAATCAGGACAATTTTCATGGTAACTTAGCCACAAGAAGTCATGTCTTCCAACTCGAAAGGGAGTGCAGGACAAAATCCCAACGGACAAAATCCCAACGGACAAAATCCCAACAGGAACAAAATCCCAACCAATTTTAGATGGACTGTTGGACTAGACTTTCTCTGTGTATGCATACATATATATATATATATATATATATATATATATATATATATATATATATATATATATATATATATATATATATATACGTTAGTGCTATCCAATCAAACAACACCTAAACGCAGACTGTAAAGGTGTTGTCTCAAAGGGAAAAATGTGCTCAACATCTTCAATTAGATTAGCACAGCTCATTGTTTATTAAGAAGTCGTTATTGCTATGCAATCAAACAACACAAACGCACACTGTAAGGGTGTTATCTCAAAAGGAAAAATATGCTCAACATCTTCAGTTAGATCAGCGCAGCCCACCGTTTATACAGATGTTTGTTGTGCCCCTGGCTTCTGCTCTCTCTGCTGTCTGCCGTGGCTTCGCGGCACCAACCCAATCGTTTTTCAAACCAATCTATTGTGTATCTAGCCCTTGGTTTCTGTGGTGATTTCTTAAGTGTTTGCTTAAATCCTTTTCAATTCCTTTGATTGCATTTAATTAACTTTAGACCCAGGAAATTTGGTGCAAATCATTGTTTGTCTGTGCCGATATCAATCGCGTTTGTCTCCTGCCAGTACTGAGCTTTACAAATAGTCCACCACAGTGTCTTACCGATCCGATAGTAACATATAGAATATTGTAGATATACATATATATATATATATATATATATATATATATATATATATATATATATATATATATATCAATTTGGATACAATGTGACACTACCAGCATTTCATATCATTTTATAGCATATCCCTAATCCTAGACTACTCGACACTGAACTACCCTACTCACATATGCAGTTAATGTAGGATCACCTTAATGTTACCTGTAATTGCTACCATCTAAATTCAAAGGAAACATCAATAGCATTAAGATCAATAGGGTATGTTTGGCACCTAAAGACAATGCACAATGCACTAGGTGAGAGAATGTACTTCCAGGATGGCAGTGTTCTGAAGGGGAGTGTAAGGATGAGTTGCATTGTTGAGCACAAATGAAAGCAGTTAATACTGTCTTGCAGGTGTTAGTTTTGTTAGAATTTGTGTTTCAGTGAGAAGCAAAATAAACCAAAACAGCATGTATAAATCAAGATAAACCAGTGGTTGGGATTTTGTCCGTTGGGATTTTGTCCGTTGGGATTTTGTCCGTTGGGATTTTGTCCTCGCACCTCGAAAGGACCTCTCAATGACCTACCCTAGGTACTTCCAGTTTTGCCAGATTAGGGATAGATAGGAGATAACGTCACAAATGTGTCGTTAGATCAAAGGTACTGGTTTTGCTCTTTAATGTAATATAAGGGTAGGCCCCCCCAGCCCCCCCTCTACCAACTTGACACCTCCACCCTCATGACCTTTATGGAAAAATATTTTGTTAAGTAGGCAGCCCTGCAAAAGCCAGGCTTCATGCTGATTGTCAAATTAAAACACCACACTCTAACCAGGGCTTCCTAGCCACTGATGACCGAGTTAATTGCATTTGCTTTCTGGGTCAAGATACAATATGTTGTAACCCCGACTTCCCTGTGCCTGGGCGCTGCCTTGACAAACACAGGTGGCTGGTGGCATAATTAAGGGACGACTGTCTGAGAAACATGTGTTAACGTCCGCTGCCACGCTGGCGGTGACGGCAAGTTATTACAATTGTTGCTAGCCGGCAAGGAAGCGTCTTTGAAGTATAAACATATGGAACGATATTAGGGCCATAATTCAACATGTCGTATTATTGCAGATAATCTGCAATAATACGACGTCAGGCATAATGAAGACACGCATAATGCGAGCGAGCATAATGCAAGCGAGCATAATGCGAGCAAGAATGCCAGCAAGAATGCGAGCAAGCACAATGCGATCAAGAATGCGAACAAGAATGCCAGCAAGCAGAATGCGAGCAAGAATGCAAGCAAGCATAATCAGACTTGGCATAATCAGCACTCGCTAAGTTTGTGCTGCCATCTAGCGAACTACGCCAACTTGAAAATTGAAAATACTGAAGTATCCCTTACATTAACAAATGTTTTGGCGCAGGCTATTCACCTACCAGCTGCTCGATAAAAAACGTCAAGTCGAACTGTTATTTTGTTGTTTGTAATGCGCCTTTTTTATCCTCTGGAACAATACTTAATATGATATGAGGCAGAAAGTGAGTTTGGGCAGAAACCTAGCATTTAAATTATAATGATAGAGCATAATTAATGTATACTTAATATCAGCTTAATAATACATTTTCTGTTATGTCATTTATGATTTTTTATGAGTAATTATGTTAAATTTTTATACAAATAAGGCAATATTAATTTTGTGTGAAAATACATGTGATAATTAAACACATGCTCTTTTGTTTCTCTTAGGCATACTACTTGACCATATCTGTCACAGATCAACTTACAATGTGTGCAATTACGTGCATGTCATCGCACGTACGATGTCTTCCGTTACATAGTGTGACATTTGCTAATAAATGAAACCTGCCGCAACATCACATCGATTGTCATGCGTTGTTTACTGTCGATCCGGTTTTAAAAGTGGGGTACGGGTGACCAATTTATATACACATATGTATGGATGTGTGTGTGTGTGTGTGTGTGTGTGTGTGTGTGTGTGTGTGTGTGTGTGTGTGTATATATATATATATATATATATATATATATATATATATATATATATATATATATATATATACATATATATGTCAAATATATATATATGTCAAATATATATATATGTCAAATATATATATGTCAAATATATATATATATGCATGTATATAAATATATATATATATATGTCAAATATATATATATATATTATATATACACACTTGTGTATACACACACACGCACACACACACACACACACACACACACACACACACATCCATACATATGTGTATATAAATTGGTCACCCGTACCCCACTTTTAAAACCGGATCGACAGTAAACAACGCATGACAATCGATGTGATGTTGCGGCAGGTTTCATTTATTAGCAAATGTCACACTATGTAACGGAAGACACCGTACGTGCGATGACATGCACGTAATTGCACACATTGTAAGTTGATCTGTGACAGATATGGTCAAGTAGTATGCCTAAGAGAAACAAAAGAGCATGTGTTTAATTATCACATGTATTTTCACACAAAATTAATATTGCCTTATTTGTATAAAAATTTAACATAATTACTCATAAAAAATCATAAATGACATAACAGAAAATGTAGTATTAAGCTGATATTAAGTATACATTAATTATGCTCTATCATTATAATTTAAATGCTAGGTTTCTGCCCAAACTCACTTTCTGCCTCATATCATATTAAGTATTGTTCCAGAGGATAAAAAAGGCGCATTACAAACAACAAAATAACAGTTCGACTTGACGTTTTTTATCGAGCAGCTGGTAGGTGAATAGCCTGCGCCAAAACATTTGTTAATGTAAGGGATACTTCAGTATTTTCAATTTTCAAGTTGGCGTAGTTCGCTAGATGGCAGCACAAACTTAGCGAGTGCTGATTATGCCAAGTCTGATTATGCTTGCTTGCATTCTTGCTCGCATTCTGCTTGCTGGCATTCTTGTTCGCATTCTTGATCGCATTGTGCTTGCTCGCATTCTTGCTGGCATTCTTGCTCGCATTATGCTCGCTTGCATTATGCTCGCTCGCATTATGCGTGTCTTCATTATGCCTGACGTCGTATTATTGCAGATTATCTGCAATAATACGACATGTTGAATTATGGCCCTAATATCGTTCCATATAAACAGGCCTGGTTGAGGATGGGTACCGTAGCTTACCCTTTATAGGCGCCATCATTATGCATGGTTCTACATAAAATCCTATAAAACCAAAACTTCTTAACATATTTTAATAATTTTAGCACCATTGAATAGTTTAAATATGTGGCTGTATTTTCTCCAAATCCACGTAGTAATATTCCGATTAAAATACACACTGTGTCGTAATTATAAATGCATTACAATAATGAGTGTTTCATTTATTCATTTATGATCATTATTAGCAAAGTTATAACTTTTATGAGACACATTAAAATGTTTCCAAATTGCGTGCGCTACGGCAGCATGTCGCACGTAATTAATGGTCTTGGATCACACAGCGCGGAAGAAATTCTGGATTTAGGTCAAAAGTCGGGGTGCGGCTAGTAATATAGGATTCATGGTATAGGTGAAAAATTTTACTTTTTTATATTATGTGTTATTTTTACATAATTTGGCTGCTTCTTCTAACCAAACAATGAGGTGCTTACGGTGAAGAGACTAGGCAGTGACTATGATTCACCAAAACACATTGCATTCATAATTATCAACTCACTATAAAGTCTAAATAACTTCAGGCAGGGCCATTTGCTCCATTTGTTACTTTGTGAACTTATGCAAATGTGTGTAACCTTGAGACCTTTATCTTGTGTCTTAGTTGATTCCGATGACCTGCAGAAACAGTTGAGAAGCATTAACGATGACATGCCCCTGACTCAGCTGTGTAGTCCACGTCAGTACACAACAGCAACAGCCATTGACACAGGCACAATCACCACAGAAGTTACCTACTTCACACTCTCTGACGATGTTGAGAACATCCTTGACACACTGTCAACTTCATGGATAATTGACAGCCAGCTGTTTGGCACACTGTGGACACGGCAAGGCAAGATGGTGTGCCATAGGAGGAGACAAGCAGAAGAAAATGACAAACTGTCACTCGATGACATTGCCACAGAAGTATGGCTGCCTGTCAAGAAGCACTATGATGACTTATGCACACGCATCCAGAATGGCTCTATCAAATTGCAGGAAGTTGACAAGTTCCTGGATGCATACATTGGCAATTACTCTGACTTGACGCGCGAGTTCCATCTTATGTTTGGTCCTGCGTCAAGGAAGGAATGGATCAAACAGCGAGTCCACCAGGTACAGCAGTACCATGAGTTGGACCAGTGTTGCCATGGTGCTAAGTTGATCAAGGAGGCAAAGGATGTATTTCAACTGACAGGGGATTTCAGTGTACTTGAAGTCATCTTAAGAGCGGTAAGCAATGTATGATTAAATCACACGTTTTTGTAAGACAGCAGTAAAATCCATATAGGTCACAATGTGACTTAGATTAATCATGCAGCAACAGAAAGAACTTACAGTGAATTTTTTTGATGTTGGGTTTTTAGGGCACCCATCACCATAATATATATTTTATGCATATTTTACTCATAAGATCTTATGCTGTATTTCAAATTTGTAAATGAGATAATTTTTAAAGAGTCAAAATTAGAAGAATAGGTGCGTGTATCGTACTTGAAATTTAATGCTTACGCAATTTTCAAGTAATATGAACTGGTAAAAAATTTATAATTTGTTTGTTGTTCAGGTGGAAGACAAACGTGATCCCCTGCGCTCAATCACTGACGATGTGGTCAGTGCAAAGCAACACCTGGTTGGTGTAACACCAGACAAAGTTGAGAGCCTCCATGTCCTGACCAAGTGCACAGCTCTCATAAACTGGTTGAGAGAGAACATAAAAGGTAATTTTAATGTTTGTCAATAGGTACATTTAAAATATGTTTAGTTAGGTTGTCCCTCGGGGCAAATGGGGATATAAAAAGGTGTTACTTTTCTTCTGACGTGTCACTGATGAACCACTAAATGTTAGTGATGTCAATAAGAATTAAGACACTTTTGAGTAAACGACGCATTTCTGTGCTCATCAAACAGGGGTGAAGGAGCTGAATGTTTTGGCTGAACTGGCCATGAGCTCGGCTGCTGGCCAAGGTGACCTTGAGGTGGAGCGAGTCTTGTGTTTGCTTGCGGCCGTCAACGGTTTTGCTCCCTTCATCTATGACCTCCCACAGAACACTGACTTCAACCGCTTCATGAAGCTGTGTGACCACATCTGGCATGCTCTTGCCAGTGACAGGAATCTTCCAAAGAAACTGGTATGTCATTAGAATTATGATGGATCATAGCTTACACCATGAAGCAATAAACCAAGGTTTGAGGTGTCATCATCAATGATGATGATGCATTGTTTATGCAATAAAAATAGTCTGGGGGATATCTTAATATTGCAGTCAGTCAGTCCCCCCAGATTTTCTGCCATTGCACATGGTCTTCTACTAGCTTTCTCAGCATCTGCCCATCATACTTTAGTTTGAGCTCAATGTATCGAGTAGGTTCATTGCATGGCTGCCAACTCAGCACCTCTTACAGCCTGATACGATACTGGCAGACTGCAGGGTCATTTGTATAGGGCTGCTTCTGCCATGCATGCATAAAACATGGCCAAACATTGACCAGTCATTGACGTGAACAAACGTTGAAAGGGAGAAGTGGATTTCACCATCTGGGATGAGATACACCTAAAATGCTCCAAAGTTAAACTAGTATAGTAATTATAGATGCTAAAGAAAAAACGTTTGTAAATTATGCAAGTAATATAGCAAAGGCGTAAAATGCTTGTAGTGGTAGTAAGTTGTGTACATGTACATGTATATCTTAATCAGTGCTTCTATATCTTTTGATGTAGAAATTAAAGTTAAATTATAAAAATGCCTAACAATTCTTGCCATGCTCAAGGATTTATGTGCTTATTATTGTGTGTCTGTGTGTGTGTGGGTGGGTGTGTAAGTGTATACGTGCGTGTATGCATGCGTGCCTGTGCAAGCATGTACATAATGCACACACTTATACAGATAAACATCTACTATTTTGGGATGTTTTCTTACCCACAAGTTTGGTTGTCTTTCAGCAAGACACATGTCGCCATCTGGACTGGCTGAAGAATGTGAAGGAGTCCCACGGCTCAGTGGAAGTGAACGCCATCAGTCAGGCCAAGGCCATCAATGCCAGGGGCATCTACCATGTCGGCAAACTGAAAGACCTTGAACCAGAGGTAGACTGAATTCTACCGTTTGACATTTGGGTTATTTGATAAATGTGGCGGGTATATATTGTTGTCGAACATATGCAGTGCTGCTATGTCATGATGTTATAGGTTAATGTAGAAAGTGTTCATGGCATTTGATAAACTTGGTCGGTAAATATAGTTGCTGAACTTAAGCAGTGCAACTACTGTTGCTGGTTAATATATAAATCAATACAACATGGATTTCTAGTTACCCTGACATGTTAACATTTATATCACCCGATGCAAGTTTAAGCAGTCATGCAGCGGCACCTATCCATGTATACTGCAAATAATCCATAATATAATAGATTCATATTAAGACAGGCCAGTTAAATATTTGTTATACTGTGAGTTGCTTCTGTGAATGCGGCACGTTTCTGTTAACAGGAGTTACTCACTTTTGACTTCTCTTTGTTTTATTACATTGTTTTTAATTTGTTACAATTAGTTTTGTTTAATAATAGTTGAAGTATACAATATTGTGATATACTTGTAGTATTTGAGGTCAAAATAAATATCTTGTTCTTTAATAGTAAATCTTAACGTTATTTCCAGTTGTGTTCTGATATGGTGTGTGTAGAGTCCTGAGAATGTCGTGCGTCTGGTGCTGCCACCAGAGACAAAGGGTGGTGAGAGAAAGAAGTACACATTCCAGCAACTGCAAGATCTGCAGAGCAAACTCATGTTGGTGGCTGGTAAAGCTGAGAAGGGAAAGGATGATGTCGACACATTTACTGAGGTACTGCCTTTTGCTGGGTTTAGAAAAGAATTTTTACCATAATGCAATAGGAACATTTCTTGATTTTATTGATGCATAATTTATTCTTGGAGCAATGTGGCTTTACAAATTTGCATATTTTATTTTGTAAACTGTCCAAATTAACGTTTGCAGAATCATGATAACTAGTTCTTCTATTGAGTAAATTCTACTATTTCTCCTTGGCTATATTATAGTTGTGATAATTACCATTACAGATAATCTAAAATAACTTGCAGTGCTTAGAAACGTAATATTTGGAAAGGTATTTAAACCACTACATATATAATTATGTAAGCAAAACACAAGGTACCAGTGTGTGTTCATGTATTCATCTGGTTTTGGTTGGCAAAAAAAAATGATGTGTCACTGAAACAGGTTATATATGTGTTCCAGCATTGATTTGATTGACTTTCCTGAGTCTTGAAAATCAGGAAACTGACAAGTGTAGAGGGTTGAAAGGCCAAGGTCAGCCTAGCATCAGACTGGCAATTTACAGGATGTAGTGACAAGATCCAGTTCTTTGACCATTAAAAAAGTCCAGTGTGGATTCACACTATGTATTTGGATGTCAGAAGAACTAGTTAATGAAGCAGTGTAGACAGTTGTGTAATATTGTTGGTTGTTTTATGTTAAGGTGCTTGATGGTGTGACTCGACTCGCAAACATCTACATCAAGATCTGTGCCAGTGGCAGCATCTTGTTCCGCGACTGGGAGTCAACGTTTTACTGTGAGCCAAAGCGTGCGGTGAATGCTGTCATTGACTTTGGCCTCAGCGATCAGATGCTGCATGGACTGTCTAAACATCAGCCAACAGTAGCACTGCAGATCCAGGCAGTGTGTGAGTTCTTTGATGAATGCTACTCTGACTGGCTGCATCATATTGCGGTGCAACGGGAGCAGTTCTGCTACCTGAACCACTACACCACGCAGCAGGTGGTCATTCTGTGCAAGAAGATCGCAGCGTTCTGCTTCAGTGGTGACCGTAACGTTGATCCCCTGGTGTACCCCATGGTGTGTGCCATCAGACCCAACTGCTCAGTGGACGATCTAGCCAAGGCTGTGAAGTCAGCGTTTCAAGATCTCGCTGGGCGGCAGAAACGTGCCAAAGGTGGTGGTGCTGATACCGATGTGAGTCTGCCAGACGTCCCCATGGAAGATGCAGAATCTGAAGACACGGAAGAGAAAGAGAAACAGAAGTTCATTGATGCAATGGGGGATGCAGGTTATAGTGTGGAACTTGCCAGAAGAGCACTACATGAGATGCAGTCAATGGACATCGAAGAAGGTAGCTCCATAATTTACATCTGAAATCCATTGGCATTTTATCACATGTAAGGTCACATGATTCTTGTCAACTGACCAGCACCAGTGTATTGTAATTGTTTTGTCTGTGCCTTTATGAATGTAATGTAATTAATATGTTGTTGGTATTGATGTCATAAGCGTCACCATTGTCATTTCATACCAAGACTGCCATGCAATCTGTCATGCCCTTGTACACAGTCAGGCATTGGAGGAAACAAGTTATGTTTAATTATCACTGGATGTGAAGATGCCCACATTGAAAAAAACTAATTAGCATAAACCCGACCTTTTCAACAGTGTCTGACATCTGATTTTGTCAGACTATGACAAAAACATATCATGTCAGATCCATGATTTATTGTAATTACTTCCATCAACCACTGAACCAGTGAAAACATAGGAACGTTAAACCTGAATCTGCAACCCCAGCACCCACATAATCACCATATTATTGAATACATAATTTCCATTCACTTTATATTGACATGTGTCATCCCAACTGAACTAAGCTAATATGTCACTGGCAACATGTTAGTTTAAATTTGGTGAATGGCACTGGTATAAACACTAAAACTACATCACTGCCACTAAGTGGTGCCACCACTTAATAGAATAAATTTGGTATGTCAGATAGTTAACATTGAAACTAGAAACAAATATAGCACTAAGAATCATAAAGCACATCATTACAGGGTTTGCTATCACCATTTTTGTTTGGTTGGCAGGTATTGTTTGGTGCATGGATCACATGGGTGACAATGAAGAAAATGAAAACATTGAAGAAAGTGATGATTCCGTATCATCTGAGAATGACACACGCACTCCAAATGAGCTCTTGAATGTGACAGAATCATTTGAGACCATTATGGGGGAGCAGCTGCATAGACTCCGACATACCAAGGGGTAAAAATTAAGACATTTAACCCACTGTGGCCCAGGAGACTAATAGCCCTAATATGTTCATGAAAAATCATGAGAAGAGACATTGACAAAATGCATTTTTATCCAAATTTGTCTGTTGACAAAAGAATAAACATAAAGAAATAAGTGGCAATTGCAGAATTGATGATATAACAGAATTATGTTATTCATTCAACAGTTGGTTCAGCAGTTTTATGTTTGAAATAAATAAGAGGTTCAATAAGCTATAAATAGACATTATAATTTTATTTTATGCAGTCTAGTGGAACACGAACGTACAACAAACTTACCTTAGCGGTAAACATAACATCATCACTACAGTATTCTCTGCAGAGAATTTAAAAAAATGTATCGGAAGTGTATAACTGGACACAACAAGTTTAGATTAAAATATCTTAAATATTGTAAAATGTTATGTATGATAAACTGAATGATTTGTATGTAGATTCTGTAAATCGATTTGGAAAATAGAAACTTATCCGTGGGACTAATGCTAGCCAAATATTGCTCATACTAACAATTTTCTACTCACCACAAGCAAGGGGATGAGCATAAGTTCAATCCTTTCATACTGAGTAAGTGCTTCATATGGAGTATTTATCAATAAATTCATTGGTCATTTTCTTGTGAAGAAAGATTTCTTTTAATGCTGCCAAATGTAAACATGATGCCCAACATTTTAGCTTAGGTTAGTGACATTGATCTGGGCTTGGCTGTGCTTGGCTCAACTCTACTATGATGATGAATGATCTCATGGGTTCATGATTGGAATAAACTTGTGTTTATTCAATAAAGTTATAGCACATGTCTGTCGATCTGTTGAAGTTCCCTGGAAGCAAAGCTAAAGGATCTGTGGACAAGTCATCTTGAGTCGGCAGCCACAAGTGTCACTGACTACCTGAGTGTGGAACATCTTGGCAGCATTCTCGAGGAACTCACAGGTACCCAACTGACACCCTTTGTGGACTCAGTGATGCATTTAGAGCAACTGTATATTGTAACACATTAATGTAAGTGAATCTCTTCCCGGGTGCTGAGGCCCACTGAACTCTTTCTGTGTTCCATTGTGTCTATAGACCACTGGCTTCTGATCTGCTATTTGGCAATCCATTTACAGGCAGACACCTGTTTTAAATAATAATTACCTAATTTGTTCTTCAAATAAAGTTAATATGAATAAAGAACAATTTATAGAGTGGAAGGATATAGGAAACTGAGGTGATGGGGGTTGGACAACAAAACAAACAGCTGGAAATACATCTGGAGTGGAAGAAAACACAGAGACAGCTTTATATACCTGGGTGGAGTAATATTTGGGAGTGGCTCCTGAGAAACAAAAAATTCATAGGAGGATACAAGCATGAGGGAAAGCATGGAGGAATATGGATGATGTAATGGGAGACAGGCACATAACGCATAAATTCAAGGGTAAGGTACTTTGTACATTTGTGACATCAGCACACACACCTAGAGACCGTAGCAGTGACAGGAACACAGCAGGCGAAGGACAGGTTTGTGAATAAAACTGGGTTAGGAGAATTGCTGGAGTAAGGAGAATAGACAAACAGAGTGGAAGAACTGAGGGAGGAAGTTTGGAGTGAAAGACAGTTTTATATAGAAACAGGTGACGAGGTGGGTAAAGTGAGTGGACATATAGACTGATAGGAGCAAGAACATCTAGCAAAGAAAGTGAAAGGAAAGAAGGAAAATGAAATAGAGGATTACCGAGACTGCACTGTAATGTTTGTGTAAGGAGAGATTTAATGGGATTGGCAGGTGAATTGAGAAGGAGCATGAAAGACAGTGGGATTGCAGATAGTTGGAAGGAGCACAATATGAGAAATGTGAAGAACTACATCAAGAAATGACTGATCAGCATTAACTCATGCCTGATGTTCAGGAAAAGATAGATGAACAACAAAGTATTATGTTGTACCAATTACATACATCTAAATGACTTGTTCATAGATCAAGTGTGTCAGTATCAAGTGATTATATCTACTATACAGTCTTTGACAGCCAAATTCTTATAAACATGTTTTAAAAGATTTCGTTTAGGAGAAGTCATTGCTCTGGGGGTAACTGATATCCAAATAAAATGTTGAATGTTGCATTCAGCGTAATTTAATATATGCAATGACCAGCCACTTTTTAAAAATCATCATTAGTTTGAAATATAGACGTGCACATTTTTCTGTGTGGTTTATCTAAAATAATACTTTAAAATAGATAAATGCTTAGTTTACCACACACCAACGCAGGTAGACCCCAGAGGGGTCTCTCACTGGCCCCCTCACTTTGCCACTAGCGCAGCCCAAAAAAGTCTCCAAGCTACCTCATAACAATAGCTGTCACACTCACCCACCATCATGAAAAGGATCTATGGGGATATAACCTCCAGCAAGTCTGCCCCTATTTTGCAGCACAATACGGATAAAAATATACCTTGAAGAGAGTAATTTTTCTACCAACATTTTTCTACCCGTTTAAAAACATAGTACATTGCTTACCTACAGCAACAGGCAAGTAAACCAGTACTTCTCATGTACCTCCATCGAGGTATAAGCACCATCGCTTGTGTAATGTTATACACTCTGTGCTTGTAAGCCATAACTCCCGAAGTAACTGCGCTATTGTATATGCGCCACGTTTATTCAATTATCGCATCATTTATCTAGTACATACATGTGATAATCTGAATAAATAGTCTAAAGGCAAAAAAGTTTATCACACATTAGAACATATACTGAACATATATTTTAAATTTTTTTATTATAATAAAGAATGGTGTTTTTGTATTTGCCAATATTTGCAAAAAAGCAGACATTTTATTTGACACCATGGAAATAGGTGCCTGGCTGAAAACAATTTGGTGTACTTTATGCTCTGTAAGATCCAAAGAATAGTTTGGAATGAAAAAATTTACTACCGGGGGTATATGCAAAAACAATATCCTATTAACCTACCTTTTTATTTTTAGTTATTTATAGCTTTTTATATCCATGGTGTTTCTTGACAGCCTTTCTCTATACAGAACAGAAGGACAATTCATGTGATGTCATTAATGAGTGATGTGTGGCTGACTGGGCAGGTGTCATTGACCACTTACTAATTGTTATTGTTGAAGGATATTAATATGTAAATATGTTACATTATATTAAAATTTTAATTTAATAATAATAATAATAATTAGTTAACTTCTATTGCGCCTATATCCTTAGAAACCAAGCTCAGAGGCGCATCAAAACAAAAAGGATTAATCGATCTCATAGTCGGTAAACAAATCAAGTTGTCATCAGATTGATTGATGCGCCAGGGAGCTATGGTGGATAGGCCAGATTGTACAGATATGTTTTTAAATGACGACGGAATTTAGCAATATTTTCAACTGATTTCACGCTAGAAGGAAGCATATTCCATAGAGTAGGCGCACCCACAGCAAAAGCCCTGGTCCCCATATTAGTATTGACCTTTGGTACAAAGAGTAAATCAGAAGTAGATGACCGAAGTTGAATAGGTTTTCTTATAGGAGTAAGTAAAGTATGTAAATACGATGGCTGCTTAGAAGAAAGTGCCTGGTAAGTAATGGTACACATCTTAAACATTATACGATATTGGACAGGCAGCCAATGCAGAGACTTTAGAAGCGGCTTAGAAGGAGTAAAGCGTGGAGACCTAGTCACCACCCTTGCTAAGCAATTTTGAACACGTTGTAGTTTTGTGATATCCTTAATAGCAATATTATGAAAAAGTGAATTACAATAGTCTAATCTACTAGTAACTAATGCAGTTGCAATAGTCTTTGCAACAGAAACAGGCAAATATCGACGAATATGCCGCAAATCACGAATGTGGTAAAAACATGTTCGACAAATTTGAGAAATGTGTTCTCTAAAATTTAATTTATCATCAAAAATTACTCCCAAATTCCTAGTCGAAACTGCAGGCATAACATGCTGATTAAGTAAGGGTATAGGAAAAAGAGTCTTAATTTTGTCACTGTGTTGTAGTTGCATTTACATTGACTAAGAGAAGTATTCATTGCAGTAGCAGTTTCGTAGACCCAAGCAATGCAATACATCTGATAACTCGATCAATAACGATCATCCTATTTCCAGCTTGACTGAATGTGTGAATACAATTTGTTGATGGCTTATCTATTGCTTTACTGACAGCTCTGACAGAAATCAACCGACCAGTGCCACAGCAACTGGTCAGAGGCAAACCCAACCTGATTGTTTGCCCGCAAGGTAAGAACAACTGAGGTAGCCATGTATTTCAAGGGCAGATATGTTAGTCTGGAGTCTGGAGATAAATTATTCTGTAGAAATCTTTAAGCAAAAATATTTATACATGGCAAATTCTAGGTGTAAGTAAAGACGACATGGAAGATGTTAGTGTAATTAAGATGCCAATTTATTCATGGATTAAGTCAGTTTTTTATATATATATATATATATATATATATATATATATATATATATATATATATATACACACAGCTTATTTAATTATTGCAAGGATATAATATATATTCTTAATACTGGCAACAATTTGCTTACATTATCATTTTAACAAAGACACACGATTATAGCCAGATAAATGTGAGTGATGTTGTTTCAGCTGACGTGCTCCGAGCCGTGCTTTCTATCTACCTGTCTGATGGTGGACATGCCCTGCCATTGCCTGGGTCTGATGAAGTACTGCTGTGTACAGAACACACCACAGCAGAGGAGGTGAACATTATTTTTACTGGAATAACAATGATGCCAGCCAGATAACGGCATGAATAGACAATATCTTGCTGCGTGGTATCATACTCTTGTGGATGGTGTCATAAGCTCACAAAGTCAATATAAATGTAAAAAACATTTTGTATTGCTTCGAACCATCGCCCACCTCTACCATTACATGATATGGGATATTTTATTTTGAGTGATTGTTATAAAAGTTTCTCAGCCTTAGCCTATAATCATATCCACAAAGAGGTCTACGTGATATGAACATCACGCTATTTCAGTTATTCACCAGCACTGTTAGTAAAGTTTATGCATTTATGATGACACATCCAAATTTGAGAATAAAATGAAAGCAAATTGCAAGACAGAAATGTGATATCATCTTTTGGCTAACGTACATGTTGTTGTCTAGAAATTATCCAGAATGTGGCACCACTGAGTATTATCAGAAGAGAACACAAGACTTAGCAATAGCGACCATAGTCTAATATAATTTGGTACTGTATGTTGATATACTGTACAGATGGAAAGCTACAGCTGACGAGGCAAGACCTAATGCTCTTGTCCTACTTTGTGTTGTAGGTTGAGTTGCTGTACTCAAATCTCACAAGGCAAGACCTAATGCTCTAGTCGTACTTTGTGTTGTAGGTTGAGTTGCTGTACTCAAATCTCACAAGGCAAGACCTAATGCTCTTGTCCTACTTTGTGTTGTAGGTTGAGTTGCTGTACTCAAATCTCACAAGGCAAGACCTAATGCTCTTGTCCTACTTTGTGTTGTAGGTTGAGTTGCTGTACTCAAATCTCACAAGGCAAGACCTAATGCTCTTGTCCTACTTTGTGTTGTAGGTTGAGTTGCTGTACTCAAATCTCACAAGGCAAGACCTAATGCTCTAGTCCTACTTTGTGTTGTAGGTTGAGTTGCTGTACTCAAATCTCACAAGACAAGACCTAATGCTCTAGTCCTACTTGGCGTTGTAGGTTGAGTTGCTGTGTAGACGGGCTGTCACCGACAGACAGGGCAAGATCTACTGTCTTGCAAATGCTGACATGCTGGATTATGAAGTTGGCGAAAAAGCAGAGTCTTACTTGGAGAAACACATCAAAGGCAATGAAGGTTTGTTGGTCAATGACTGTTCATCGGAAAATAATTATTACTAAATTAACAACATTTGCATCAAATATATGTCCGTTTTCATCCATTATAACAATTTCAATTTATATATCTCCTGATGCGCTAGTGGTCACAAATGGGTAAAATTGTTAGATGAATGAAAATCGACATGATTAACAAATAAAATTATTGACGTTTTGTTTAATTTGTTTACTTATGATGCATAGTAATAACTCTGTTAAGTCTACGTGATTATCAGAATAATTCTGTTTAATCTGCCATGTTTTGTATCATTATCGGTCTGTTGAATGATCTCTTCCAGTCAGCCTTGTAGTGATCTGTGGCAAGGAAAGAGAGGACAGATCACGCCTGGTGACGGCGCTTGACAAGCATCGTATCAACAACCCGATCATTGCCTCTGTGAAAGATGTACAGGCGTATCTGAAACAACATATCCAAATCGACTGTGGCCAACGGGACAATCTGCATGTTGCTGCTGAAGTCGATCCTGAACAGTATGTTATGAATATTTTCTATGAACAAAACACATGAGCGAATGTGTATTTGAGTATGTTATAAATATATTTTAAATAAACAAAACACATGAGCGAATGTTTACTTAAACTATTTCTGCAGGTGACACCACTATGTGTGCATGCATACATGTGTATTTATGATTTCCACGTAGTTTGATACATACCTAAATATTGTATTACTTCAAGTAAATGGCATTTCCATAGAATAAATTAAATTCCAAATCAATCAGTGCTCGTAACTGGTCACATGTTATATAAGGCGTTGATTCCAACACAAGCATTTCATTTGTGTTTAGTTGCACTGTACGAGTGGTGAAGTCGGAGCGAGCTGGTGTTGGAAAGAGTCTCCGTGTGAAACGACTCACTGAGCAACTGACTGCTCTCAATGGTGCTGCCCTCTACCGCCACAAACCTCCAGCCTGTGTGACTGTGACACTGCAGCAAAAGACAGCCGACCACTCCAATGTTCTTGCAACACTAGTGCAACACACTCCAACACCTGACAGACCAGTTCCACGGGTGTTTCATTTTGACATCGCACATGAGGTGAATTGAACAAGGTCCAAAACTCCATCTAGGAACCACATTAACCACATTTCAACTACAATCAGATGCATATTTTTATTCATCCAAAATCTTGTACAGTTAGAAAGGCTTCATGATCATGGTTATTCTATGTATACATTGATTTAAATTGTTGAAATCCAAAGAGGTGGACTTCAGCCAATTATGACATTTGTGTTGTTTTCCTCATTGACAAATATAGATTCATAGCATTTTATTTCAAAGATTAACTATCATATTTACCATTACAATAATTTGAACTAAACCATTATGTAATGAACACCTTCATTAAAATTACTCGAGTCATGGGTAAACCTGTGATAGACTGATGTCGTGTGTTGTAGACGTATGAGGGTGTAGACAACCTGTTGTTCAACCTGCTGGTGCTGGGTTCCCTCACTGACCACACTGGACTGGTGTGGAGGAGGTCTCTCATGGACCTCTATGTCGTGGAAACACTGCCCCTCTTGTGGCATGGACCCACAACACAGGTAACACACCTCTCTGAATGTAACTGTCCATACATGTTGTTAGCATTGGAATATGTGCCACGATTGTATTGTTCTGGTTTCATAGTGGGATATCACACGGTTCTACAGATGAATGAAAATGATGCAAAATCCGTGTTCTTAATGACATTTCCCCTTTGGGTGTCATGCTATAATCTAAAAATGAAACTTCATCGCTTGTTTGAAACATGCAAGCAGATACATTTTGACAGTAGCATGCACACGTTGTATTTGTTTACTTTGCAATTTCTTCTAATGTTTATCTGTAAACAAAGTGTATATGATACATACTTACCTGAGGTAATAAAACAGTTAATGAGTATATAGGACCGTCTTAAGAATAGTTATTTTCTCAGAAAAAACTTAAATCTACAGGTATATAAAATGTTTGATGTGTTAAGAACTGTCTTATTCTTCTGTTGACAGCAGGGTGTGGCAGGACCACAGGGAGAACAGGTGGAGTATGTCCATCGCATCCTGGCCATGCTTCCCTCTCTCACCTGCCGATCACCACAGCAGACTGTTGGTGCACTCACACAGCAAGGTCAGTTCACATGACTCACACAGCAAGGTCAGTTCACATGACTCACACAGCAAGGTCAGTTCACATGACTCACACAGCAAGGTCAGTTCACACCACTCACACAGCAAGGTCAGTTCACACCACTCACACAGCAAGGTCAGTTCACATGACTCACATTGCAAGGTTAGTTCACATTACTCACACAGCAAGGTCAGTTCACATGACTCACATTGCAAGGTCAGTTCACACCACTCACACAGCAAGGTCAGTTCACATGACTCACACAGCAAGGTCAGTTCACACGACTCACACAGCAAGGTCAGTTCACACCACTCACACTGCAAGATCAGTTCACATTACTCACACAGCAAGGTCAGTTCACACCACTCACATTGCAAGATCAGTTCACATGACTCACATTGCAAGGTTAGTTCACATGACTCACACAGCAAGGTCAATTCACATGACTCACACAGCAAGGTCAGTTCACATGACTCACATTGCAAGGTTAGTTCACATGACTCACATTGCAAGGTTAGTTCACACCACTCACACAGCAAGGTCAGTTCACACCACTCACATTGCAAGATCAGTTCACATTACTCACACAGCAAGGTCAGTTCACATGACTCACACAGCAAGGTCAGTTCGCATGACTCACACAGCAAGGTCAGTTCACATGACTCACACAGCAAGGTCAGTTCACACCACTCACACAGCAAGGTCAGTTCACATGACTCACACAGCAAGGTTAGTTCACATTACTCACACAGCAAGGTCAGTTCACATGACTCACATTGCAAGGTTAGTTCACATGACTCACACAGCAAGGTCAGTTCACACCACTCACATTGCAAGATCAGTTCACATGATTCACACAGCAAGGTCAGTTCACATGACTCACACAGCAAGGTCAGTTCACACCACTCACATTGCAAGATCAGTTCACATGACTCACACAGCAAGGTCAGTTCACATGACTCATGCAGCAAGGTCAGTTCACATGACTCACACAGCAAGGTCAGTTCACACCACTCACGCAGCAAGGTCAGTTCACATGACTCACACAGCAAGGTTAGTTCACATTACTCACACAGCAAGGTCAGTTCACACCACTCACACAGCAAGGTCAGTTCACATTACTCACACAGCAAGGTCAGTTCACATTACTCACACAGCAAGGTCAGTTCACACCACTCACACAGCAAGGTCAGTTCACATTACTCACACAGCAAGGTCAGTTCACATTACTCACACAGCAAGGTCAGTTCACACCACTCACACAGCAAGGTTAGTTCACACCATTCACATTGCAAGATCAGTTCACACCATTCACATTGCAAGATCAGTTCACATTACTCACACAGCAAGGTCAGTTCACACCATTCACATTGCAAGATCAGTTCACATTACTCACCCAGCAAGGTCAGTTCACACCATTCACATTGCAAGATCAGTTCACATTACTCACACAGCAAGGTTAGTTCACACCACTCACATTGCAAGATCAGTTCACACCACTCACATTGCAAGGTCAGTTCACACCACTCACATTGCAAGATCAGTTCACATTACTCACACAGCAAGGTTAGTTCACACCACTCACATTGCAAGATCAGTTCACATTACTCACACAGCAAGGTTAGTTCACACCATTCACATTGCAAGATCAGTTCACATTACTCACACAGCAAGGTCAGTTCACACCATTCACATTGCAAGATCAGTTCACATTACTCACACAGCAAGGTCAGTTCACACCACTCACATTGCAAGATCAGTTCACACCACTCACATTGCAAGATCAGTTCACACCACTCACATTGCAAGATCAGTTCACACCACTCACATTGCAAGATCAGTTCACATTACTCACACAGCAAGGTTAGTTCACACCATTCACATTGCAAGATCAGTTCACATTACTCACACAGCAAGGTTAGTTCACACCATTCACATTGCAAGATCAGTTCACATTACTCACACAGCAAGGTCAGTTCACACCACTCACATTGCAAGATCAGTTCACATTACTCACACAGCAAGGTCAGTTCACACCATTCACATTGCAAGATCAGTTCACATTACTCACACAGCAAGGTTAGTTCACACCACTCACATTGCAATATCAGTTCACATTACTCACATTGCAAGATCAGTTCACATTACTCACACAGCAAGGTCAGTTCACATGACTCACATTGCAAGATCAGTTCACATTACTCACACAGCAAGGTTAGTCCACACCATTCACATTGCAAGATCAGTTCACATTACTCACACAGCAAGGTTTGTTCACACCACTAACATTGCAAGATCAGTTCACATTACTCACACAGCAAGGTCAGTTCACACCATTCACATTGCAAGATCAGTTCACATTACTCACACAGCAAGGTTAGTTCACACCACTCACATTGCAAGATCAGTTCACATTACTCACATTGCAAGATCAGTTCACATTACTCACACAGCAAGGTCAGTTCACATGACTCACATTGCAAGATCAGTTCACATTACTCACACAGCAAGGTTAGTTCACACCATTCACATTGCAAGATCAGTTCACATTACTCACACAGCAAGGTTAGTTCACACCATTCACATTGCAAGATCAATTCACATTACTCACACAGCAAGGTCAGTTCACATGACTCACATTGCAAGATCAGTTCACATTACTCACACAGCAAGGTTAGTTCACACCATTCACATTGCAAGATCAGTTCACATTACTCACACAGCAAGGTTAGTTCACACCATTCACATTGCAAGATCAGTTCACATTACTCACACAGCAAGGTCAGTTCACACCACTCACATTGCAAGATCAGTTCACATTACTCACACAGCAAGGTTAGTTCACACCATTCACATTGCAAGATCAGTTCACATTACTCACACAGCAAGGTCAGTTCACATGACTCACATTGCAAGATCAGTTCACATTACTCACACAGCAAGGTCAGTTCACATGACTCACATTGCAAGATCAGTTCACATTACTCACACAGCAAGGTTAGTTCACACCACTCACATTGCAAGATCAGTTCACATTACTCACACAGCAAGGTTAGTTCACACCACTCACATTGCAAGATCACTTGACATTACTCACACAGCAAGGTCAGTTCACATCTCCTATACAACATGATCACTCCACATCACTCACATAACAAGATCAATTCACATGACTCACACAGCAAGGTCAGTTCACATCACCCCCACAACATGATCACTTCACATCACTCACATAACAAGATCAATTCACATGACTCACACTGCAAGGTCAGTTCACATCACCCCACATGATCACTCCATGTCACTCAAACAGCAATGTCATATACCATCACTCACAAAGCAAGATCAATTCACATCACCAACATAACCAGATAACTCCACATCACCTACATGGCAATATCAATTCACATGACTCGCACAATACGGTCAGTTCACATCACCCACATAACATGATCACTCCATATTATGCATATAACAAGACCAGTTCACATGACTCACAAAACAAGATCACTCACACAGCAGGGTCACTTCACATCACTCACACAGCAAGATCAGTGTGTGTGACTAACACAGAAAGATCAGTTCATATCACTCACACAGCAAAGTCAATTCACTTGACTGACATAGCAAGGTAAGATCACATGAATCAAAACAGCAAGGTCAGTTCACATCACTCACACAATTTTTTTTCACATGACTCAAACAGCAATGTCATATAGCATCACTCACAAAGAAAAATCTCTTCACATCTCTCTTCACATGACTCACGCAGCAAGACCAGTTCACATCACCCACACAGTAAGGTCACTTCACATTAAGTTCAGCCATTTGACAATTGTTTTACTGTGTAGCAAACATAATTATTGCAGTTATGTATACTATCAGTTTATAGTCCTTTGGTGAAGGTCCAACAAACTAATGGCATCTCTGTGTATGTGCAGTCTGCCGTTACCTGCTCTATCTCGGAAACCATTAAACGATCTAATTTTATATATATATATATATATATATAGGGGTACTGCCACTATGCATAAGAAAACAATATTTGATTGAATAGTTGTAAAGGCCCCTAGGATTTTATAGGCTCGCAAAAGCAGTCAATTTCACGGTTTGTCTATTTTTTCACAACAGTTCAGTTACTTTTTCTTTAGTTTTTGCCAAGACATACCTTATGATATTGTCACCATACACAAAAATGTGTAGTTGACTGGTTTGCAAAGGCGTCTCAGGGCCTCTCATAAAGCTATATGTCCACATGTATTCCATGTTTTTTTTAATACTGCTCCTAAAGGCTACATAACCTGCCATAGGCCATGGCTAAATGATAATTAACAGTGTGTGTGTATTGCAGACACTGAAGGCCAGGTGGCTGCCTATAAACCATGATTAATCCTATTACATGGCATCCACTCATATTTCTGTTGACCCTGACATGTGTTTGTGTAGGTTCACCTTCGCTGCTGTTCAGTGATTGGACAGATCATGACCAGCTGATGGACGACAAAGAGTTTCGCAGTGAGATCTTCCAGCGACCATACCAGTATCTGACACGATTCTCAACAGGCCAATGTCTCAACTCTGTGACACCTCAGATCGTTGAGGGAACACCAGCGGAATGCTTGCAGTGCCTGCTAAGGTTAGCTGTTTTACTAATAACCCACACTGTACATTTGTGGATTAATTTTCTGTCTGTATGTCTGTTTTACATAAGCATGAAGTGCATATTTTGATATTTCAGTTACCATGAAGTCAGTGACTGAGATGCTTTGTTTGGTTTCTCATTAATTATTTCTTCATTTTAGATACTGTGGCATACCAGACCCATCATGGGCAGAACTGAGGCACTTTGTTTGGTTTCTCAATGTACAATTGTGTGACTCGGAGAACTCAAGCTTCTGCTCAGTTCACGTGCAAGACGATCTACCTGGATTTGTCAGATTTGTTGTCCAATTCATGATCGAAATGTCAAAGGTATGTGCATTTTGTGTTATTCTGTAATGTTGAAGGGAATGTGTTTATAGAGATGGGCGTTAGTTGATTTGAACTCTATAATATTTTGCATTTGTGTTTATTAGTGATTGCTCACCTTGTGAGTCTGGTGCTAGTCATGAAACTGCAATTGTCACAATCTTTACTGCCATTTATAGCTCACCTAGATACATCCTGCTTATAGCCTTTATGTCTTCCATCCAGTGCATTTGTGGTCGCCCCCACTTATGTTTTCCTCCACACATACCTAGCATTATACTCTGTTGTCCAGGCGATGTTACACATGATGTATTCAAAGTACAACAGTTTTGCTTGATCATCATTATTTCTAGTGGGCATCTTGGCATCACTCTATCTAACAGAAATAGTTTGTTCGTTTCACTGTCTATGGTACATGCAACTGTTGATTTTCTTTCTCTCCACCTTACCCATACATGCTTCCTAGGATAACTCCTAAACATATTTTATTCTTGATATATCTTTTTTGTTTTGTGGGAAATACAAAATATTTGAATCTATGTATTAATATGCTAATTTTGAAGTACCATAAATAAATCTCCACAAGTTGTTAGCTGTTATCACTTATAGATGAACAATGAATGAAAGAAGTAGTTTTCCAGCTGTAGGTCTGTGTGTTACTGTGACCATTGACTGTTTGATTAACTAGGACTTTGCCACACGGTCGTTGAATGTGTCAGAAGAGACACCAGGACTCACTGCACAGAGAACAGAACAGGAGGTAACGTATGGCAATATCTTCATGCACATAAAACTCTTACCCCTGTTACTTTTTTACTTTTAATCTGTTTGATTAGTACGAAAGACTGTTTACATATCAAAAGCTTTCAGTTTCCCACTGTTGAATTACAAGTTCTACATTCAAGACAATTGATACAGCTAACTTCCTGTTAATAATTACCACCAATGTCTGAATCTGTAGAACAGAATGGACAGCCTTGGGTAAAGGGCATTAATGATTTTTGTCATGTGTGCGTAAATATTAATGCGGCATTGTTTTGTCTAAGAACGATTGATTTAGACTAAGAGATGCTGAACTAAGTTAATGATATTTAAAAAAGTCTTCACGGCTAAACAAATGGTACTGTACAGTTAGAATGTCTTCAGTTCACACTGTACTGAACATGTTATTGTTTTATTCTCTCAACAGTTTCCAGAGGAGGATGAAGAAGAAGTGGATGATCAAGCTGGGTCAGTCTACATTACATTTTTTAGTATATAAAACTTTCCAATTCTTATATTTCTTAAAATTGTGGGACGTTAATTACTGTGGTTAATTAATGTATTTGTAATTGTAGAGTGTATGTTTGTATTTACTGGTATTTTATTTTGCTTGCAGTCAATCCGTCATAGTGCCCTTCCAGCTGAGACGTCACTGGGAAACAAGGTAAAGATGGAACAACAAATATCTTATTTCTACAGAGGCAACCACATCACAGCAGGTCACATCTTCACAAGAGAACATCCCTCAAAGAAGTCACACCCTCACAAAACACATTCCTACAGGAGATCACTTCCGCACAACAGACCACTCTTCAACCTCCTCTCAACCCCGTCACAACACACCATCCTTTTGCAAAAGGCCATCCCTTTATAAGATGCAACCCCATCACAAGAGGCTACCCTATCTCAAAATCAACCCCCTCACAAGAGATCACACCCTCACAACAGACCGCTCCATTACAAGAGGCTGCTCCCTCATAAGAGACCCTTCATCAGAAGCCACCCCCTCACATCTCAAAAGCGGTGACAGTATAAAAAATAGAATACTACGCTGACTGGTGTAACCTTATCTGAACAAAGTTAAACAGTTCAACTTTACATCTGCAGTAAATGTTGAATGCGTATTGGAATATACAATTATATATTTTCTATGTTATAATTATTATAAAAATGAGACAACATAGACATTGTAATTTGATGGTATTCCTTATCTTTCAGCCCTCATCCATACCTCTTCTTCAACTCAGACCACCATTCTATGACATTCCTGGGCTTCTACATTGACCCCGCCTCTGGCAACCTGCTGGACCCACGCACCAGTGACGTGCTGGAGAGACAGGTGATGCCCACACAGCTGCAGGACGCCTTGAGGAGAAACATGGTCCAGCTGAATGAGAACTTTGATGTGCTTGCAAGGTAATAGTAAAGTAGTTTTGTTGTATACAGAAGATGTGAGGTACAGCTTTAGTGTTGTTGTTTTCTTTATGCATTCGTGCACTTAAACCATAGTAATAAAAACAGACATCACACACATGCACACACGCACATTTACACATACAAATGTTTATTTATGCAGACTACTAAGCTTCTATGAAACAACTAAACAATGTATATAAAAGTGTGCCGCATTCCCATTTCGTCTCTACCATATCCCTTAGGTGATGTGCTGATCATTAAATAGAAACCATTATTGAATTTAAGGAGGTATTTAAAAATGCGAAAGGTCATTATTGAGGACACTTTGTGTGACATATTTTTGATAGCATGTCGTGATGTTGACAATTTTCAGTATTCAGGGTCATTATTAAGCAGAGAAATTGTCTTTAAACAGCAAGCAAAATTGGGCTTATGAGCGTACTGACAATCTTATTGAAACAATCCTTGGGATTGCATGTCTCAGACCTAATTAACCAGACATATTAAAATGATTCTCTTAGCATAGCTGTTATCACTCCACTGAGGCAATGCAATCAGTCATAATTAGCATACACAGTGTTTGTGACACTGACAGGTCAATCAAGATCCACAGACTCTGCAGTGTGATGGGCATAGAGGACATCTACGACCCAGACGAGGAGTACGAACTGACAACAGACAATGTGAAGAAGATCCTTGCGATTCACATGCGGCTCAGGTAATTTCATACAACGCTCTTGACTGGAACACCAGTAATGAGATTATTTAATTTTTTTATTTAATATTACATTTAGACATCAATATGTTTGTGAAAAGGTTCCTGTGTCATGTGCATAGTTGAAAAGAATTTCTCGTTTGTGAAACAAAACTAAATACAAGATTATTTTTATGTTGCATGGACATGAAACAAATAAAAATAATCTCCATATTGCTTCCCAGGGATATGTGTCATATTGGTACTGTTGTGGATTAATGATTGTGTGGGTAGGTGTGGTATCCCTGTTGTCATCATGGGACTGTTGTGGATTAATGATTGTGTGGGTAGGTGTGGTATCCCTGTTGTAATCATGGGACTGTTGTGGATTAATGATTGTGTGTAGGTGTGGTATCCCTGTTGTCATCATGGGACTGTTGTGGATTAATGGCTGTGTGTGTAGGTGTGGTATCCCTGTTGTCATATATAAATAGAAGCCGCCACTAGAACAAGATGGCTTGGCCCCTATCAGTTGACACATGATACTTCGAAGTCAACACGGCTAGTGACAGCCAGGCTACAGCACGGCAGAAAGCCACTGTAGTGCCTGTATATACATAGGACTGCACCAAGTTTTCTACATAATTATCACATTATTTATTTACTGATATCAGTTAGCCAGTGTTGTTTAATTGTGTACAATGTGTTCAAACAGTTGCCTCTCTGATAAGCCAGTATGAAACAAATCAACAGGCTTATACTTAGTATACAGTGTCTCGCTGTGTGAGGGGTGAGTTCAGCTTGGTACTATTTAATTTGTTGTTCTACCAGATCCACAATTGTTGTGGTGTTTTACCAAAAAAGTCATTTAAAAATCAACCAACTGAAGTCCGTCCTCCAAAGACATTGGAGAGAACACCCACACGTATATAATTAATTACAATTTTACAGATTAAAAAACAGACCATGCAAAGTGGATGAGAGAATAGGGAAAACAACAACAAAACAGAGCTGCCAACATTACTAACAACAACAGTAGTAGAAAAGTAGTAATATTAAGATAGGTTCAATAGTAATAACAATAAATAAATAAAATTAGACAAACTACAACAAAACAGCAGGGATGTCATGGTAACAAGTTTCCTTAAAATGACCACAGTTTCACTTTGCTCAGCATTCAGGTCTTTTCTTTTCATCTGGGAATCTGCAGAAGGCAGTACCCATTATCAATAATTAGTAGTCATAAAATAGTACCATATTATAATTAGGCTATTAGATTAATATAAAATATGTCACTCGCACTACGACTGTGCACTGTAATATTATTAAAAATTGCTTTGGTACATAATTCATCCAACATGTATTATTGTTGATCAATTTTCATATGACTGTAATGTCTTAAAACTATTCATTTCCTAAATTAATGGCAGTGGAACATAAATATGTTCGCAGACTATAACCTAAGCTATATATTGTATAACTGAGATTCTCACATGTGGAAAGAGACTCTGGATCCTGTTTTCTGTCGGTTGGTACAGTTGTACGCTACACAGGAAATAACCATACTTGCTACTAGTTGCTAGTTCACAATGACTGTTGTAGCCAGCATGTCCCCAAATGGATTAACGTTGTTCATATCAGTGTCAACCACCGAACTGGCCAGAGACAGAGTAGCCATCTGGGATATTGACCTCAGGTTAAACTCATTTCCAGGTCACAACCCTTCCCCTAATGACTATATAAGCTGGAGGCTACAACCCATCCCACTGAATCATTATTCACATAGCCGAGGAACCACAGTGACCAATATTTATATCCCTACCCCAACACAGTGAACCAACTCAAAACATTCAACAGCTGGCCCTGCTGGTCTACACCAGAAATTAATCATGAGCTGTCTTATATGGCCTAGGGCTAGGGGCACAATGACACACATCCAAGTTAAAAATTTCGTCTTAGCAGACTTTTTTGACATTTATTGCGTTGCTCAACAGTTCTATTCTATATATCCTGCCAGTGAGTACAGGCACTTTCTGCCGTGCTAGTGAATTATCGCCTGCGGTCCACAGCGGCTTCGGTGCAGCGGGCCAGCTTATCACTCTAGTCTATAGGGGAATGATTAATGATCTAAGTCTGTGGGTATCCCTGTTGTCATCATGAGACTGTTGTGGATTAATGACCGTGTGTGTAGGTGTGGTATCCCTGTTGTCATCATGGGACTGTTGTGGATTAATGACCGTGTGTGTAGGTGTGGTATCCCTGTTGTCATCATGGGACTGTTGTGGATTAATGACCGTGTGTGTAGGTGTGGTATCCCTGTTGTCATCATGGGACTGTTGTGGATTAATGACCATGTGTGTAGGTGTGGTATCCCTGTCGTCATCATGGGAGAGACAGGCTGTGGCAAGACTCGTCTCATCAAGTTCATGTGTGACTTGTGGAAGCCTCCAGGCACAGAAGACATGCAGAACATGGTTCTTGTCAAGGTAAGCTTGTAATATTTTATTACATAAAATGTATAGTGAACATTTATGCAACCCGATGGGTTCAGACAGATTGTGAATTTACACTGCCATGCCACAAGAACTATATTATATGTGATATTCTGACCATAGTAATTAGAAAAGAATGAGTTATTAAAAGATTGTGTATTTTGTCTGTGATGAGTGCAACCCTTACCCACTGGTGCTCTGAGATATGTAGATAGTTCCATGCTGTTCTTGCAAAGGAGTCATGAAATTAGTAGCATGAAATGTATAGTTACTGAATATGTGACAATCAAGTCAACCTGTATGTGCTGCTCCATTGTCACAGGTCCACGGTGGCACAACTGAAGAAGACATCATCAGGAAAGTGAACGAGGCAAGTAAACTAGCTCATACGAACAGACAGACCTTCCCCCATGTGGACACAGTCCTGTTCTTTGACGAGGCCAACACAACCGAAGCAATAGGGCTGATCAAGGAGATCATATGTGACAAGCGCATGAAGGGGAAGCCTTTGCCCAATGCAGACGGCCTCAAAGTCATTGCTGCATGCAACCCTTATCGCAAGTAAGTGATGTGCATGATGATATACTGTTGATGTCATCTATATGAATATCTAGTATCATTTATTTAAAAGATAGATAGGATTGACTAGAATGGATACTGTTATGTGTTGCTGAACACATTGATTAAAAGCAACTGATCTGGTAGGTGTAGATATCACCAATATGCATCAGACTAAGTGAACATGTATATTTGTGTTTGCTGTAGTCTTGTATCAGGTAACATTAGTACAAGCCAGAATTGTGCAACTTGTTGATAATGTCATACAGTAACTGTTAGTCCAAGTAGGTGTGGTTGAACGTAGTAATAAATATAGACTATATTTACTGTCATCCATGTTTTAGACACTCAGACGAGATGATCAAGAGACTGGAGCAGGCTGGACTGGGCTACCGCGTCCAGGCACGAGACACACAGGACAAACTCGGTGAGTTCCTGAGCCTCATGTTTTATGCTTCAACAGATTTGACAAGAAATACACTGGTAAATCTTGAGTTGCTTACACTATGATCAGTCAACGTGTTGGCTAGTACTGGCCATACAGATATGGTAACAAAAACATGTCCTGTCCTGTCCTGTCATTTTTGTAATGCTAGTTACACCACCAAGCAATTTTGAGAACATCCATTTCAAATTGAATCCCTGTGTATTCATACATATGCATATAGGACCCAATAGGTCTAGTGATACAGTATACATACATATTGTATGTATATATATATATATATATATATATATATATATATATATATATATATATATATATATATATGCCATATTCATTCTATTAAGTGTACAGTATGCTTAACAATTATCAGTTGTGCCTCAATGTGGCTCATGGTGTGGCTTCAATGTATCTCTTTGGCAGTAGTGCCCAAGATGAAGCTATTCCCTACCTGAAAACACAGTGTACAAAGCTACCTGTGTAAGTCTGTTGTGAGATGACATTGATCCTACTTATGTACGGCTGTGTGTTCAGGATTCATCCCCATGAGACAGCTGGTGTACCGAGTGCAGGCACTGCCACAGAGCATCCTGCCACTGGTGTGGGACTTTGGTCAGCTCACCATCGAGGTGGAGAAACTCTACATCAAACAGATGGTCCACCGCTGTGTATGTATTGTAGTTATCATTACTTGTGCAGAAACTAGAGGTTGTTGCTTAGTTTTGTGACTTCTTTAGGAATTAAAATATAATTATAACATACATAATTATTCGTTAATCTTGTTAATATGACTAATTTATGTAATTGCATGCATTTGTTTTATTAGTTATTAATGACCATCACAATGCATTGATATCATAATGCTGCATGTATAGAATTGTCAGCTCACGGCAGCATTCATGGTCCATGTTATGTTGGGCATTCTTATGAATATACACTACTATCCTTCATAGTTTGGATAGTTCCACTGAGTTTTATTAGGTAAGTACAATATCCAGCTGATGATCAAATTTTATATTAGGTCATAAAAGAATTGCTAGTGCTGGACATTGCAGTGTGAATATTACACTGGGCTTGCCAGCTTTAAATTAAGGCTATTGATGATGTAAGCAATATGCTAAATAGTGCTGGAATAGGTTTCCATATACACAACTGCTACATTAATCATGTGTTTTATGCTGACGACTTATGTATTATTGCACCCAGTCCTAATGGGCTTCAGGGTTCACTGAACATTTCTGCAAAGATTTGTCTTGAAAATGATGTTGAATATATAACCCTATCAAGTTGTGATGTATGGTATTCAAACCATGTGGCTTTCGTCTGAAATGTCCAGATATTTATGTGAACTTAAACAAGCTTGCATATGTCAATCAAGCATAATATTTAGGTGTGATAGTATGCAGTGACCTGAAAGATGATGACGATATCATGAGACATCTTCATAACCGTTGTGCCAGGTCTAATAGCATTATCAGAAAATTTCACCGTAGTTCCATTGGTGTTAAACTACATCTGTTTCATGCATATTGTTATACAATTTGTTGTTCCCAACTTTAATGAGGGCACTTCTTTAAAAGCTAAAGTTGCCTACAACAATATGCATAGATATAGTCGATGGCAGAGTGTGAGTAGCATGTTTGTTAGTAATGCAGTTGATATATTTTACATCCTAATGCGTAAGAATATTTATGGTTTAAAAAAACGTGTTTTGAACATAAATAACGACTTGATTAAGGTTATGTACAATAGCATTGATATAGTAAATGACCCAACGTGGAGTAGCTGGACCAAATCACTGTACACAGTCAACCAGCAAGATAGATATCATGTCTTGCATATATGTTTATTTTTTAAGTTATTAATTTTTTTATACAACTGATCAATTTATTTATTTTATCCATTCACTTTTTAACTTTTTTATTTTCAAATTGTGTTTCTCGACATGTATAAATTGCATATTTATTATACAAACAAATATGTTCATTATTTTATCTGTTATACTACATTTTTACACTTACTAACTTATAACCTTATTCAATTATCTACTCATTGTTTAACATATTAACATTTTAAAGGCTATGTATGTGTATATACCAACTGTATATATTTTTGACCTGAAATAAATTTATTTGTATTTTTAATTTAATGTTTTGTGTACAATTCTTGCTCAATAAAAAGTCTTGCATTATTAAAGTTAGTGTTTGTATTTATATCCTCTTCTTTATATGGGCCTGTTTTGTGTAGATCAAAGACGGAATGTTGCCAAATGTACTGGGGCTTCATGAAACAGCTAGTGATATTCTGGCCACATCGCAAGCATTCATGCGTGACCAACAGGTAAATCACACACACATTTCATCTATGTGATGTCTTCCAGGAATGTCAGTTTGAAAGAAACAAATTATAGTAAGACTTACAGCTTATTGAATTGTATCAACAACACTAGTGTGTGTACCTGTGGTATGTCAGACAAATTTAACAATGAACACTTGATGTATACCTTACATAGATACAGATTAGTTGTCAAAAGTTATACATGCATTTTAGAAATAGGTACATTGGCAGTTGGAGAGTGTGCATTTGTGTGCATATACATGTGCATACATGCATGTGCTTGCAAGTGCACATTTTCCTCATATGTACTTGTATCTGTACATAGCATTGTAAGTTAGTGTTGTGTGAAATGATTACGTGTTCATTTTAAATAATGAGGTACATAACAGCCACGTGACATGTAAGTGAGTTGGACATTTGTAGGAGGAGTGTAGTTTTGTCAGTCTGCGTGATGTGAAACGCGTCCTCGATGTGATGTCGTGGTTCTACGGGCAGCGTGGCCTTCTCTTCCGTCTGATGGATGAACGTGCTGAGAAAGAAATCGAAGAAACAACCATGAATGTTGACGACAGTGATGATGAGGATGAGCTGGAATATGAAGTAAGCAACTATTTCTCTCCTGCAACTTTGTGCAAACAAACAAACAAAATCTCATGATGTTTCCTACCATGACTCTTATTTTGTATGTCATCTTTATTTGGGTTTCGCCATATTTTGTAGTGAATGGAAGTTATTGCATATTATATACTTTAGATAAAATTGTACACATAAATTATGTTTTATATTAGCAAGCAGCTTTTTGGAAACTTGTTTGTACATAGGTGGTATCATTTTGTGACTATTGTTAACTTAAAATGTATTAGTGGGGTCATTGATAATTATTGTTTTTATTATAATATTATTTTCAACAATATTGTATTTAAATTGAAATGAGATGGTTTTATATAATATGTGACTGCCAGCAAACTTACTTGGTGACAGAAGTTGGATTCATCATTGTGTCTTGTAGCGTTTGGACGACGTCACTCGCTCACTTGTGCTTGCCCTGGGCGTGTGCTACCACGCCTGTCTCCAGAACAGGGAGGCCTACAGGGACTGTGTCGCCACCCACTTCCGGGGAAACCTGGATCTGCCAAGCGGTGCTAGGACCATCCTAGATGAGATCAACAGGTAACCTAATACACCTAGGTACAGGTGCAGTTCTAGTCTTAATGATAAAGTCAAGTGTCTGCCACTTCTTTGCCCAATGATTTTGTATGTTGTGCCTCTCAACTTCTTGAGAATATAGACCCTATAGAAGTTATGATTATTATTTCTACTATAATTATTTCACTAGTTTTTCCTAAGATTTATTCAGGGGTATCATGCTTCGTGTATTGCCAAAAATGAAGGGCAGCTTACACGAATACACATTAATGCAAACATATTGGACTCAATAAGCCGAAGGTTTTCTTGTCCACATGCAATATGACAATTGTACTTAGGGTTATGGTATTGCAAAAAAAGATTGCTGCTTTGATTGTACAAAGTACTTCTACATTTAGCTGCATCAGAGAGTGGCTTTGTCAGGCTGAGATTAGCCTCCTAAACACATGTGTTTCTTACATTATGTTTTACAAGTTGACCTGGTGTTTCAGGTGTGAGGATGTGTTCCTTGACTACGTGCAGCTGGAGCCTAACATTGCCCGCAACCAGGCCTTGAAGGAGAACATCTTCATGATGATAGTCTGCATTGAGTTGCGCATTCCTCTCTTCCTCGTTGGCAAGCCAGGCAGCTCCAAGTCACTGGCCAGAACCATTGTTGCTGACGCCATGCAAGGGAATCGTGCCCATTCAGAACTGTTTAAAGAGTTCAAGGAGGTATTAGACCACTCGAATAAATAATTAACAGATCTGTTGTGATGTGGTTTGCCTATATCACATCAAACTTATGCATATGATGTAACTACTTGTTCATAATGAATCATTTTTCTGCCCAGTTGATCTGACCCTAGTCTGTGTTGTTTTCTGTAGGCGTACATGATCTCCTTCCAATGCAGCCCACTGTCCACGCCCGAGGGCATAGTGGGCACCTTCCGCCAGTGCAGCCAGCTACAGAGGGACAAGGACTTGACGCAGTTTGTGGCTGTCGTAGTCCTGGATGAAGTAGGCCTGGCTGAAGACTCACCCAGCATGCCACTCAAGGTGTGCACTTGTTGTGTTTACCTTACCTAACCTATCCTACCCTATACTACTATAACCCTACTCTACCCTACCTGTACATCTGCTCTCGTTTGGGTCAATTCCATGTTTTAAACCCAAGTTGTTCTCATTCTTTTGTAACTGCTGTTTGCAAGCGTGTTTTAAGGGGACCTACTTTTCATTTCCCTCTACTTTCCTTCTACTTTAGGACCCTCAGTTATGCTAATGTGTAAGATGATATAACGTTAACAAGTCAGTAGAAATTGTTTATATGATATTTAAGCAATACAAGGTGCTGTCATATTGCACACAAAATAAATAAGTCTCGCTAATTATATACTTATAGATAAGAAATTAACATATATTTGTTATGCATCTGTGCATTTTGGACAATTTACACATAAGAATCTAGTATGTTTATATTGCAAACAAATTTCTCAGTTGACCTGTAAATATTTTCTATTTATGCAGTGCAACAAGTCAACAAAAGATATGGAAGAATATGGCCAGAATAATCTTCTGACAGTTATTTATTAGCTCATCATATTACTGGATGAATCATTATAATTCAAATATTTGCAAACAAATGTGAGCCAGTCGAGGTCTTAAACATTGCCTCCTTTGCTGGCATTGTGTTCTCCATATTACCCTCACTTGTTGGGCATTTACCCAAGGCTCTCCACCCTCTGCTGGAGGATGGTTGTGAGGGGGATGAGGTCACGGCACCCCACAAGAAGGTCGCCTTTATTGGTATCTCCAACTGGGCCCTTGACCCTGCCAAGATGAACCGTGGCATCCTTGTGCAGCGAGGCATCCCCGATGAAGATGAATTACAGAACAGTGCAAGGTATACAACTCTTACACAAAGTTAATTTAAAAGGAGGGTGTCTATTCATAGGTTTTAAATGGTTTCTTTAGTATTATGTTCATACAACAGTAATAAATATGCTGGAGGTATATTGCATGCCAGGTTATGCTTAGTTACTTTAGAAAGCCTGTAACAGTGTTCACAGTTTGAACAATATACCCAGTTTCAAACAGGTATCATCAGAGTTGGCCGAGTAAACCAATACCAGGGTTCGAAATAGTGGTAGCCCGGTAGCCCGAGGCTACCAGAATTACTGTCGGGCTACTACAATTGGAGCCAGCAGTAGCCCGGTGGTCTACCACAAAATCTGGGTCACTGATGACCTAATCATCAGTGCAGGTCAAGTGTCTGAGACGACTCACTGGCTTCCATTGGGTTGAAACAATTGTATCCAATTAACCACTTCAAAGACATCGCTGGGGCAACAGGGCCAGTGTCAATAAACCACCCAATAAACTTGCTACACACCCTTAAGAGACCCCCCTAGAAGCCATGTGTTGTTTTGGCTCTATGATTGGCTTACGTAATAAACCGACCTAGTGAAAGGATGAGGTAGTTTAAAACATTGTTACAGGTGGATCGGCTGCACTTCCAAGTACTGGGAGGGCAATTTCTGAGAAATCCACTAGTCTTGTATTAAATATGGGAAAGTTGTTTCTTTTGTACACAACAGGTTTTTGTAATGCATCCAAGCCAGGGCAATTTGAAGCACTGTTTAAAGAAAATATAATGTTAAAACATGTTAAAGTTTGTAAGCTTAGTATCTATATTATAATAAACAATAATACATGTGCAAGTTATACAGCACATTTGAGTATATTAAATTAATTAACTGAATAATGCAAAATTGTTTTGTAATATGGGCACTGCTAAATAATTTGATTTTATGTTTTATAATAATAATTTTATCAATGTTGTATTCAAATGTCAAAAAGGGGAACTACCTTTGAAAAATATTCTTTTTGAATATACAGTGTTATATAAGTTAATGTTATTATTATGCAATTTGGATATGGCCATATGCCACATTATTTTAGTGGGAAACTTAACAAATACGGATACCTTTCATCAACACAATATTTGTAAACTCACAAATACATGTTATATATACGTAGCAAAATATCTGCATTGTTCTACTAAATATAGTAGAATTTTTTACTTAAAAAATAAAAATAGTTTTTACAAAGCAAAACAAGTGTTTCGTTTTAGAATATTCGATATGAACTGACAAAAAAAATCAGATTTCTGATCAGTTTTAATTCATCCATGATCCTACAAAACAAGTGCTGCAGTTGACTTAGTTTCTACTTTAGCCAGTTATTGCATACTAAACGGTGATTCATGCTAAACTGATATTTACTAAAACAAAAGTAGTGCAACATAGGCCCTACAAGAGAGCGACTCGTCAGCTGTTACCATTTCTGATATGTAGAGGAGTATAGTTGATATGGTAAATCGTTCTAATTAACTATCTCTGTTTTTAATATGCATTGCATGAATGTAGAAAGAGGCATGTGGACCTCAACGTTTCAAAAAAAATACCACTCTCCCCACAAGTTTAGCCAGCGAGTTATATACCGAGTAATTTATTAAGAAATTTTGGGCTACCAGATATGGGTGTGGGCTGCCAGAAATGTCAAGCTGGTAGCCCGGATGGCTACCTAGATTTTGGAGTTATTTCTACCCCTGGATACCCTTTGATGTTTAAGTTCCCATGTTCACCACTGCAGAAAACGCTAGGTAATAACTACAGGTAGAAGAACAGACTTTTAAATCATTATATTTAGTATATGCGATTATGTTATAACATGACTGCTAAGATATCTTTTAATAAACTTTTTCATAAATATATTTGTGTCAGGAGGAAACAGCTTGTTTACATGACAGTGTAAGTAAGACAAGGCCTTACATACGATTATTGATAAGATAGATATGTACATCATGTAAAATAAGGCATCACAACCCAGTCAGGAAGAAGATGTTGACCTTTCTCAAAATTATCCTAGCTATTCAGGGAGTTCAGTAATTTTTGTAAACAAGAAATGTAAAATTCAAAAGTTGCTTCTGCTTTAGTAAAGTATATTTGTTCAGTAATTATGATAGATGACAGTTGATATGGCATGGCATTGATGGTAGCTAGTTCAAACACTATAAAGCCACAAAGTGGGACAAAGTACAACTAATGCACTTCCTGCTAATAATACCCACTCTTGGCTGATTATGGGTAATGAAACAAATGTTATTATAACATTTTAATATGTCGGCTGGGTTTATGCACCAATAGCTAATTATTGTGTATACCAAAAATGTATAACAAAATAGTTCCTTTTATCATTGTAACACGTTGCTATGGTAACTCAAATCTCTTTTCATGATAACTTTTCATGATAGTGAAGAGCATTAAGTTACTTCTTTATAATGCTTGCCTCAGTCAGTGAATTTCTTTGTTATTTTTACAGAGGCATCTGCTCTACTGATGAAATAGTCCAGCAAAGAATCGCTCGGTTTGTGTCCCCCCTGGCAAAGGCTTACCTCGAGATGTACAACTCAGCACTTGAAATCCGTGAATTCTTCGGTCTGCGTGATTTCTACAGGTAAGTGTTAGTCATAATAAATGGTGCTTCATGTCATTGGTGATAGGCCACAATGGTTCATACCATCAGGTACTTTCCAGCAAAACTGGGGAAAAGCCGAAATACATTCACAAGTGTAAACAGGTTTTTTTTTGCATTTTTAGAAATAAACACTACTATCACTTTTAACTCTATTGCGAAAAGCACTAAAAACCACCTGCCTCGATAGTGTGCTCAAAGCTCCCAGAACCACAAGCCAAACTCATGGCTATAGGTCGTTCATTTACCTCTTTTAGATCCTACTTCTCCATTAAGCCAACCAGTGGACCAGGTGATCTAGGCTGTATATAGGTCAGTATACAGGTCAAGCAGACATGGTTTCATCATCTTGTGAAAGAAGTTTGTGTTTCCAAATAATGAGAGTTAATTCAAAAGAAATTGAAAAGCGTTGATGAAAATGGACTTTATAACATGCAACATTGGGCAAATTTGAATAAGGTCATGTCCTGATGATTTTAGTCATTTATGAACACACAGTAATATTGTCAACAACCATAGAGACCATATTGTCCACCAGTGTTTTGTGTGTTACTTTTTGATGCTGGATACAAAGTAGAACTGTCTGTGGTTGTATAAGCAAGTAAGATGTGTAAGGACATATTGGTTGTTTTAACAATTTGTTTGCCTTCTTATTGTAGCCTCATCAAGATGGTGTCTGCCTTCTCACAGAAGTCACGCCTTGAGCCGACCTGGCCAGAGATGGTTCACGCCATCAAACGCAACTTTGGTGGACTCGATTGCAAGGATCCAGTGACAGTATTTGGAAATAACTTGCAAAACATTGACAAAGAAAAACGCGTAAGTTTCAACCTGCATACGGCCTCATATATCTATTTGTTATATCATTGGAAAATCACTTTTAACATCACATTTTTCCGACAGTGGCAGTTTAATGTTTAGTCACTCTCACAGTGACATCATTTATTTGATCCCTACTTAATACACGCAACTGCCATTATACTAAGTTCTGTAGGTTTGTATAAATATATTAGTTATTATGCTCTGCTGGTTGTCCAGAGAGCTGTAATTCATTATAGTACATTAGTAAATGATTATATGTATTTATGTTAGACGTTTAGCCATTTTACTCCATACTAATTATGTACATTCTTCTGTTGAACAGTGTATCATTAGCGTTATGCCAGTAACTGTGGTCGGTGTAGTTTTTGTGAAGATTGTGTAGAAGTCCAGGAACACGTGTGTAGGCAGCAGTGGTTCACGCCCGTGGTGCATCTTACAATGGTTCTTACAGAGGCAGGCGACAGACCCGCCTTGTGACGCCGCAGGGCTCATCCGAAGCAGTCTGCATCGAGAGAAGCCTCAAGACCTCAACAAGTAAGTGTCCAGAATGATCGTCTTTTATAAAGCACAGTATGGGTCTGAACACGTTCTATCATTATATAGAACTTATCTCCATGTAAGTGGCTGACTTTTTGGATGATTGATAGATTGTTCACATTCCCACTGTTGCATGTGTAGCTCAGTATCTCAAAAGGCCTTACGATATGTCGCTGGATGTAGGCAGACACATTTGTTATTGTAGTCCTTTTAAAATCATGAATGTGCATATTGTCATAAAAACCATGGCAAATGAACCTGTAATTTGACAACAAGACGTGGGTTTGGGAAATCTATGGCTGAAGGGAAGGGTGGAAAAAGGGAGGTAGGCAGGCAGATAGAGAGAGGGAAAAGAGAGAAGGGGAGAGAGGCAGAAGAAGGGAGGAAGAGAAAGAAGGGAGCTAGAGGAAGGGAAGGAGGGGAAGAGAGGCAGAGGAAGTTATATAGAAGAGACACGGAAGAAAGCAGGAAAAGGAGAGCACAGAGGAAGAGAAACAGGAACGGGGAAAGAGAAATGTAGGGAGAGGAAGGGAGAAAGAGGTATGGAGAGATGCAGGCATGTGCACACAAATGATGGGAATGTTATAAATTTTCTTCTTGCAACTGATCATATATGTATATATGACATTATATTATTATTGTTTTATTATTATTATAAGTTGTTATTGCCACATACATGTGTGGTTCAATAATCTACAGGATCTGTGACAGAGCAGTTGATGTTTCAGTGAGAATCGCTACCTCCTCATTCTGACAGAGAACTACGCTGCTCTGAGCATTCTGCCACAGCTGCTGGACATGAAGGAAACAATCACCATCTTTGGCAGCAGCTTCCCAAAGGACCAGGAATACACACAGGTAGAATGCTAAATTCATTTTGCCCATGTTTGTTGCCTGCTGTCTTGAGCATGGTGGTGGTCAGATTTTCAGCGTCTGTCCTGTGCTGTAGTACCCCGGTAGTTAACTTTGTGTATTGCGCTGAAGTATACTGGCTAGAATGTCAAATTCTCATGAGAAAATCAATTTTTTAACCATTCTGTTGCTTTATTTTGAAACTTCTGAACTATGTTCACTCCACTCTGCCACAGTTCAAGATATATATAATATATATATATATATATATATTATATATATTTTATATGTGTGTGTATATATTTAATATGTGATTACCTGGCTATACACAGTGGGAGATATATTTAATAGGATAGTCTTGTAATAGTTTAGATATCCAGAACATTGAAGAGTGCCACTCCCACACCAAACATTACTGCGTACATTTGTCACTTTGATAACCTTCCCTTATGCTTCTGTTATAAAAAATCTGTTGAAACAAATATTTCAGTAAAATATACGACAAAATGCATGAACATTCCAAATATTCTGCATCCATTTTTATCTGCTAGGCAACTGGTCACATGATGGATAGGTCAATTGCAGTGTGGCTGAATTCTTCCCATAGAAAGGAAGACAAAGTTTGAATTAACCTTTCTGTCATTATATGATGAAATTCTTAGAGGTTACTACACTGAGTGATTAATTCAGTGTTACCTGTTGAGTGTAGGTTTGTCGCAACATCAACCGCATCAAGGTGTGCATGGAGACAGGCAAGACAGTTGTGTTGCTCAACCTCGAGAATCTCTACGAGTCTCTCTATGACGCACTCAACCAGGTGAGAACTCACTATTACGTGGCCATTTCTCTTCTGTTACTGGCAGTCGTCTTCTCAAGGCATGGGTGATAATTATTAGCAGGATGATTGCTGAACCAACTTGTGAACCAAGAAAATGTCTTGACCATCAAAAGGCCCATGCAATAATGCCATAATTTTATGATGAAACCTTCCCGACTCCAAACCGTGTATCTTCCTGGTCAAGCATAATTTGGCCGGGAGTACACCATCGATATTTTCTTGTAGTAAGAACATTATATTAAAAACTGAAGATCAGACAGCTCTATTTTACACATATAATCCATATTTTTACACGTTTGAATAATTATTAAAAATGGAAATAAACTATGTAAGTTTTTAAATGTCATTATAATTTATATTTCTTTGTTTTATTAGTACTACGTGTATCTCGGAGGCCAGCGCTTTGTTGACTTGGGGCTAGGAACACACCGTGTGAAATGTCGGGTTCACAAGGATTTCAGGTATTTGAGAGAATTTATTTAATTAAAAAATCCCTGATAAAGTTGTATTATAGCATACTACGGTAATTTGGATGTTTTATGTTAAATTTACAAGTGTTGCTGCGTTATTTCAAAGAAGTTATTGAATATCACAGAATACCACAGTTCTACAGAATTAATATTACAGAGATCCTGCCAGTCCTGCTCTTTAAAACAACAATAATTCCTGTTTGAATATGTAACACAATGTAGTATTTAATAAAAACTCAATCTAATGTTATTTCATAATGTTATTTATATTTGTGTTTTGCGTTTTTACTAATTTATTTTGTTAAAAAAATGCTGTCAAATGATAAAAAAGGATGCCAAAGATGTGGCATGTCATATATTTTCTTGAAATTCATTTTGTTTCAATTCTGGTATTGGAAGGTTTTCTTTATGACAGTTATGTAAGGAAACTGTTAAAATGGAAAATAATGCAATAGTAATGCAATTCACATATATAACCATTGTCAACATTATCAAGGCCCGCATGATGGAAGCCACGTGCATAATTGTTGTTATTTCTTAACCAGTCTGCAATATATTACATTCAGCAATTCTGGATTGTGTGTAGTGAATGAAATAAGTCGCTTTTAATGCCACTTGATCAAGGCACTATGTTTGCTGAAAGAAATATGTGCTGTTGCCAGACTCATTGTGGTGGCAGAGAAGCAGGTTGTGTACAAGACGTTTCCCATTCCACTCATCAACCGCCTTGAGAAGCACTTTCTGGCAATGACCACAATGCTGGACGACAGACAACTCTCTGTGCTCAAAGCACTCAAGAAATGGGCCAGAGACTTCGCTGTGCCTACCACATTTGGGGTGGTGGCAAGGTAAGTCTGTTTCACAGTCAGGTTGGTGTTGTATTAAAAAGTGGATACGTATTTCCAAAACTGGTTGTTGTAATTGTGACATATGTAAGTATCTTATGATAAATAATGTACAATTATCATTACTAGCCCACTATCTAAAGACACACTTGCCCGTATTGTAGAGGTGAAATCACGTGTAAAAACAGAGTTTAGAAGTAAGAAAGATGCACTTTCAAGATGTTGATGGTGCCACCTTTTTGATACTCTCTAGATTAATTTGTTGTAATTTTAGTTATAAGCTAGCACCACTTTCCTATTCAAACACGCATTAGACAGCTTAGTAAATGTGCTGAATTTTTTTTTGTGGGAGCAAAAACAAGCTTTTTCAAGTATGGATATTTTCAGCGTAACTGCTCTAATAACATGGTACATTGAAGATAATTATTGTGGAAAGACATCATAAGTTCTAAATTGTTTATAATGAAAGTAAGAAGTCCTATTTTTTCTGAGGGGATTTCAAAGCAATATGGTTGAAGCACTGAGGCTCAATTTCTTTTCTTAAATTTAAGTAAATCAGAGTGTTTATTCAAACAATGCAAACATGTTATCTGTACAAATAGTTACAAATAAGATATACCAATTCATATTAGTGAATTATTTGAAGGGTGATACATTGAAGTCTCCTTTCTCGGCAATATTGTAGCAGCTGTTTACAGTGTTATTTCAGAAGTGATACAAGTCATATAACATGTTAAACACGATTTATGTTTGCAGTGATTATTGGTAAACCGTGCAATGTCAGTTTAAATCTGCTTACAATAAATTTCAAACATGTGTTTCAAAAAAGGTTAACTAAACTATTACTGGTAAGAGTAACACATGAGGAGTTCCACAGTTTGGTTCCGTATGCAATATGCACGGGTTTGTGAAAAGAGATAACTTCACGCGGCATACTTGTTGACACGTTTAACAAATAGAATTATGAATGTTCGAAGGCAGTTCCTTTTTAGGGGCTTTGTATACAAATAATAGTATTTTGAGTTTACCAAATCAGAACATTTTAAATACATGATTCATAGAAGTTTGGTATTTACATGTAGAGAGGTAATTAATATTTTGTAATAATTAATAAAATGTTAAGTACTGCCTGTCTATAAAATAATGGTTGCTTCACTTCATTATATTAACAGTTATCAGTGTTAAACACAAATTCATGTAAAATGTATGCACTTAGTATGTTTGGTTATGTTAACAAAATTAAATTCTACTCGACAGAGACCAGCGCCTGACTGAGGGTGATGTGTTCATTGGTTACCATGACGACACAGCCGCCTCCCTGGTGCTTCAGGTGACCAAGGCAGAGGAGGCAGGAAGAGGGGAAGGAGAGGATGAGGAAACTGAAGAAGAGTGGAGTAGGAAGGTATGCTAGGGAGTAGTTGCTTTCCGTGGTCCTGTTCATGCTGATTGGTCCATGCAATAATGTGGTCGGGTATACATAGTAGGGCAGTTGAGCAGTGGTTAGAACTACAACCTCTTCACCAAGGGAACCCGGGTTTGGATGCTTTGCTGCCGTATCAAACCTTGGGCATGTTTTACCATGTTACAAAGCTCCAGTTCACTCAGCTGTATGAATGAGTACCTTGCTATACACTGTGGTGAATATTTGTGTATGAATATTGTTTGTCAGACCTGTCAACTTGGGACAACTCATATCTGTAAGATCATGACAAAAAATCCTTACGATCTGCAAAAAATCCTTACAAATTGTCAACACCCATTACAAAGCACAATCTTGGCATAGGATCCCGCTATAATACACCCCCATATGATATGGAATAACAAACAAAACACAACTTGTTTTGGCACAGATCATTTATTCTCGTGCTCTCTGTTGTAAGCAGCGGTAAAACTAAAAGCTAACTAATATTAAAACAATAAAGACAACTGCAATAAAATACCTAGTGACAAATAAATTCATCAATTGCACTGAATTATTTTAAATTAATGTCCGGTGACACAGAAAAACACGCAAGACAATAGCCAGCCAGAAATAAAACTAATTATCCACTCCCAGTTGGGTAAATTAGGTAGAATTTGTTTGCGTTTGGTTAATTGGAAACGGGGTGATTTGCTGCTCTGTCCGCCGCCATTTTGTAAATAAAATATTTCGCGGTAAAATTCAGCGCTATTTTGAAATATTTCATGGAGATCGCAAAAATATTTGTTTCAGCAAAATCATAAATATACGTAAGGATTGTATCGTACGCCCGTAAGCCCGTGCAGATCGCAAAAATCCGTAAGGCTTACGGGAAAACCGTACAAGTTGACACCTCTGTTGTTTGTGCATTAACTGCTTCCTAGAGAAGTCTAGTTGGTGTTTGATGGAAAAGGTCTGCCAAGGAGTAAAGTGTAAACACATTGAGCAATCCTGAGGATTGGCTACTGCGATATACAAGAACTTACTGTTTATGATACACATGTGTAATAGTTGGACCCTCTAGAAGAATTCAGTTTCGGGTTTTCCTCTCTGCGATAATCTCAGTGAACGTGGTTGTGTTTGACAGATCCTGCGTGGAGCCCAGACCCTGCTGCTGCAGTGTGCCACGCCCGAGTCAGTGATCCGTCTGAGGAACAAACAACTGAGACAGGAGGCAGACCACCTCGCTGACTGCTACTTCAACCAGCAGAGACACGCCAGTCTTGTGGAGTTCCTCTACCATGAGCTACGCGAGGGACATGCAGCACAGCAGTCTGATGAACGATTCCTTCAGGTCAGCATTAGTTGATGTAATAGTTATTTGTCTGCCAGAAATGTTCACAATAAGATGGCATAGTGGTTAGAGCTTTGCACTCTTAATTGTTTATTCTGAGCTCTGTCTTGAACCTTGGAAGTGTTCATGTTGCTTCAGTTAATTAACTTAAGGAGACCCGCGGGTCGAGAAATTAATAAAAATACGTTTTTCAGATCATGTCATTTTCACATGCATTTACAACTTATAGAGCTCTGTGCAAGAGCATATTTCAATATTTGAAGAATAAATACCAATAAAAACATCATTTATAACATGCCCCTCGTTCTTCAAGAAGCACAATCCAGCGTGGTAGCCATTTTTAAATGTCCGGGAATGACTAAAAAGAACGTTCAAGTCCAGAGACATGCCGCCTAGTAAATCCGCCATGTTTGTAACCGTCTTGTCCGGAAGTTTACGCGTAACCGGATGTGGTGTTCTGGGAGTTCTAGAATATAATTATATGCATCTATTGTGGGAAAATGAATGCGACCTCTACTGCCATATAAGGATTTGTTACGCGATCCACGGCTCATTATAATATCGCGTAGATTTCTAATCCAATGAACGCGCGGGGCGCTCCAATGATCGCATCATCGCCCAATCAGCGCCGTTTCCGGCAGCTGCAGGATGAGTTAGCAAATGGCGTCGACCGGGAAAAAGTTTACCACTCGACATGGATTTGGGCTCAAAAAGAGAAAGAGGAATAGAGGTGGAGCCGGCAGACCAACGACGACAGGTGTGTAAATATAAAATGCACAATCGTAGTGTAACAGATCTTAGTATATTGCTAAAAATAATGCGTAAATGGACTTTATGACCGACAGAGACTGTGGGCATGGCATGGCTGTCGTTAGTAACGCTTACGTTTAGGCTTTTCCCGCCTTTAGCAAAGTATCCAAGACCAAGGTGCGTGCCACTGGTAGTTTAGCACTAGATTTGGCAATAAATATCTAGTTGTTTACTGATAATAATATGTTTAACCCATTTTATCCTGAAGCTACTGCAGACGAGTTGCAGCCAGTTCCTGATCATTTCCTCAAATCAATCTGTCAGCATTAAAAAATGACAGGCCTTCATTTAAAATGGACATAACTTTATTGTTTCTCAATCAATTTTAAAATGTGATATACCTTTAGAAAGCAGATAAAGTAAACTATCAAGTCGCATTGACAAAGTCATAGTTTTATCATATATATTTTATGTGGCATATAACAAAACATGCCCAATAAATTCAAACCTATGTTGAGGGTTATCACATTACTTTTCACCTGACATTTTCGCTAAGAAGGATGCAACATGTCAACGAGCAAGTTGAGTTTATTTTATGCATTACTCTCTGCTGAAAACAAAGGTATACAACTCGTCCACATATCTTGGATAATAATCTCATTATGTAAAATTGTTTGTAATACCCCCATGTCAGTCGATTGAATCGCCAACGTGTGGCGCCGCTGAGCGGAATTATGCAAATTTGTGAAATATTTTGTCAACGATGTATAATTTGGTGGCTAATTTCTTATAACTAATAAAGAAGTACTCTAAAGTAACAACGTTGGTCAACATTTCAACGACACTTTATTGATGTTACCGTCGTTGGAAATAATAAACTTTGGCGCCAAAAAACGGCGTGGTGCGTGGTGGGCGAAAATGGATGCCGTTGTCGGTCGACCCCACTTCGATGGCTTCAAAGTATGTCTTCACGGACAAATATCGCATCAAATACCATAACCGTCCATCTTATATCGTCTATCCACTTGTCTGCCTTCTTGTCATCAACAGTATGAAGTAAATTAATGGAGTTATCCTTCGAAATACGTCAACATTTAACGATCTTTGCGACTCGACGCCATCTTTGATTTCACTTTGGCTTGGGGGTGCTCACTTTGTACTGCAAATACCCAAAGAACGGCACTGATTGGTTGAAAATATGGGTTCCCTAGTGATCCCGATATACTGACGTCATTCGGTGTTAACCAGCCAATGGGATTCCAAAACGTCAGAGTGCGGGGAAGCCGTGCCAAGTGCAAACTACGACTAGAATCGTATTCCGGATAAAAAGGGTAACTACGACTAGAATCGTATTCCGGATAAAATGGGTTAATAATACATTTCATGATTCTCATTTTCATGATTTGTTATTTTGGAATATTTTTTAGTTCAAAATTAAAACATTTTGGCATGGCTATTCAGCATTCCTAATTATGGCTGTAGCTTATACAACTAACCTAGATGGCTATAATTAAATATAATTTCATGGATATTTGCTATAAACAGGCATAGTGGCAGTAGTAATTATATTTATTTTGTACAATTTGTACAGTAAATCACGACAGTCACATAATACAATCAGCATTGCTAAAATGAGTTGTTTCATTGTTTCAGCAACAGATGAAGTGACACCCAACGATAGCTATCTGTCCCTCACTTCACTTCACTCCGCATCTGCCAGTCACCGCAAGATGGTATTGCTGTCACCTCCAGACAAACTAGTGGAGACTGCCTCAACTTCTGCACCACCAGACGACCACTTTGTACTGCTTCACACCGCGAAGTTGAACCAACTTGTTGGTACACTTGCATGCCCGCAGTGCAGCGCTGAAGGAATTCATGTTGCAGAAACTGACGTGAAAGGCTATGCTGTGCAACTTTGCTTGATATGCGACACCTGTGGCACCGATCTGTCAAGTATCTATTCGTCGCCAAAGCTGCCGACATGCGACAACCCTACTCGCCAGCCATATATGATCAACCACCTTGCAGTTCTTGCAGCACGTGAAGGTGGCATCAACCAGACAGGGCTGGTGAGGCTGACAACGCTGATGAACATCAAGGGTGGTGTCCACCACAAAACTTTCAGCTCGATCTCCGACACACTGAAACAGAAGATGTTTGGTACTGCGTCAGCTGCCATGGTGGAGGCCCATGACACTGTACGACGTGTTTACCAAGAGATCCATGGACCTTGTGATGGACCACTGCACATTTCAGTGAGCTATGATGGCTCCTGGAAGACCAGAGGCTTCAATTCTCTCTTTGGTGTTGGCTTCGTAATTGAAGTGGTGACGGGACTAGTCATAGACTATGTTGTGCGCTCCAAATACTGTGTGGAGTGTACACTAGTCGGAAGCAAGTTGGACGGCGAGGAGAAGGAGCAATGGCTGGAGATCCATGAGGGCCATTGTGATGTCAACCACACTGGCTCCAGTGGTTCGATGGAGGTGGAAGCTGCCAAGGTGATGTGGGCAAGGTCCATGGACCCAGTATACATCCATCCTCGGCGATGGTGATGCTGCAGTTATGTCCGCACTAAATACCATGAAACCGTATGGTGCTGACCCCATCCAGAAACATGAATGCATCAATCATATGTCTAAGAGGATGTACAAGGGACTTGAAAAGGTGGTGAAAGAGTCGGCAGGCAAGGGCAAGGGACAGGGCTTGAGTGGGAAAGGAAAGCTGACTGTCTCGAGAATGAAAGCCTGGTCGCAGTACTATAGGAACGCGATTGTGAAACACGCCCCCGACGTCGATGCAACCCGTCATGCCATTTGGGCTATCCTTTTTCACAGTCTTTCGACCACTGACGACCCACACCATGCCCACTGCGACCTCGACTGGTGCTACTACCAGCAAGCCCTAGCCGAGGGAACCGACCCTGACGAGAAGAGGAAGCATGCTAAGCATGACAGCCCTCTCCCCAGGGATGCATCAGAGTGCCTCCTCCCTCTCTTTGAGCGCCTATCCGACCCTGCATTGCTGTCTCGGTGCATGTCACTCGGGACATCTAATGCAAACGAGTCCCTGCATGCAGTGGTTTGGAGGAGAGCCCACAAAGCAGTGTTCAGCTCAAGAACGACAGTGGAAATTGCAGTGGCCATGGGCGTGACTCAATTCAACCAGGGATCTGAGATGTTGGTCAGCGCCACTCAGGCAGTCGCTCCACAAGCTGCAACAAGTTCACAGTTATTGAACCTGACAGTGAAACAGGACCTCGCCTACGAAAGGCTGACATTGCAGTCAAAGAAGAAACCTGGTCAAGCAGGAAGAGGAAGGCCCTGCTAAAGGTGCAGATGCACGACAAACTGTGTGAGGAGGAGGGTCACCTGTATGACGCTGGTGCCTGGTAGTCGTGTCCGTGTCAGGCAGACACTTCTAAACAAGGCTGACACAATAATAAAATGTTGTTCCTGTATGAATCTGGTGCCTGGTAGTCATGTTCATTATGCAGACACCTATAAATGATTTAGTTAGTGATTATTAGTTTTCGAGTAGTTGGTACCCTTAAGCTGTATGAATGATTATCTGGTTATAAACGGTGGTGGGGATTTGTGTATGTATAGAATAAAATATGAATTATGAGCAGACTTATTGTGACATTAACGTCTCTAGACTGTATTATGCAGGAATGGTCAATCGTTGTCATCACCTTCTTGTAATACCCTCTTGTGTGACTTCCATTTTCTTTCTGTCTCACTCATTCTCCTGTCCATCTCATCTCAACTTGTTTTTTATCTTATATTTCCAGAACTTGTAAGCAAGCGAAGATAATACTTGTCTAGGCAGAAGTCACTTGTTCTGTTCTGAATACAGGTGACAACACACTCCAAGTTGCTCTCAGATGCCGATGTGAAGTACATTGAAAAGAAACTGCACATGGAACGCAACAGCATCAGTCACATCCACCTGCAGGCATTTGCCACGGAGCAGCAGTTCTCCAGACGTATCAGGTGCTCAATTATGTAATCTAATTAACTAATAAAACTAGTATATGCATGCGTGCATGCATATGTGAGTTACATTTCCTTCCTAGACAACTTGCACAAATCCAAGATAGATAGGTAGTTTTTTTCAGGAATCGGATAAATCATAAAAACAAACATAATCAGCAAATATAACAATAAATTATATAATACATGATTCCCGGCTGACAACAGAGCTAGTAAGCTTTCAATAATGTAATGGGTTTTTCTCTATTGATTGAAGTTTTAAATGGTTTTATTATTCATACTTAATCTTAGATAAACTTAAATCGAGTTTATGCATATTTTCTGCACTTGTTCCAAGGACCACCGATTCATTGGGGACAGTTAGCATAATTAGTGTCAGTGCAAAAAATTCAAATTTATATCAAAATAAACATTTAAGAAAACTGCAGGAAGACTTGTGGAGTGCACTGGTGCAGTGGCACGGTGGTTAGAGCATCGGAATTTCAATCCAGAGGATTTGAATGGTTTGAATACTGTGCTGCCAAGTCAGGTTGAATCTTGAGCAAATGTGTTCACTCAGCTATATGACTGAGTACATGGGAAGATATCTGTGTATGAATAATCTTCCAAGAAGAGTCACAATGGTGTTCAGCTTAACAGGTCTGTTCTGGTGTAAAGTGTAAAATGCGTTGAGCAATCATAAGGATTGGATACTGCAAGTTCATTCTGAGATACCAAACTACCACACGGTTTATTAAATTTATGTTAGTCTGGATGTATTGTATATAGCTGTTTGTCACGTTGCTCTCATTTTAAGGTGGTTTTGCTATGTAGGTGATGTGACAAAACATTGCCTTACTAAAACAAATGTTGCTAATTCTTCTTAATACAATTTGTACTTTTATTTATTTATCACAGCAATATATGTAGAGACTGGTGAAGATGAATAGAATAATGGTACTTCAAAATATGATATGTTGTTATGAGTTGTTATGTTATGAGTTACCAGTTGATCTATATGACAACAATATAGGCAAAATTATACGTACATCAACAAATAATTTCCCCTACGTTTTAGGTAGACTCTTTCACTCTTTACCCTTTTTTCCTTTTAGATTTCATTTCCACTGGTTCACTTTGACAGATGTTGACACTTCCATGGTGCACTTGTTTGTCACAGTGACTGCATTTGTGAAGAATGACTGTTATTGTTACAAAACTGGTGGATGTCGGATGTAGCAATGTTGTTTGTGTTCCACCAGGATGTTCGTCAACGCTGACTCTCCCAGGGAGCGTCTGTTGTTACTCCAGTGTGACAGCGGGGATCAGCACAGCGAGTTGGTCGCCTGTGCTCGCCACAACATTGAGAACGAATACAACCAGACAGCAGTGTCGGATCAACTGCGACACGTCGTCTTTGTCATTCAACTTCCACGCGTTGCTGGAGGCTGCTTCACAGGATTCCAGGTCGGTTCTTCTGTCTAGGAAGGTTTACAACTTATGATTAAGTTTTATGTAGAATTTTATTTATTGATAATTTTATGTGGTCAATATCAAAGGTGAAGTAGTGTTAAATTAAATGTTACTGATTAGTGAAGTTTTGTTGTGAGATCAGCAGACTCAGAAACTTCCATCACTGTAATAAAGACATGCATGATGCACTGCTTTAGTAACAACATGTACTTCACATGTTTGCATTCATTGGGCAGCAGCAATGTCAGATGAATCCTTCCTGCATGCAGTTCTTGCTCAGATAAACTTTGTCTTACACACAAAATCTGGTGTAAGAATTCCAACAACGTGTGTGTGTGTGGGGGGGGGGCGGGGGGGGGGGGGCGGGTGTGTGTGTGTGTGTGTGTGTGACAACAATTCTGACACATTCATCAGTACATCAGGTAGGTATTTTATTTGGACTGTCTTGTCGCTAGGCAGCTGTTGATGTGGCGATGTAAATGGCAGAAGTGTGTCTGCTGAACTACTCGGGGAGACGAGTGAGAGGATGGTGTGTGTTGTGTTGTGTAGGGTGGACAGTGGACGTCCTGTCACATAGACGACCTCCAGCCCCAGCAGGACAACATCCCTTCCCTACTGACCCTCACAGAACACTCCATCAGCAGTCTGTTCAGGCACGCTGTTGGAGAACAACTCCTGGAGGACAGCGAGATCCTCTCACACTTCGCCAGCCTTGGGCTTGATACGTCAGACAGTCCACAACAAGATGGCTTGGATCAGATTGTATGTTGTAATATATTATGATTATATTTGCTTTTTTGAAATGTATGCATACAAAAATATACTGTGAAGTGTTGATTGAAAATTGATTTATTACTGTATGTGATTTTTACTGATTTAGGCATTTGTGTTACTTGCTTAGGATGACTGCTGTGACAGCATCTTCTCTTGGGAGCAGTCTCCGCGACCCATTGATATGTGTCTTTTTTAAATTGCTCTTACTAAATTGAAAAAATACAGATCAAATGTTCAGTTCTTATAATTAGTACGAATCATTCTTTAGTGGTGTTATGTGTATTTTACTTTGACATTGTTATACAATTATGCTAGTATGATGTTTGTGTAAATATGGGTCAAATAAACACGTCTTATTCAGATGGGTGGTGGTACTACAATGCATCCTCATCACAGTGAGTTGAGAGATAACATCGTGGAGAGACGAACAGAAGCTGATGGAGTGTTGCAGAGACAACCTTCTCTGGATGTTGATTGGCTCATACAGCAGTGTGTTCATGCAGCTGGGGCCATCTTAAAGGACCCTGAAGCCCTGACAGAACGTAAGACAGAGCGTGTCCAGCTACTGCTACAGCTGCTGCGACAGCAGCAATCTGCTGAAACTGGTGAGTTCATTTAAAGCGACCTATCCTAGCTTTTCACAGTAGCAGCTCACACATTACCTTAGTATATATGGCATGGTAACTACTGCTCTACCAAAGCTACAGAGAATATATCTCATTTTGTAATAAAACGGTAAATGAATCTGTTGGTAGCTGACTCGTCAAATCAAAACTGGATTTATAAGCTTACTGTTTTTGTATCACCAGCATGTTCTCAAGGAAATATTCATCTGTTGTACTTTGGTCCAGATGCTGTTGCTAGTATGCAGTTCTTTCTTCAGACCTCAGCTTCATGGGTGTTATGAGGAAGAGAATCTACCTGGTGCTGAAGGACAAGGAGACAGCTGTGATGGCGGGAGAAATGGCCAACAGTTGGCTGAGCAGAGAAGCAGCATCAGTGACAGCTGTCAACAAAGCTGGCACATTCAGGTATCAACAAACCAGTCATTAATGAGGGTAGATACGGTAGTGATCAGAGTACTATGACTTCAAGAGACAACTGCTTCTTTTTAATACATCACTATGACCATAAACATGTATATGGTTTAATTAAAGTCGAATACAATCTCTTGTTTCCTGGTTGTACCAACTATAGTCTAAACTCCTGCACCAGAATGCCTGTCCATCTGATGAGCTCACATGTCCAGTAAAGACAGGGATTACCGGTAGTTTTCGAGATGGCGCAATTTTTAAATATTACATTACATTGGCAGAGAGAGTGAAAATCTATAGAAGTTTGTAAATTTTAAATTAATGTTTGTACATTCCTGTGAACAGAGCAGTAGCCCTGGATTTGAGACGGTCTTAATGTTAACTCTTATTATTATGTAATATCGTATCACTGCGAGACGTGTGTTTACAGACAAGCGATCAGACAGCATCTTGAAGCAAAGATCACACCAATGCTGGCTGCCATTGTCTCACTGGCAGACATCAATGCTGGCATGGATGTCCTCTCAGACCATGACAGCTCAAGGCCACCTTGGCTGCGCACAATGTTCCTACGAATGTTGAATGATCCCCGCATTGTGATGCTGACCTATGCTGACATCCAGTCGTCAGCGGTGCAGAAGGTTGAGCTGACCGAGATGGCAGTTCGCACGACTGGTTGTGACGGGGCTGTCTTCACGGACAAGTTACCATTCTCTTGGGTCATCAAGAACCAAGTGGACGTACTGGTTCACCAGGCTCAGCACATGCAAGGTGAGACACCATGGCACAAGACGTGTCAGGCTGACTGTGTGTGCGCACAGGTTCACTAAGAAACTGAGCTAATACAGTACCTGCCATAACAGAAAAGAAAATGTAATATTTTAGGATATTTTTAAAATAGAAAAATGTATTGCTATATAACACTATTTCTGTGACACCCCAACGAAAGCAAACTCTGTTGTTCATTGTGGTGTTGACAGTGTTTAACATACTCTGATTTTGTTTCCGTCTTTTCACCATAGCTTTACTATTTTGTAGAGTATTTTACTTTGTTTTCAATAAACCAAACTGTAGTGGTATGTTACAAATACATTATTTCGACATTAATTAGATGTGTCTGTGTTAGAAAAATAAATGGAATTCTTTTATACAACTATGTAGTTTGATATGTAGTATAATCTATTATTTAGCTGATGAAGCCGACCCGGAGACACTGGTTGACAAACTTCTGCACAAGAGTCCACTTGGAGAGATCCTTGAGGCAGTTAATCAAGAAGACCAGCCAGTTGAACAAGAAGACAAGGAAGGTCTTGCTTCTCTCTACCTGAGCGACTTCATTCACATGGTCTACAAACCCAAATCTGACAACCCTCAAATGGAATTGGAGGTATTTGTTGTGTTATTCAAAATTACTTGATTAGTATATAGCCAACTGATCTGCCAAAATAATGCCAGGTGTAAGGCACCGGCCACAGTTTAATGTTCTACTAATTTTACATCATCATATTTGTCATTATATTTGCCATCTGATCACCTTGAAATCTGGTAAAACAGAGACACGTTCACATTAATATCTTAAGGTGTATAATATTACTGTTCTCGTCTTCAAATATGTGTAAATTTTCAAGAGATTTAAAGCAACCTTGCTTGACCCATTATTACTATCAAAATTTGGATGGCAATCATTAGCAGGAAATTCACTGTATTAAGGTAGGACACTGGAAAACGGATTCAGGTGATTCTCAACAACCAGACAAGCAATCTTTACAAAACTTTCAGGATGTGTTTTTGGTGGGAAAATATGACCAACTGTATAATTGCAACTCATTTGCGTAACCATAACCGTGACAACCTGCTTTTCTGTCAAAATAGATATGCATGGTTTTGTAGGAGGTCTTGCAGTAAAACTAAATAAATGTTTGTTTCTTTTTTGTTTGTTACGATCCACTGAAGTGTTGTAGAGTGCAATGATGTTTTTTGTTCAATACCTTAGAATATTAACAAAAAGAAGTTTCGAAGAAATGTTTTTTTTAAATATATCAACTTCAGTCATAGATATAAATCTTCACATAAAAGCTAGCATGTTTAAAAAGCATCATTGCACTCATTGTGCCATATGGAATACATGGTAAACAATTCAGACTTCTAGCTTTGGTACTTTTTTCGGGAGACCTCCGACAAAATGGCAATAGTGTCAGAAAGTACATTTACAGTATCATATTGTGTGTTCAGCTCATCAGACAGGCCATCACATCAGCAGCGAGGGAGGCGTATGAGACAAGTGACCCAGGGGCTCACGGAGATGGTCCATCATTTGAACTGACCATACCAGGCATCCACCTCATCTACAGCAGCATCCAGCAGCGAGTGCAAATGTTTGGTGAAGCTGTCCGACTTTGGCCAGACTGTGTGGTCAAACTGAATGAACTGACAACAAAACTGGACAATGAAATGGTATGTTTATTCATGATGCCTGTATGAAATATTAAAAATTGCCTTTCTGTCTTAACACTTACTTATTTTTATGATTGGCCAAACATTTGTTTTGGCTAACAGCCAGATTTTAAAAGATTGCTGGCCTCAACAAATAATTTAAAAAAATCACACATTAAAAGTACAAACCAAGCGTGATAAAAAGTGTGAAGAAAAACGTAATGTGGCATTCTCAGACATGTTTATCCATCTGCAAATTGGACCAGTTCAACTCGGCTAAATCAAGCAGGAGATCTGCCAGGGCTATTATCTGCCAAGGCTAGTTTGTATGGCAAACAAGCACTGACTTGTGAGGATGCCCCACTGCGCTACATGTACAACTTGTGGCTGTAATAAGTAGTTTCTTCCCCACAGACACTCGATGTGCAAGCTCTCCAGGTGCTGCTGGAGTCCCTCACTCCCAAGGGAGACAGGCTCAATGATGTCAAACAGAGAGCTGAGTGGCTCAAGACTGTCCAGTGTTTCCGGCCACTAGTTGAGCAAGTGCTCAGTACTGTGGACAGTAAGACTGACGAATATGGAGAACACTCTCTGCAACTGTCACACGCTTGCAGGTGATGTAATAGTAGTTCTTTTAAATAAGTATAAGTGTTTCTTCACTGTGCAACATTTTTAACCCTTATTTTCTGTTTTAGTTGCTTGTGGAATAATAATATTGTATGTGGATCTATTGATGTGTATAAATGATAGACCTAATCCGTACATATGTGCGCTAACTTTGGAGTATTGTAAGAGCCACTAAGATATATTTGCCTATTTCCCCCTAACGTTCGAGTATTGTAACAGTCACAGAGATCCATTTGCCTCTTTCTTACTAATGTTGGAGTATTGCAAGAGTCAAGAGATCCTTTTGCCTATTTTCCACTAACGTTGGAGTATTGCAAGAGTCACAGAGATCCATTTGCCTCTTTCTCACTAATGTTGGAGTGTTGTAAAAGTCACAGAGATCCATTTGCTTCTTTCTCACTAACTTTGGAGTATTGTAAGACCCACTAAGATCCATTTGCCTCTTTCTCACTAACTTTGGAGTATTGTAAGACCCACTGAGATTCAGTTGCCACTTTCTCACTAACTGTGAAGTATTGTAAGACCCACTGAGATTCAGTTGCCACTTTCTCACTAACTGTGGAATATTGTAAGAGTTGCTGAGATTCATTTGCCTCTTTCTCTGGTTATTTGCTTTTTTGGGCCATTGGCCTCTGATCTACCAACTTTGAGGTGTCTTTCAGGAAACACAAAAGTAATTTGTGACCATTTTCTACTTACATGTTTTTAATAAAATTGGTTTTTTTTTTGGAAGACCTTTTTCATGCCTTATATGCCAATTGATGCTTGGTTTATTGTTCCAAGTGTGGGTGCAAGTTATGTGTTGTGTATTTCCCAGAGCGTATTTGATGATGAAAATGGATTATTTGTTTCTGTAGACGTGTGTGGACACGGGTCAGCGCCGTCCAGTTGTTTGTCAGTCTCGTTTGTCCAGTGACTGTGAAGAAAGAAATCCTTGGCATCAAACGATGCAGGCCATTGTGGATGGTAAGTAACCCTCTGCTCAATTCACTGTTTTTGACATGTCGTAAATACCAAATACCCAAGTGTGCAGGGAATTATAAATATAATCTATTTCTAGAGTTGTATAAATACACCAGGTTGGCATGGTGTTGTATTTACCCTTTCATTGCATGTTGTAGATTAATCCTAACAAGGTTAATGAAGTATTGTTGTGGTCATATTTGTGTTGTGGCATAGAAAAATAGATCTACACTAGAACCCGTGACTAACGACCACTATTTTTAATAACCGTCTAGTTTTTCTTAACATTTATTCACTGACAGACAGCCTACCCCATATAAACCACCCTTTGTCAACAAATACCCAGCAAACGCGATGAACAACCAGGTAAATTTGTATTTTATTCTTGACAAACGACTATCAAAACCTTCCATTCTCCTACTCAGGGAAACTAATCAGCTGGATGTCTATGTCAAGGAAACACAATAGATTCAGCCAGTTAATTAACTAACTGAGTCTAAGCTAATGCTCACAAGCACAGATAATGCAATGCCTTGCAGACAAAAAACTTAACTATGTTCTGAATAGGAGTTATTTAAATCATGACAGGACATTGAGAACAGTCTAATCAATACCTGAGTGATGGTCTACAAATGCAAATCTGACAATCCTCAAATGGAACTGGATGTACTTGCTGTATTAGTCAAAATTACATTATTGTTCTTACTTTCAAATAAGTGTCAATTTTCTAGAGATTTAAAGAAACCTTGCATGACCCATTGTTCCTGTCAAAATTTGGATGGCAATCATTAGCAGGATATTCACTGTATCAGTACTTTGCTTGCACCCTTGTGGTTTTGATTGCATTACCCATACCTGTTGTACCCATAATGTGGATAGTATAGCCTATCTCTATCAAAACTGCCTTTGCAGTTTCCGTTTTCATATCTTTGTCATTAACACAACTTTCAATTATTGATAAAAATATGTTGAGCATGTTAAACACAATAAAATTGACAATATGCCTTAAACTTATTTATTGTAGTAATATTCTCTTATTTCTTTTGCTTGTCGCATGTCATATTCTGTTTACAAAATACATGACCACCTAGTATCTACCTTTAGATCATGTGCACATTTTATATACACTTTATGTTGTTTTGTTCAAACCATTGGACAAACTGTAAGCCTGTCATTGACATTGTTTGAGATTATGTGTGTATGTGTCTGTGTGTAATCAAATGTGCTGTTATTTAGTAAACTTGTATGGTGCTTAAATTTTTGTTTTTGTTTAATTATTAAAGTTATTCATTGTGTCTTGACAGCAATTATTATTACACGACTTGTGTATTTATTAGGTGGATACCATATAAATAAAAAGTGGTCAACACCTCATAGAAACCACCCAACTTTTAAGACCTGTGATTTTGTTGGTGGTCTTAAATCAGGGCTTTTACTGTATTCATGTAATTGTGTATCGTATAATTGTATCTATGTAGTTGTATGTATTACAAGTCACAAGACCAATAACAACTCCTCCCCATGTCTACCCACCAGCTCTTGGAAAAGTGTGATGATTTCAAGAAGCCAAATGCACTTAAACAAGTTGAGAGGTTTCTACATTCAGCAAATACAGAGGCCAAGAAATCGTTCTTTGGGTAGGTCTCAATTTGTAGCTCCTCTATGCTGTTTTTTTTACCTATAAAGAAGTGCTATGCTTACAGAGAATAAACAGAGTCCCAGGCTCTACCTCTGACTCACCCACTGCCCTCTTTTTTGCCATGTTTTTACAGTCTGATAAAATGGTAATCAACTATATTACAATGTGGCCTGCTGCAGCAAAGAGGATATAATAGAAAGTGACAGAGAAAATATAGTAAGATGCAAAATTGTGAACTTGAGGTTTGTACCATTTCAAGTTTCACATATGACAAGTTTTGAAGTGATACTTCATTTGTTGAAATATCTTCAGTAGTTCTAAGATTTATTCTACAAACTTAAGCAGACATAAACAGCAACATTTTCAGAAATTAGGTAATTTTAACTCGTATTTTTTATTACTTTAAAATCGTTTGTCGAGGAACATAACTTGGACAAGAAAAGATGGGGTTATGATATAATAATAATAATAAGGTTTATTTCAGACAAGACGTCCATATATGTATACATAAAATACAATTAAAAAAAAAAAAAGTACAATACATATAATACAATCAAAGCAATGAGATCAACGTAAAAATATAAGTGTAAAATTTAAAAAGTTATGTCTAAATATATGAGGAAATGAATTAAATAAGTTGTAAAAATAAATATAAAATAAAAAAAATAAAAAATGATTCAAAAATAAATACAATACTAATGACATGTGTACAATAAAGACCTCCAGTATGAGTACAAATGGCTCTTAAAATGAATGTCGGTATGAAGGTAATTAATAAAAAGGATATTATCTGACTGATGAAGACGACATAAAAGACTGAATATTGATGAACGAATGCGTTCATTGAAGGATTTAATATAGTTGGTGGCAAACATAAAACTTGCACTACATCTTGAGGGTAAGTTTAGTAAAATTCTGAGGCTATTATTGTATGCGACAGTAATGCTTTTGAGGCTATATTTTTTGAATGTGCACCAAAGACTAGAAGTATACATAGGAGCACAATATGCTTGAAATAAAATAATTTTGGTAGAAATATTACAAAGACAAAATTTTCGAGCTAATACATTGGCTTGGGCATAAAGGCATCTTTTTTGTCTGGCTATGTCGTCATCATCAGTCAGGTTATTGTTGATTATATGACCAAGATATTTACATTTTGTAGTATAAGGTAATGGATGGTTATCGAGATGGATACAATGAAAATGTTTCCTGTCCTGGGATTGGTTGTCAATAACCATACAAAAGGACTTCTTGGCATTATAAGTAATATTGAACAATTCGCCATACTTGGCACAACAATCAGTAAGTTTTCTCAAACCAGCAACACTGGGAGAAAAAATACAGAGGTCATCAGCATACATCAAGTGGTTGATTAAGGTGCCAGCATAAAGACAACCAATATATAATTTGTTTAGATTAACGCTTAAGTCGTCCATGTACACATTGAAAAGATGGGGGGAAAGGATTCCACCCTGTTTAACACCATTGGAAACAGTAAAAAAGCTAGAAAATCCCTGACACCATCTGATGGTAAATTGTTGGGTACCGTACCAGTGGTATAGAATGCGTACAATAAAAGCTGGACAGCCACGATCAATTAATTTACCAAATAGCTTGCTGTGGTTAACTTTGTCGAAGGCTTTGGAGGCATCCAACATAGTAACATACATAGAAGACCCATTAGCAATATAGTTTCGAAAAAGTTCTTTTAACAGAAATATGAGCATCTCAGTAGAGTGATGCTTTTTAAATCCAAATTGATTGTCACATGTAATGAGAAATGGGATAGCCCTGGATAATATCAATGATTCAAATAGTTTGCTAGCTACTGTGGCAAGGGCAATGGGTCTATAGTTATTATTGTCTGACAAATCACCAGATTTATTTTTAATGATAGGAGCTATGATTGTTGTCATCATAGTATCAGGTAAAAAACCATGTATTAACAGACTGCTATACAACAAAGACATAAGAATATGTAGTTTTTCGTTAGCATACTTAAAATGTTCATTACTGATATGGTCATAGCCACAGGCTTTACCAACAGGCATAGCAATTATTAATTCTTGTAGTTCTTTAACTTTAACAACCATATTGTCGCTAAGTTGAATATTGCTACAATACATGTCAATCTTATGAATGTGAACAGTAGACTCGGGTACAGAGTTAAGCAGTGATTGGTAATGTTGAAGCCACATATTTCTGACGTTTTTAGCACCACAGGCACCTCCAACATTACTGGGGTTAGGTAACCTGGCATTGTTTGCTTGTTTGATGCCCTTCCAAAAGTTTTTAAAATCATGGCTGCTCAGATTGGAAGCTAGACGCTCCGCTTTAAGAGATTCAGCATTTTTTTCGCAATGTCTTTTGTTGCGTTTAAACTGGGCACGTTTAATTTTCATTAAGTCATACAAAGAACCATGTCTCGGACTCCCAGCAGACCGCCAGATGAGAAAAGTTTCTCTGGCAGCTTGATGAGAGTCCCTGACTAGGTCGTTCCAACCAGGAACATTGAATTTTCGGGATGTGTTATACGTTTTAGTAGGAATGACATCGGAAGCATCCGTAAGAGAATGTATGATATCATTATAAAATTTGCACAAGAGCAGCTGATGGGCTACATCATGGCAGTTAGGATTGGTACAACTTAGAGCAGCATGTGGTACGTCAATGCCGGATAAAAGAGAACCAGAACTGTTGTAATAGTTGAGAAGGTCATGGGAGGAAGCACAATCCCACATGGGACTGGGCTTACAAGTTTGTTGCGTAGTGGATGATTCAGAAGTGGGTAGTAATTTGATAGAAATGGTAAACGATAGAGGAAAATGATCCGAAGAGACACAGTCATAATTAATTACCATATCAGAGACAGATGAGTGACTGGAGTGGGTGCAAAGCACATGATCCAGCCAGCTCCTAGAGCCATGGGCGTCACTAACATATGTAAATGAATCGGGGGGAAGATACTTAATGTCACTTGGGATAAAGTGGCATTCACTAATAAAAGAATTTAGAAATGGTGAAAATAAGCTAGTCTTGATTAAATCAGCATTAAAGTCTCCAACAATAAAAATATTACTTGAATCAAATGAGTCAGTTATGGCTTGGATCTTGCCTAAAATAGCTTGATATTCATCAACATTATCATCGCTCTGATATGGTAGATATACATTAAGAACAAGAGTTGTGGCATTAAAAGTAGTGATTTTTAGACCAAGAAGTCTTTTCTCATCGTCATAAACCAAAATTTCGATGGATGGGTCAAGTGATCTTCGCCATAAAAAACAAAGACCACCGTGAGGACGACCACTGAAGCCATCACCATAATCGATGGAGCTAATGCCCCTAGCACTGAAGTCAGAGTGCAAAGAATTAATTTATGAAAGGCTCTGTTTGGGAAGCCAATGTTCTTGCACAGCAAGTATATCACATGCAGTTAAAATGTTAATCAAATCAAGTGAACTGTTCCGTATGCTTCTCGCATTAAAGGAAGCAATACGTATACGACAGTCTATAGGTGTGTCGAATTAGCTGTGTTGTGTTTCCTTGGAGGAAAGTATCGACCAATCTTAGTGCCAACTGGCCAAAGGTTGGCGTCATAGAGAGTGTTCGGTCTGCCAATGTCGACACACAGTTTGAAAGAGGCGTAGTAGTTGTGAGTTGATGGAATGCGTTCACAGGTGCACTTCATCTTCAAGTTAGAAGACACATACGTCGAGACGTCCACACATGATGTGTCGGTATGAAAACCGGTTAAAAAGTAATCCACCGATACAAGTCGAGCGGGAGCACATTTGAGTCCACACTTGACGGACGATTTTCCAGTGGTCATTTGATGCGTTTTGTGTTGCTTAACACTAACAGATGACACATACGTTTTCGTTGATGGCTTGCGTGGTTTCTTGGAGACAACGTCGGTCCACAGTGGCGAAGATGTGTTACCGGTAGGCGTAATAGATGTAGTGGTCTCGACTGACTGTTGTGGAGCAGGGGGCGAGCCCATCAGGGAAGTGATCGCTGATTCAATCGAGATTGACGCCGCAGATTGTAGAGGAGTGGTTGGCGGAGATGTTGAGCTCTGGGATGATCTACAGCGTTCAGAGGAGATGGCAAGACGTGTAGGCACGAATTTGGCGGCTGTCATTGTAGCAACATCAGCAGTAATGATCTGCGGCAGTGGCAGCAGGGATTTCGCAGTGGCATTCACAAGTTTGGGCACTCCTGAAGTAAGTGACGACACCAGAGTAGAGATCTGCGTCGACAGTGTAGACACTGAGTTGGTTAGTAGCTGGAACGCGTCATCAGTGTCGTTCTGTTTGTTCTTGCACATAGTAATTTCACGGGATAAAGAGGAAACGTCCACATGATTAAAGTCGATGTTTGGCAGCTTACCAAGATCACGGGCCACGAAGATTGGTATGTGATTCGGGTCAATTTCGTCCAGGACTTTGGAGATGTCGTCGATGTTGTGTTTCGCTCTGTCTGAACCTTGACGTTTGATACGCCGGTTTTTTAAAGTAACGGAAATGTGCGAATGCAGAACGTCTTTGGCTTTATTGATGTCAGTGTCCGTAAAATTGTCAAGTACAATTCGGAGAAGTACAGAACGCGGCAAGATGTCCATTCTATTTATATAAAAGCATAAGAGTTCGTTGATGACAATGACGTTGTCGCCGGTAGCTGTCATGGGCGTGGCCATAGCGTCGGGCGATAATAGAGGTCAGCTGATTTTGGTTCAGGTTTTTCGTTACATGCTTGATTCAGCTGTCGCTTCCGTTCATCGGCATTCGATAACGCTGGTCGACATCCTCAAGTGTTTGCTGACAGTCAAGAAAACCTGAGTATACTTTGTTTAGTTTGCAAAAAATTGGCGAGATTTATCACCCGTCGAGGGAGCGGCTAAACGGTACCCGGATATGTGCATTTCTTCAAAAATTACAACATTTATATAACATGGTCTTGATAGCTCGCAGGCCGCTAGAATAAACCCAGTGCACAATGGCAGACCTGTAACATATGGCTCCAAATAGTCTTTATTTGTTCACAGTAAGGTGGAAGATTGCAAGGAGTGCACAAAGCCAATGGACTCACCGATGCAGCTGCCTTGTGGTCACATGATCTGTGACAATTGTGTTGTACGACTAAACAACGAGGAGAGGAGGAAATGTCCCGACTGTAAGATGACATGGGAAGAAACTGACGATCTCTCCAAAGTACAACAGAAGTAAGTCCAAGGTTCAATTTATTGGGGACGCGTTTGCCCTTGATTCACTCCCAAGTCTAGGGACACATCTGGCACGTTACAATTTTAATTTCCTATCATGACATTGATAATCCAACAAAGTTCATGGCATCTGACCGTTATAATACAGAGCCTTGGTACAAACCAACAAACATGACGGGAAAAGATATTATAAGCTATATATTGTACTATAAGGTATATTGAATATGTTTGCATTATTTGTATGGATCCTTTTGAATTTGTCAAATATGACACCATGTTCTTGTTTTCATGCAAAAATGTCACTTAATGAAGTTACAGTGAGCTGGTCAAACCAAATGCAGTTTGTGCGTAATATGGCAGCATCCAGTGATCATCATATCCAAGTTTGAAAAATTATTTAAAATATACCAAGGCTCCATGCTCATCAAATTATAGTCACATAGGCTCTACATGGTATGTTCATATATTTGGGCAATGGTTTACAGTTTTTAACACAATGTTTTTTGTGATGATTTTGGAAAATATGAGCTTACTCTGAATAATTGTTGGCTAAATTCTAACCCCGAAGTCACAGATGTGTTGCACATGGACATGGAGTTACCCGTAGAGATGTGTCACTGTCTAAATTAAGCGATACTGAAAATGGTATAATTTACCTGTATTGTATGTCATGTAAATGTTCCATGTCACTTTTGGGTTAAACCAACCACTTAATTTGTTATACCCATGTCACAATAATCACTGTTGCAGTATGGTTCTGTGGTAAACATATTTTCCATGTCACATCCATGGCACACTAAGGTAATACTGAACACACCTGTCTTCTCCATGTCACATTAATGTCACAGCAATGTCACACAAATGTCACTAAATGTTATACTGATAACATACTGGCATCACATGACTGTCTCATAAATGTCACGGAGTTGTCTAACTAATGTCACTTAAATGTCACATGAAAGTCACATCAATGTCACATGATTGTCACAGTGAGGCGACTGATCGGTACAATGGGTACAAGGAGCGGTGCAACATGTTCTTCATGGAACTCGTGTCGAGTCTGTGCTTTGAGGGCGACACGCCTCCTGAACAGGAAACAGTCCAGCGACTACTGGAGTATGTCATATGTCAGCCAGAGGCCGAGACTGACCGGCGACAGACCAAGCAAATGACCATCTTACGTTGTATTGACCCTACTCCTGTCGTGCGCTCACTCCTGCTCCAGCTGCTCCTGCGGTCAGAGTAAGTCACCCCAACTAAAGGGGCGTGCACAACCATCAATATCTACCTGTTCCTACAGAGTGTTCTAATTCTCAGTCCCACTTCCTCCACTCCACAATTACTACTTTAAAATTTCAAACATTTTCCAAATTGAATATTTTTTGTAGGTGTGTAACAGTGTAAATAATGGCACATACATGCCAAGAACATGTATTAACAACCATCATAATGTTGTTTGTTTATATAAATATATTATATATTTATTTATTTACAATTACAATGTTTGTGCAGTTCACATTCTGTGAATATTTATTGGCCTTGACCCATCTGCCCTTTCATACACCCTGTATGAATAATGGCAACAATTGTGAACCATAATGTTAATTGGACCTAAATTAACTGTCATTATGTGAATTTTCAGTTATCATCCAGGAGTTTTCTGCATCTGTGTGTATGCAGCAACATCCAGAAGATGGGCATTTTTACTAGTGTCTAGTAATTATAGCATAGCGTAATACTTCCCAGAAAAGTTTCTCTGTTCTATTGAACAGATTTGTTTATGGTAGAAAGTGCTTAGATCATATGTAGCTTACATATACATTTGTTTTCATAAATGGTACAGTTTGATGAATTTCATAAAAGGTTTGGTTTGACGAATTGTCATCATGGCCTGCTTCTGCATCAGGTCTGTATTGAAGCCTCATAAGACATTTTCCTGGCTGTCCATTGCAGGGTGGACACTGTGAAGGACCACTTGCAGCAGTACTTTGAGCAGGCCAGACAAGTGTTACAGCAGGGCTCACAGCAGGGCTCACAGCAGGGCTCACAGCAGGTCATAGAACTGTGCATGATGTTTGTGCAGTGTCTTGAGGTGAGCATCAGGCGATGCAGATAACACTTTGCTGTCTCACATCATAATTACGTGTGTTTTTATCTGCATGATTAGTCAGATTGTGATTTCAGTATGCATCAGCACATCAAAATATATGTTCAATCAAAACTGACAGTTTTTCCAAATTTGCCAATACGTTTGTAAAAATGGCAGACATTTTATCGTAACCGTGGAAATATAGGGTCTGGCTGAGAAAAATTCAGTAGAATTTTTACTGTGTAATAAGACCTATTCCATACTTTAAGCATAACAAACTATAGTACCTGTATTTAAATAAAATAATCCTATATACCTGTTGTGTCTGAACTTAATTTTATTCATACACATTCTTGGACACAACTTTTAAGCACCAGGGGAAAACGTCATTATTTGCTTCCACTGCAGCATTTAAAAATTTTAAGAAACCCTTTAAAACATTGTCTTGTGTCAAGTTGTGTCATTGTTACTCGGCAGGATTCCTACCACAACAAGGCCAGCAGACTTGTGGAGTCAGAGACAGAACTTCTGACCTTTGCAAGAGAATCAATGAAGGTTGCAAAGAAGAAGCTCACTGTCAGAGTTCATGTTGACAAACTAGAGGCAATCGCCCTCACACGCTTTGGACTGGCAGTGACCGCCACCTGGATGGAGAGAGTACATGTCCAGCGGCAGCCTTGCGGTCACATGCCTGATGTACGGAAGATGTTTGATGCAGCAGGACAACTTTGTGATCAAGAGCTTCGCTGGCCGCGGTATGAATCAAAACTAATGTTGCTTCATGAATATTAAGCCTGGACATGGGTCTACAAGTGGAGAATATTAACTTCATGTCATATCTTCAAAAACTACTCTTCATGTTCTGACAAAACTACGCTGTATAATGTATATATGAAATGAAGTCCACATTCATGGCTTAATACACAATTTGCATATCAGTAACCCTAATAATCAAATACTCTTAGAAGTTCTGTTAAAACAATTTGTGCTTGAAATCCCATGAAAAATTGAATTCATGTATGTCAAGTTTTCTTGATTATACTGTCAAACAATATCGATATTTTTATTATTAAATTATTTATTTTATGGTAACTAATTTTAAAAAAGAATATTACTTTTTCAACTTGCAACAACAGGAACTATTTGTGTGTGTGTAAATAACACAGTAATGATGATGTAAACTGTCGGCTGTTTGTAGACTGTTCCTCATGCGACAATTGAGTCGACGCTTTGGACTTGACTGTCTTCACAAGGTTGGAAATGTCCCCTATCTGAGATGGGTCATACCCCGGGAAGCAAGGCAGACAGAGGTGAGAGGGTCTATCATATACGAGGGTAGGGCAGTGCTTAATGCAGGATAACATTTTTGCCAGTCACAAATGTTTTGGTACATGATCATGTTAACCACATACACACAAGCCGGTCGAGCTGTGTGATTGTGACCTAAAATCAAGTACAAATATACACGTTACACCCATTTTCTAAGCATAACTTACAAGATCTATGCTTTGAGAACATTTTTTTGCATCTTATTTTTCTACCTGTACACCACCCATCCAGTGATATTTCTACCCATCCACCATGGGGTTTGCACAACAAAATGACAGGTGGATGGGTCTCTACACAAGAGGTGGGATGCTGGAGGGGTCCAGGGCGAATTTATTTGCAGTGGCATACACATGTCAGTTTATACTTAAAAATAACAAATTCCAGAATATAAATTTATTGATTGTAGTCACTCGGATGTACTGTAATTTTGTGGTGCGATTTATTTGCAAGTTACTGGACCTGACATTTTGGTCCCAACTTGTTCTCTGTAGTGAGGGTCCACTGTAGTTAAAATAAAATATAAGTTATTATGATATTCCTTCAATGGTAAACTTGCCTTAGATGAAATGTTATATTTACAGAATGACGGAATCCCCGACAGATTCATCGTGGCCGGGGAGCACTACAAGGTCATCAGAGAGGTCATCACGAGGGTTGTTTTGGGGGAAGATACCCAGCTGATGGAGGAAGAGTTGCAGGTAGGAGGCTGATGGCCACATGCACCCATAAGTAATGTCTCTCACGTAGTCATAGGTCTGTTTACAGTAGAGTCAGGAGATGATGTTGCTATGTGTTTATCACAAATGTTGAAGCATTATAAGTGCATTTCCTCCAAAGAGCCACAGTCTCCTTGGACCAATGGCCACTAACCGGCCAATTGGAGATGCATTTCAGTAAAACAACGATTGTTATTTGGAGAGATTGACTGACATGTTTTGTGTACATTGCTTTTCTGTGGTGACTTTCTCCAACCTGAGATGTGATTCCTAAATGGCGCCACTGCAATTCTAATTGAATTGTGTTTGGTTTGTTCCTCCTCAGGTTGGGTGGGTGTAAACTAGTTTGTATTAATGCACTGTTTGTTAGGCATATGTAATGCAAAACAGAATAAAGTTAACAGTATATGTATTTGTATTATCCATTGCAAGCGTGACAGTGTATGTGTTTAACCAACAAGAAACCAGAATTTGACGCATTCATTGTATCAATTTGCCGCTGTCATCTTGCAGAAGGCACCACAGAACGAGGTTACTGAAAGAAGCCTTCTGTTGGCGCTGTACACAGAGGTGACGATTCCCAATGCCTCAAGAGACACAACACGTGTGGCACCCCCCGAGGCAAGCTATTAACTAATTTTTGAAACACGAAGTGATCATTCCTGTGTGTGGATATTTTATTTCTCTCAGCATAGACACTTAGTAAAAGTGACTAGTGACTTGTTTTTGTGTAATTTCTAAGAGATATGGGCAAACTGGTATGAACAAAATTTTACAAGTTCCGAACGGTGGTTTGTACAATCTAGCCACTGTACCAGTAATCAACAGCCCTGTGCAAACACCCACTAGAAGCCATGCCCCATGTGTCTTGAAAGGTAGTTTTTTTCCGAATAAAATAAATCTAATTTCCTGCATGCTATACAAAAAGGTTTATTCATCACAGTATATTAGTGGCTTATGACTTGGTTTCCTCTGCAGGCACTCAAAAAACTTGGGACCTTCTGCACAAACTCTGCATACGTCACACATAAGGTTTGTGTTTGTGTTGCTTTATTCAATCAAATATTTTATTTTATTTTTATGACCACTAAAACATTTGTAAAACATTATACAGTTGTTTCCATATGGTATATGCAAACACAGTTTTTCGAAGTAGTTTTTTAACGTTTCTGGGTATATTGATCTTTTCCAAGTTTAAGAATAAAAAAAGTCAAGTAAGGCAAGTTCTTATACAGCATGACAGACCTGCTCAATCAGACACCATATTGACTTCCCCGGGAAGCATTCAGGCATATTGCAGTTAATGCACAAAAGCTGTTTGGTCACAAGGCCATTTATGTTAATATATTACACTTTTTTATACAGTGTTTTAACAAACTGTCTATCAGGCAAGCAGTTGAGGTACTGAAATGTCAGTACATGTAATGGAATGTTATAGATGTTTTGCATTTCTGATAAATTTACATAGATGTAATGAAAATTGTATGATACTGATACAACATTAATTTCTTCGCCCATAGGATCTTGCTGACAAGATGTTGACCAATCGTCTTGGCCGACCTAATGGACATCTGACCATGTCACCCAATCACAGCGTGCATCATCTGACCTTGGCATCAATGGTCACTCACTTCAGAGTGGTGATGACTTGTGTCCGAGACAACCAGCTTCTGCAGCCACTCCTGAGCCTCATTGCCAATCCACAGCAGATGCAGGTATGTGCTGAGATTGAGGCGTGCCAAGTCTGCTTTCTTAATTGTTTCTACACTGTGTAATGTGTTATTAACTTGCTAGACTCATATAATGTAATAATAAAGTTTAATTCACACAGAAGTCCATGTGTACACAAGGTAATGCAATTTCCAAATGTATTAGCACGGGTGAATGCATTTCCCCCCTAAAAATACTGGGCTGTTACATAAAATATATGCAATAAATCAGTTACATAAATACAAATATACATAGCGTGGATTTGAATGTTTCACCAGCAGCCATGGCAGTTATATGCTCATGACCGTGTATCTGTGAAGGTCTTTCTAGTCCACCCTACAGTATTGTCAGCCCATCATTTCCTCTGTCATCTGTCAAACCAGGATATCTTTGGGGTTGACATGTGACTACTGGACTGGACTGGACTGGACTGGACTGGACTGGACTGGACTGGACTGGACTGGACTGGACTGGACTGGACTGGACTGGACTGGACTGGACTGGACTGGACTGGACTGGACTGGACTGGACTGGACTGGACTGGACTGGACTGGACTGGACTGGACTGGACTGGACTGGACTGGACTGGACTGGACTGGACTGGACTGGACTGGACTGGACTGGACTGGACTGGACTGGACTGGACTGGACTGGACTGGACTGGACTGGACTGGACTGGACTGGACTGGACTGGACTGGACTGGATGGATTTATCTTTAGATTATTTGGCAGAAACAAAAACACCATGTAGTACTTACCATTTTTAAGAGAGACAAAACTCCATTGCCATAAAAACGAGCTGGTGTCTTTATATGTGTTGTATGTAGCAAAACGCAATAATGTCTGATAAGTAAGCTACATTAGATTTTGTTTATGTCGACTCTAGTGCCATTCATTCAAAGTATATACATATCACTTCAAAGTCTGCATATCACTAGTTTTCATAACCACATATTTCAGCCATTTTGATCTTTTACTTGAATGAAATTATTGATATTTATGATAACTTTAATTTTAGATGGCGTTTCTTCCGGCAATGCCCCATGATGCAACAGAAGAAGTGAGACAGGCTTTGTTGGATGCAAGATATAGAGGGGGTGATCAGAATCCTGTTCTCTGGAGTAAGTTACTGCTATTGCTAGTCGTTCTAGCATGTGCTTGCAATATTCAATATTTACGTTTTTCAAGAAAACTTTGCTGATAACTTGAAAAAATACTTCTTTCTGAAGTAATAAATAACAAGCTGGAACTAGCAGAGAGCGCTTTTGAGTTGCTCCAGAATAATTATTCAGCACCAATAGTCAGTATGACCAAGCAAGTGAAAATTCCAAAATGTTAGTTACTGAAGGGTAAAGGTTTGAACTTACATATGACTAATACTGCATTACAAATAGGAATTATGTAAAACAGTAGAGTTGAATGTATGCTATGTTGTTTTTCTAACTTTTAACATTTCTGTTGTTTGTAACATACATTTGTAATTTTTTTACAGAATGTCCAAATGGTCACCCATATGTCATTGGTGATGTAAGTAGTGCACAGTTTACTGTCATATAAAATAAATATATTTAGTTGAAGATGTGTGCAAGATTTGCTGACTGTACTGTCAGTTTTCTAGTGTGTCCAGCCAAACCGTTTATATAACTGTATTATATGTTGAATCCAGACTCATGATTTTAATCAGTTAAATGGTTTTGATCTTAATAAGGTCTGCCATCCATGAGGGTAATGAGTCACATACATTTATTTGTAACTTACGTACAGCTGTATAAAGTCTGATTTCAGGCATATATTGTGCAATTTGAAACCTATCTTCTACAATCTATCTTCTGGAAACAACATATTAAATATACACACACACACACACACACACACACACACACACACACACACACACACACACACACACACACACACACACACACACACACACACACACACACACACACACACACACACACACACACACACACCACACACACCACACACACACACACACACACACACACACACACACACAGGTTCACCTTGCCTTGCATATAATATATATATAATATATATATGTATATACTGTATATCTCCATCCCCCTTGGTCTTTGAAGTTTTTTGTGTTAGTATATGTTTCTACCCTTGGTGGCAGCAAGTGGGCATAAGGCAGCGTTACAACACCTGTTAGCAGTAAAACATGTATTAACTTGACAGCTATCTTATGTCAGCTGTTGTTTGCCAGTGTGGTCGTCCGGCTGTAGTGGGCACATGTACAGTGTGCAGGGCTGAGATTGGTGGTATGGGTCATCGTGCTGTTGGAGGCAATCAGCCCCTTCAAATGTGAGTCACATTTACATTTTAATATATGTATCGTGTTCTAAATAAATTAATGAGATGTTGGAAAATTAAAGAAATTGTTAGATATATCATTGAAACGTTAATATATTAAGTTATATAATGGTGCATAAAGCATGGACCTAGTTCACGCATAGCCAAGACCTTTGACAATGAACACGACTAGAGGTAGGAATATTCAAACTTTAAAATTTGCATGCATGTAAGCAATTGAGTAAATACATTGTGATTCAAAATGTGGCCGTTTTAATTGCTTCTATTTCTCCATTTGATACATTCGCAATAAAACTCACGGTCATTGTCAAAACTATATTTTGCAAATCGCAACAGTGTCCAACAATTAGGAATGTTTCCAAATGATAAACTGTTCACCACCATAAGTTGTTTACAGTTAGAGGCCAGTCAGTTGTGCACTGTGCCTGGATGCACTGTGTTAAGCTAAAGAGGGGAATGGCATCAACCAACGGGCCAGCATCAGACAACTTATGTTTACAGATAGGCCTCTGTGTCAGCACTGTTATTGATAGTTTGACGTCATTGGGGGATTCCTGTGCCAAATTCAGAAAGTAGAAACACTGGGCAAATATCTCAACCATGCGACTTGAACAAGTGCGATTTATGATGCAGCCTAAACTTTTGAAGCTGCATACTTAATAAAGACTGTTTTGGTTACAAGAATGAATAGAAGGCTAAAACTATCAAACCAATGCATACCAGTTTTCTACACAACAATAGGGTGATGAATATCAACATTCCTGTGCATTAAAATTGTGATCAGTCATCTGGATTATAACATAGATTTTTGAATGTGACAAATTTGGGGATAGAAAAACAACTCTTTTTAACAGAACTAAAATAATCCAGATGACATACAAAAATGGTTATCCACAAAGAGTTTGTATAATTAATTATCTATTTAGTAAACTGATTACATTACATTACACTGTTCTATTCATTTAAACTTTTGCTTTATTTTATTATAACACAGAAATGTTTTTAAACCAAACATTAAATCATTAAATATCCTTAGTTTCAATGTAATCACTTCATATAATACATTGGTGGTGAAATTTATCAGCTTTAAAAAACAGTCTGGTGTCCAGCGATCCCTTAAAGCTCAGCATAGAATCCAGTCCTTACAACGGAACATAGACACATTATTTGTACAGAGTTGTCAGAAAACATAACAAAAAGTTATAAATGTTTAAGTTGTCCAAAAACATGAAGTGCTCACAATAAATGTGTTTTCCAGGGAGGACAGAAGCACAGGGCACAGACTTGGGGCTGCCCAGCAGCTGACTACACAGCCAGTGTCTGAGAGACAACTCTCCCCTGCCCAGACAGCTGTACTCCGTCTCCTCACACACATGGCATTGTACCTGGGTGCCACCAACAACCCACAGGTGAGTTCTCACTCCCTCACTCTTAGTCTTACTGGCACTGTCTAAAAGGTAAGTTCTTATACAGCACAGTATCCAGGCCTGAGAACTCAAAGCACTACACTTTCTCTGTCAGACCTGTTCAAACAAACAGAATCTCAATTTCTCTCTGAAGAATTCACAATGTTTGCAATAACAAAAGTGGCTTATTTTATAATTACCTGAAACAATCACATTTACCAAATGTCAACACCATGTAATGTTAAAGGACAAAAAAAGGCTACGGTTTCGTGTCATACACCTAATAGAGTTTATACAAAGTAACAATTTCCACATACACTCAATTTTTTAACGTCAGCGGTTTACTCAGAATGTGACTTTAAAGTCTAAAATTCTAACGAAATCCACGATGGTCTAGACGCCGCCATAGGTGAAGGGTTAACTTGGCTTGGCCATTCAGCGCGCGGCATTCTATATCTCTGCTGAAGCCGGTCAGCTTCCTGCAACGTTGTTAAGGGTCAACAACTTCGAGTCTTCGACAGTTCGTTCAGTTGGCGTGACATCTAGCAGCTGCTTATAGACGTATATCTAAATATGTGGTTAAATCTATGGTAAACTTTAGTAATTATGCCTTAGTGTTCGGCATACGGTTGCAATAATAGTTGAAACAACCGGTAGTATTGAAGCAATGGATTCACATTGGTGATTTGCGGGCGTACTGTTTGGAATCTCTCCAGTCCAAGTACAGTTCACTTTGCTCGGTCCATTTTGAGGAGAAATGCTTTGAAGTAGACGTGTATCATCAGTTGATGGGATGATTTCAGCGATAACAATAATAGACAACTTTATATTTACCGTCATCAGCATGTTATGCGCGTTGCCGAGTTGCAGCCATTTCATGACAACAGCCAAACCCCATGCAGGGAATCTGCGTGGAGAGGGTCTCACCGTCGTGACGTCATTCTTCGTCTAAGATGGAGTTGCTCACAGTGTTTTGATGGCTGGGTGTTAAAAAATATTTTTCTGGTAAACCGCTGGCGTTAAAAAATTGAGTGTATGTGGAAATTATTACTTTATATTAACTCTATTAGGTGTATGCCACGAAACAGTTAACGTTTTTTGTCCTATAACATTTATAACACGTTTCTTCTTATTGCTGTACTTTACAAAATGTTTGCTTATTGCTGCAGGACACTGCTGCCATCATCAAGCCACATATCCCTCCTGAACAAGTATCACAGTTTCTGTGGGATCACATTCACCATGACACTCGAGTGTTGATGTCTGCTGTCGGCAAGAGTGTTGACGACTGCGCTCTACTCATGAACGTCCTCTTGTGTCACCTGATGACCCCGCCTCGACGAACAGGTATCACATCTTTCATAGTTGTAGTTCACTATCCAGCAGTCAGACATTACAAGTAAAACAACTAACAGATGCAAACATGCATACACACATGAAAGGACATCCATTGTATACCATTTATAGTTTAACCCATTAGACCCCAGCTGTTTAAATTGACTTGTGCTCCTGTTCCCCAAGCTGCAGCCACTGATTTCACCAATTCGGGGTGCTTGCACATTTTAAGCTGTATCTTCAAAACTACTGATTTTCTATAATTGCAAGTTGTATTTATTTTGATGTTCATTTAATTATCTTTAAAATGATGTAATTATGGTGTATGTTGGTAAAAAATATATTGTAATATGAAGGTGACAAACATAGAACATTACTATTCTGGACAACAATGTAGTAGAATATCATGTTTTATTCACATAAAATGTATTATAATTGTTCTATTTACACATGCTCTGCCTTATTTAGACATAGTACTATATAAATCAGTTCATTTTGTCTGAATATGGACAGGAAACACGGCTTTGCAAGACTTCTATCTTGGTTGTCATCATCCTATATATGACGTCTGTGTCATGCCAATGTGTATGTAGACATCGTGGATCACTGGCATTTTGAAACCTGAAACAACAAAATGTCAACCATTAGGAAAATTGACAATGTTACCTAATGATTTATTATAATAAAACACCTAATTGTCATATATCACGACATAATCAACAGTTTCGGTGCTAAAAACCCGACTGGTGGTCACCCAACTTGGACAACGAAACATAAACAAAGCTCCGATCATTCATTTTATCGCTCATTCAGTTGTATTTCGAACGTAATGTAAACTTACCTTCAGTTCAATGCCAGAGGTGTCCAAATCTAACGATATATAAGCACAAACTTAATCAGTAGTAAACAGCTACGATGTCCAAGACGCCGCCATTTTTGGAGGTCCACAGATGATGAACTTCAATCACGAAAAACTCGAATTTTTTCAATGCGAACCCATGTCAAAATTACCCAGGATTCATAGCTAAGATATCAAGGAATCAGTGGGAATTAGTCTCATAAGTATCCGCAAGATGGGGCCATCGCTAGAGGCTTTTTCCGTGTCGGACGCTTTCGGGCGCTCTGGGGAGGAGCGACCCGGACGCTTTCGGACGCGTGGGGTCTAATGGGTTAATTATGAATGTTAGTATACGAGTGAACTGTTTGCCACAGCATTTCTGTAAGAAAAATGTGTTGATGATTTTACTTCTTTATCTATCTATCTATCTATCATTTATTCTACCTATTTATTGTACTTGTGTACTTAATTTACTAATTTTACCAGTTTTAGTTTGATTATTATTACGTGTCTTATCAACTGTATCTGGATCACCAAACTTGTATTCCATATGTAACTGAAGAAAGAATTGCATGTTTTTAATATAATGGTTAAACAGACAATAAAGTTGTTTGAGTCTTTGAATTATGTTTTGCCTTACATTGCTGTGAAGTTTATTGATCATGACTCGACAGAAATAGTTAGTATACATGTTCTGCAAAATGTTTATAATCCTTTATTAGTAAGTTTGTACTTCACTAAAAACTTGTGTCTATCAAGTTGTGTGGACATCATTACTGAAATAATTGGAACTGGCCCAGTATGTATTTTCCATAGCAGACGATGAGCATGAGCATCTGTCCTAGTACTAACAGTACCAGCAATCAGGAAACTGTTTTGTTTTGTCACTGTTGCATGCAGAATGTAACTGTGTTGTCTGATGTAGCTTTCCATGGAGACGTATGGCTACAAACAAATGATGCAAGACAAACATGGGAGTCTGCATTCGCTGGTGCCTACATCACACCCCTGTTGACGGTGGGTGAAATATTGTCTACATTGGTAGTCTCATATCTCACTAGTATTGAATCAGTCATAATGATAACATTAATTCTGTATCATGTTAAAATATTTGTATTTTAGTATATAAGATATAGTTACACACCAGTGTTTAAATGTTGATTAATTATGAAAACATTGATATTTAACTCACTTTTGTTAGGTATTAGAACAGGGTCAGATCGGATGTATAAAAGTGTTCATTTTCGTACTAGTGACCGATTAAATGGACTAAATCAACTGAGTGTAAATAAAATAAAAATGACACATCTGGCTCAGACTGGTCAGACATTTTGATGTTGAGTGTTTGTGTTACATTGAGCCTTTCCCATAATATTATAAGTATCATGTATAAAACAAAATGGTATCTGGCATCTTCTTTCTCTCCATCTGGCAAATAATGCAAATTATTTAACATATTGATACATCTGATAACAGCAACATATTACATTATTCCAGGGACTAAATGGCCATCTGCAGACGGCTAACACACATATTGTGAATGATGAAAGACTTGGTATGTATATTCTGTATCCTCCTCTATGATAAGGAATAAAAGAAATTCCATAGGGCAAGTCTACCCACATTGATACTGTGATCTCAACATTGAGAAATGTTCTATTATGACAGTTATTTTTCTGTCTGTTATTGATCTTTTTATTATGAAAATTCAAAAATAATTTTGGAAGTAAACATAAGTAAATAAACAAATTATTTTGTGATGGTAACTATGTCACATATTACGTATCGGTTATCAATTAACCATCACTAAGCTGTACATACCACTCTCTATATCGCCAGTCTAGCAACGACAATTAGCAAGCAAATTTAACACTTAATCTGTGAGCTACCAGGATATGTGTGTACATGTCTCTAGAGTTTTTTTATGTTTGAGTTAGAGAAACTGAGAAACACCTCAATGAATGTGTATGAGCACTGTGGAGAATTGAAGTGCAATTTTAGTTCTTTGTGCCGAAGGTCCAACAGACTTGTGGTATTACTGCACATCTGCTGTAAAAACTCTACCGTTAGCTTCAATATTTCAGAAACCATTGAGAATCACATTTTGCATAGACATATCTTCATGTAGTGTCGCTGTATACAAGAACTTTGTCATTAAATAATCTTTTAGGGGCATCTCAAGACCTCCCAAAAAGTTGAATGTTCATATTTTGCCATTTTCTGCTGTCAGTGTGCCAGAGAGCCCCGTCTATGATTGGTTTATTCATTAACCTGTCTCCACCCCACTAGTGGAGCTGGACAATCCCTGTCTACTTTGTCTACTCTATATCTGGTTCATGTCAGAGGCTATGTCAGCAACCCAGTAGATCCCTGATAAACTGGTTATTTGCCTGCATGTTTTAAGCTATATTTTCAAAACTTGTTTTCTGTAAATGCAAGTTGTGTTTATTTGGATGTTCATTTAAATATCTTCAAAACGATGTGACTGTGATGTATGTTGGTTAAAGATATATATTGTCACCTGCAGGTGACACACGTAAAATTAATCTTCTGGGTATCTATAGAGTGAAATATACACTTTATTAATATCAACTGCATTTTGGTCACTGTGCTAGCTGAATGGATTGGAAGTAGATAACTCCACCTGGACTAATAACAACTAATGACCAGTTCTGTCATTGTATTCACACACTATGGCTGTGTTTCTGGTCATCTCATATGGATAACGAGAGAAAATCCCAGTTAAGTTATTCTGGTGAAAAGACTAGGTAGTGACTATCATTCATTAAAAGACATTTCATTCATAATTACAAACGACTTCAGGGCTTCTCGACCCATTTGTAATAAATGATATATGTGTAAAGGGTTAAGAAAGTGTTATTGTTTTCCAGGCAACGACGCCCTGATGAGAGAACTCTATGAGACTGAGACTGCGCCATTGGTCACGAGAGACTTGCAGCATGTAGAGACCACACCAGCCATGTGGTCTCACAGAACACGAGTCACCATAGAACACCTGACACATGAGCTCAATGAGAAGAGTGAGGACAACCCACAGGGGGCAGCACCAGACAGTGGTGACAAGCAGCACCAGGTCCTGCAGATGTTCCTACATGAGGTACAAGTTATAGCTTTTCTCATGGGGTCGTTTTGATGTTTTGCTGGGAAATGTCTTTGAAAATATTTGACATTTTACAGCTTGTATTTTTTATCCAACTCTAGTATTTGCATTGTAAAATGGTGTTTCTGTATGTTTGTTTGTGGTACTACGTATCCATCAGTTTTGCATATATTATGCTGAAATGTTCCATGTGATCTAGCGGGCCCACTCAGACGGTTCGTAGATTAATACTTTTTTCAGAATTCATTAATTTGTAGCAAACTTGGGCAGCTCAATACTTCAAAAGGTGGTGTATGGAGTGAGTCACTCATTAACATTTTGTGTGGTGTGAGCAAGCAACCTATTTATGGGACACAATGAAATAATGTAATACAATTTTCAGATGTCTTGGGAAGCTGACTTATTTCCGGAAGCGAGATTGTGGACGTGCTCCCTAAGATTTAACTCTGCTAGCATATTATCCAGGGCAGTGAGGATGGGATCTCCAGGATCGCAATGTTTATAAGTTTTAGTGCAGTGACTGCCGTTTTCCCTAACTATTGCTGGGTAACTCGGCTAGTATACTATAATGCAGTTAATCAGTTTATTCCAAGGAATTGTTTTTATTTATGTTCAGTAACGCTGTTGATCTAACTTCAAACAACTTGTATTGTTGATTAACAGATTAATATATACATAAGTTTATTTTTCAACCACCATGGCTATCTAAGAAGTGCAGTGTCACATCAGTTTGGTTCTGCTGAAGACATAACTATTTGCAGGAGCACCAGCTGCGAGCTCTCAGGTTCCTGCCGAGTGTCGTCAAGCTGCAGCGCGTCGTAATGGATCGTTACCAACGCAAGATAGCCAGGGCTGAGGCCAACAATCTCAAAGTGTCCGACTTCCTTGATTCACTTCAAGATGGTGTGTAAACCATGGCTTCTCTATAATCAATCTGGCATATGTGTACGTGTGTAATCAGTGTCAATATGATAATGTTTCAGTAATTAATCTATGGACTTTCTGAATTAATAAAATTTATTTATTTGTTCAAAAGAAATTTAGGGTCATAATATACTTTCAAAAAGTCAATCAGTTGTTTATATTGTTACCCATACATTGTGTGATTACTTGGAAGGCTGTGAATAAGTGTTGGATAATTTTAGCATAACTTGCATTATAAAAAGAATGCTCACATTTGTGTCAAAAAACAGCAAATATGAATAGTCCAGGAATGCATCCTTTGTGAGTGTGTTTGTATCACCAGCTAGAGCACAGATACTGTAGCACTAAATTATAAATGAGATCATAAAATGTCTATCAAATTGCTTCATCATAAGAAATACAGGAATGTGTATAAAATAAATTGAACAAATCTGAAGAAATGTTATTGTTGTAGTATAATTAAATCATGCTTCAGAGCATATATCATTGGAGACGGTCATCTTTCTTGTAGACCACACCAGAGAGGAACACATGACCCTGGTCAGACATTTTGGCCAGGCCTGGAACCTGCTGAGGGCGGCCATTGCCAAAGTTGGTCAGTGGCACAATAACTGCTGGTGTAAAATATAGTCTCTTGTGTTTGTTGTACCTTTATGAGTAATAATTTGAAATAATGATAGAGAGGGAGGGGAACCAGCGGAGAGATTCAGAGATTAATAGTGGGTGGATAAGAGGGGAGGTCAGGAAGAAAAGAGCAATGGGAGGGAAGACAGGTAGGGAAAGGAAGGGAGAAAGGGACTAAAAAGGAGAGAGAGTGCAGAGAAAGGGAGGGAGGGAGGAAGCGAGAGGGAAGTAAGGAGAAACATACAAAGGTAGAGAGCCAGAGTGAGGCAGTGATGGACAGAGGGATTGAGGAACATACAGACAGACAGGCAGACAGACAGACAGACAGACAGACAGTATATTATTTGTTGATCTTTCCCAGTTGTTCAGTGTTATACTGCAGTGATTGTGTGTGTGTGTGTGACTGCAGGCTTTGGGGGCGTCCAGGTGCCGCGTGAGTTCTGTGAGGAGACAGTCACTGAACACACAAGTCTCGCCATGCTGCTGCCGACAGTGAAGGGACTCGGGGTGTGCTCCTTCGCCCTGCTCCAGTACCTCGCCACCATGCAGAACAACTTCATGGAGGAGTACAGCCGACTGACCGGTCAGAGGTGAGACACCACCAGTGGACAGTGGGCAGTGTCTTATCAGATCCTATGTCTACTTGCTGGGTGGGGTCCTTCTTCACTCCCTTGTGGCGTGGAGTCCATCGTCCTCTTCCATGGTGGTGCCATCCCTCCCTGGCAGGAAGGTGCATCTTCCCCTATTAGGACTGGGTCCTTCTTCATTCCCTGGCAGGCATCTTCCCCTTTTTAGGATGGTATATTTTGCCCTGCTCCCTTCACACATGATACTATGTTGATGAATAAAAAGTACTCTGTTTACTTTCACTCTTATATTATAGTAAAATGTAAACTGTGTATACGTTGTGTATGTATGTACATTCATACTGTTACAGCTGTGAGGAGTGTGTACACTGCATGAACACTCACATACGCTATTGCATCTGTGAGGAGTGTGTACACCCACATACACTGTGTTACAGCTGTGAGGAGTGTGTACACTGTGTGTACACTCACATACACTGTGTTACAGCTGTGATGAGTATGTACACTGTGTGTACACTCACATACACTGTGTTACATCTGTGATGAGTATGTACACTGTGTGTACACTCACATACACTGTGTTACAGCTGTGATGAGTATGTACACTGTGTGTACACTCACATACACTGTGTTACAGCTGTGATGAGTATGTACACTGTGTGTACACTCACATACACTGTGTTACAGCTGTGAGGAGTATGTACACTGTGTGTACACTCACATACACTGTGTTACAGCTGTGAGGAGTATGTACACTGTGTGTACACTCACATACACTGTGTTACAGCTGTGAGGAGTATGTACACTGTGTGTACACTCACATACACTGTGTTACAGCTGTGAGGAGTGTGTACACTCACATACACTGTGTTCCAGCTGTGAGGAGTGTGTGTCTGTGAGGGATGTCACCAGAGCCCACCTGATCAGCTACCACCCAGAGAGAGACCTCCTGCCACTGGTGCTCTCCTGCTGCCAGTACTCGCTGCATGTCGGCAAGGGATCTGCTGTCACCTACGACTTTGTCACCCTCCAGGGACAGATCGAGGACAGGTTCCTCAGGAACCGTCCCCGTCTTGACCCCCAGGTGACATTTTGTTTCAGTTATTAATATCACCATTGTTTCAAACTCATTTCCAGCACCAATCATTCTAGCTTGTTTTGAACACAGCACCCAGTATTACTACTGCTAGCAAAAATACTCATCCTCCAAATGGCATTTTATACAGACATAGGATGTGATTTCTTTGAGTATTTGTTGTGATGTAAATTTGAAGAAAAAACAATCCACATTAACAAATAACATTCTCAATGTTAATTGGGTCAATCACAGAAAATTTTGCATAGCGCTATGAACAATTGATTTACATGTCTAGTGTACTGTAAGAACCTTAAGGCTAGTTAAAGTTGTTTACCCAATTTTGATAATAGATGAACCCTTGAAAGTTTAGTGCCAGAGATTAACTGTCTTGGAAGAAAATGTACATTAACACACACCAACACTGATGTGTGTTTCTACATACCAGGTCCGCTCTTTTTGTAGTTTTTACAGTTCATCTCCAGATAGCATGATTTCTACATGTGTATCAATGTTTGAAATTGATGGTAAGATGTTCTCGTCCACTGGTGTCATAGTCACAAGGTTTGTGTGTTGTAGGTTGATCTGATGGCCTTCCGAGAAGACTTCAGTAGTGCCAGCATATTTACCGACCTTGCCAGACTGATTCCACAGGTTTGTTTCTGCCTCAGCTGGGCTTGTGACCTAAATACAGTACCATGGAAAATAAACTGTGACGTAAAACAGACTATTGTGGAAGTTCAGTCAAAGCACTTATCTACAAAGTACTGCCAGCCCTTAGTTGTGACCCCTGCAATAAGATATTCCCACAGCATAAAGATGGTCTACACAACTGCATGTGACATCATTATTAGACATGTACAAGTTGTGGTCAAACCTTGCATTAAGGTCACCTCTGTAATACAGCCACTTCACAATTATGGTCACCCTGGAACTGTTCCAAAGTATTTCTGTAACAAAATAATTGAGCACAGCAACTAGATGAGGTTGGTAGACAAAAGGGAAGACCAAGGCTTAGATGGGAAGACAGCCTAAACAGAGGTCTGAGGATGGCTGGTAAGATCAGCCATGAATGGCAGACTTTGCATAAGAGAGGGGGGCATGGAGGGAGGTAAAGAAGGCAACATAACCCCCTATAGTCAGGAGAAAGGGGGAAAAGAATATAGGAAATTTGTCCTGCTAATGAGGTCACCTTGCTGTTCAGGTCACTGTGCCAATAATGGTGAGGTTCAGTTGTACTCTACGATTATAATAACACTATTTAAACACCATTAAATCCAGGGCTAATGCTCCGTTCACGGATGTGTACAAAAACACACATTTTTAGAGCATTGGTTAATATTAGTTTATTAATACAGTAACAAGGACTCCTGTAACAAGGACTTCTGTTAAGTATTCACATTGTATTTGTGTTATTTGTATGACATGTACAGTCATTGCCCATATTTGCCTTGTAAGAATTGGAGAATAATATATCATAAGTTACTTTGTGTCTGCAAATGTCCTAGATGTCTTAGTGTAAAGTGCCTCCTGGTGTTCACCCTAGGAACCACTGGGCCAGGCTGAGCACCGTAGGATTCGCAACGAGATGCGCGATCTGACTGACATGACCAACTCACTGGCCAATCTGGACATTGCGATTGGCTTCTTGGTGTCGGTTGGAGGCCAGCCCGACTCTCTGCTCATGGCCTTCATGAAGGACACACTTGGAATGAAAGCAGACAGCATACACAGTGAACCGGTAATCCTGCTGTCTACCTGCAATACTTGCCCTAATTGTATATATCAATTAAAAGCATGCTGTTCCACACATGCACCAGACATGTATCCAGGTTACTGAACAAAACTTTCTTGCAGAACCAACAGTAACTTCATATGTTGCTAACTGTCACAGCCTTGGAAGTGAAATTTCACAAAGCTATGTGGGTTGATTAGTTGATTGCAACTGTGTCAATTTCTAGCTTCATGGTATGTGTCTTTGCTATGAAAATGTGTGAAAATATCTCGTTAAACTTCAAAGCTGTTTTTCTCAAAATGGTGTTTATTCAGATGAATTGGGGCACCTTGTCTGTACCATACAACAACTCAGGAAATAGTAGAGCTAGGTAGTTGCATATCATACCATTCTGTCTTTCATGTGGCATCATTATCTCAGAATGTCCATTGCTGACTTATTCCTGATTTAAATGGATCAGGTCACATATATTAGTATAGTTTATTTGGCAAAGTGAAGTAAGTGTTGGTTAAAATGCTGCAAGAAATAAGGACGTATCTGAATGGGCATTTTTAGCACCAGCATGTCTGAAACAAAACTACATCTTGGCTACAAGCCTGTATATACACACATTCACATGTGTCCATGCTTGTGCCTTTATGTGTTTGATGGTGAGGCCATATCTGTGTTATGCATGTGTGGTTTGCCCGTGCACACAAAATAGACTACCCCAGGGGTAGTCACAACATGCAGCATCTCGTGACAAAGTCAAACTGTTGTTGTAGCCCAGTTTCCCACAAGCATGCAGTGCGAAACTGCAAAATGAAACTACTAGTGTCAGCCGTAAGCAATAACTACAAAATGACTGAATCTTGCATTCTTCCAACAATTGTCCAATTGATGAATTGAGTTTTTATGATTGTTTCTACAGGCTGTCCTTGGTACTTAGCATAATGTTATTACCTATGCAATATTCACAAGTTCGGCATCTGGGGATGACCAGTGGAACCATGGTTTGCAGATGGTTTCATAATGTGATTGCATCGCAAATGTTGTGTAGTACACTTTCACTGAAGTATGACAGTATTCTCGCATGAAACAATGCACTTACTTACTTACTAGGCTCACAAAGTAGACATGTTGTTTGTGTTCCTTGCACCAGGCACATCAACTCTGTCGTCTCAAACATGTCAAGTCACTGTGGCTGCTGCTGTCACATGAACGTGCCAAGCGACTCGCACGCCACGGTCAGGTAAGACCACACTGATGTATGAAGGACGGAGGCCTTGTTGCACCATAAATGTGTTTGTTGCACTAAACCACAATTGTGTGTAGTTTTACAATAGTGAGATGCAGCTGGCATCTAAATACTGGTTTTGACAATGTAATGATGATGTATTGAGTTAATGTAAAACTACCAACATTTTATATACTGTTCTGTGTTGTGTGGTAGTGTCTGTTGTACTGTATGTTCCAGGCAGTACCTGTACGTCACATGCTCCAGGCAATAGTGTATGTTTCTGGCAGTGCTTTTGTGTTGTTTCATACCATATTTCTGCATTGCTTCGAGCAGTACTTGTGTTCCGTTCATGTATGCGTGCATTTGTGTGTGCCTTTCAGACAATACTTGTTTCATACAGTTCTTGTGTGGTTTTTCAATAAGTTCGTGAATGTTGTATTAGGCAGGTCTTGTGTGGTGCTTCAGACAGTTCATCTGTGTTACATTGGACAATACCTGTGTGTTGCTTCAGACAGTTCTTGTGTGTTGTTCCAAGAAGTTCTTGTGCATTAAATTATCTGAGAAAGTACTTTTGTGTTGTTTCGTACAGTTAGTTTGTGTTGTTTCAGGCAGTTCTTGTGTGTTATTTTAAATTAATACTTGTGTGTTGTTTCAGGCAGTTCTTTTGTGTTGTTTAAAATAATACTGTGTGTTGTTTCAGGCAGTTCTTGTGTGCTGTTTCAGGTAGTTCTTCTGTGTTGTTTAAAGTGGTACTTGTGTGTTGTTTCAGGCAATTCTTGTGTGTTGTTTCAAACAGTTCTTGTGTGTTGTTTCAAGCGGTTCTTGTGTGTTGTTTCAAGCAGTTCTTGTGTGTTGTTTCAAGCGGTTCTTGTGTGTTGTTTCAAGCAGTTCTTGTGTGTTGTTTCAAGCGGTTCTTGTGTGTTGTTTCAAGCGGTTCTTGTGTGTTGTTTCAAGCGGTTCTTGTGTGTTGTTTCAAGCAGTTCTTGTGTGTTGTTTCAGGATGCCTTTGACAACATAGATGAGAAGTACCGTGTGCCGCTGTCAACAGACCAGCAGCAGCAGTTAGACGCCATGCTGAGACACATCAGGGTGGAGTCCCTGATGGCAGCCTTGTACGAGTGCAGTCTCCTTCACATCACCGTCAGACAAGACACAAACGCAGAAGACTACATCGACAATCAGGACCACCCGTATGTATCTTTTCAACAGTAATCATTATCCAGATGCATTTCTTGTATGTATCGTAAGCTGTTGAATCCACAGTGAATGGTGAAATGTTTGAGGAACAAAATTCTGAATTGATTTGATAGTTACAAATTGTTAGTTTTTTAAACTGTTTGAAGCTGTTAGGTATTGCAGAATAATAACAGTCTTGTATCAACCAATATCTGCCAAATAAGACGTTCATGGCAGTCGCTCAGAATTTGACCATTAGGTTCATTGAATGTATTCGTTGGTGATTTTAAAATAGTCAAATTAACAAGTTACACCATTTTCGAAGCAATAGTGTACTAGTTATACAAGAGCACACGGCACACATTATCAATGTATGGGCTGGTATATATATATATATACTTGTGTGCGTTGAGTCCTAATGGCAAAATACAAAATCAAGTGAGACATACCATTGGTAAAAGATATATTAAGTTTACATTTCCAATGATGCATAAACCGCTGACCTTCTTCACTCATAGCTGAAATTGTTAAAAAATAAACACGACTGAGATTACAGCGAGTACAAACGTTTCAATTGAGAAAACTTGGACATATAAGGACATGACTTTGCTCCAAGTTTGGCCTTTTGCTTATATTTCTCCACTTGATTAATTCAAAATACACTCCCTAGTCACAGTCATTGTTGAATATTTACTTTGCAAACAGTTGTGCATTTGTAGTACAATTACCTATATTTAAATGTGACAATAAGTTTGAGTGTTTATTTTCAAGACCTTGTTATTTCCACAGGCTTGGGTACTTGGTGCACACGTACTTGGAAAAAACAAATGCCCCAGGAATTCCTGTACTCACTGATGGACATTCCTGTACTCACTGATGGACGATTCCCAGACACCATTCTGGCCAAGCATTGTCTCGACACGTGGAGGCATATTGTGCTTCATGCATCCCGGCTCCAGTACGCCGGGGTGTAAATGCACAGACAGGTGGTCACATCGGGAACATTTGTAGGATGTGGAAACACACTAAAGACATGGTCGAATTTATTGTCACATGATCAAAGTGACCAATCAGAAGTGCAAACTCCACATATGATGTGGATTAGTAGCTACTCACTAGAACCTGCTTTGATGAATGCTACAATATTTTACCCAAGATACATGTCATTGTATGGCTGATATTTTTTTATATTTACCCGTTTGCTTTGCTTGTAATCTAGCCATATTCAAATTTACATTATTCTAACTGATCACTAATATCACAGTGGAGATGATGTCACCTAATAAATAAATGATACTAGTTAGATCATGTAAAAATTAATACATTTATATCTGGAAGGACACATGTGGAGCATGGGAAACTGTTTTTAATTACCTATGACAATCTGCTAAAGATGCGCGTTTTAGTAAATAAGTAATGTTTAGTCTATATAGTTATCGTTTAATTAAATGAGCATCTCATTGCATGTTACTATGTCATATAAAGAAAATAAGTTGTCAAAATTTGTTTGGAATTACATGTTCTTATTAATTCCATGAAATCAGTATTCAAGACATTGTTGTATGTTTAGAAAATGTTTTGTAGGCATATACCGATTTGCGTTCTTACTTGCAATGTACACCTGGTGATTTGTGTTTTTTTCTTGAATATACTTTACCGTAACATGACAGTAAACTTCGTTGTTGAACTGGTTACAAAATAAATCATAATAGCACAAAACAAATGACTTGATGTACATTTTTAACATGTAGAATGTTACCTTCCTCTGCCAACAGGAAGTAGTAGTATGTTTATTCCCAAGATTAGAGATAACATTTTTGAAAAAACATTACACAGAAATCTGCAGCAAGTAGCAAAAAGGCAATAACGAGCATAAATTTGCACAAGATGACAATCATAAAAAGCTCCAGTAAGTTTGAATGGCCAAAATGTCCATGCTCTGTGAGAACTTACTTTAAGTCACTACAATCTGAGTTTCATCATGATAAGGCCAACATGTTCCTACAAAAAATTCACACTTGCCTTGTGTCACACTGATGTAATATTGCTGGATTCTGGATGAACCCAAGGCATCATTTGTTAACAGGGGTGTAGGAAAGGGAGAGTTGGTCATTTCAAACCAGTCACTCTACACATGTGTTAGTCACCTTACACACAGAGGTTCTACTGGTTGTGTCGTGCAAACAATAGTCAATGTTTGAAATAAGTTTTTGGTGAATCTCTAGACCTTATAAATATAAAATAATAAAAAATTATCTACGCTTGCCTAGTAACCATTGCTCAAACCAGTTGTCCTAAATACACCCAGAACAGATCACAACTTGTGATATCCAAGCTACCTATGTGACATCACATGGACAGCATCATTTGTTTAAAAACAAAGAATTGACAAGATGTGGTTAGATTGATTGAGAGAACAAAACAGGTTTAGTTAACAGTAGGTTGAGAGAACGAAACAGGAGCTTGAGAGTATATTGAGCAAACAAACAGTAGGTTGAGAACACACATGATTGATCACAGCCACAGTAGGTTGAAAGAACAGAATAGGTTGAGAAACAGAAAACAAACAGGTTGCTTGAACGAACACACAGTAGGGTAAGTTGAGCACATAGGGTAAAAGATCGCTGTTTATGCAACGAAAGATCAGCTACAAATAATTTACTGAAACCAGATATGTTTGTGCAAAACAGTAAACATTTTATTATAAAATGTCAATTTGTTGAAGCAATATTAGCAGATCATCCCAATTAATTATTAGTAGTCGAATAATTGTCTTGGTGCAGTATCAGAAAGTTTTCAACAATTAGACATTCATTAAAACAATTAGAATTAACCCTAATGTAAGTTTTCACAAATATCTGTAAACAGAACAAACTAATAACAATTGCAATTCGACATACGTCTAATGAACACACAACTGGTAAAACATTTGAACGAAAAAATCGTCTGTTCGACAAACAGATCTATCTATAATATCTACAAAACATGAACACGTCTGGCAGGCAGTGATATATTACGATGTTGATAAAAACATCGTACAAAACAAAAAAACATTGATTTATTCCCCATATTAGCAGAGCAACATTTCATGTATCCTGACGTGACATTTAAGAACAATGTCTGGTAAGCAACAAATCTACCGATCTCGGATCAGTTAAGCACTTGCACACAATACAATATCATAAGATATAGTTCTTGATGACCCCACTGATTGGACGTCGACACACTGGACATGGCATTCTCCGATGTCGCAATCGTTTCGCACAGACGTAACAGCACACCTGGTGGCCAGTGTTGCCATGAATGATACTCGCCTCTTTCGGCCGAGTCAGACAAATCACGCACACGTCGCTTGACTGTGGTACACCGCTGGATGACGTCACCGTGTTTTTGGACGGTGTGCTAGGATGACTCAAAATGTCAAAACTGGCCCCCAAAGAATCGGGCGTTTCCATTGCGACCTTCCCAGGGGTCGAGGGAGTGGAGAGGTCGCGAGGACCGTGTTTGTAGATGTCGGCCATTGCCAGGTCATCGCCGTCGGTGATGAGATGACACAGACCGAGACCAATGCCCGAGTCATCTCGCGTCACTGACGTCACGAGACTGTCGGTCTCTATGGAGTCTGCGGACACGACACTTGACGTCCGGAGGGAAGCGCCAAAGAAACGTGTTGACTGCTGCTGACCACTGTCCATTATGGGCATTGTGTCGCAGTGGCTCAGCTTCACACCCTGATAGGTGCTGGACGGAACAGAGCAAGTGTCGGAGGCATTTGAGTCACTGTCACCGTGATTGGCTGCAGATAACCCCACAGGTGGCAGTGTCACAGGCGGTGGCGGCGTTGACAGGGTGGTGCTTACGACATCCAATGACGCGTCACACTGCGTCGTGTTGTTATCATGACAGGAGACATCGCCGTCAACTACGCCAGAAGTCCTGTCAACTGTCACACCAACTGCCTGTGTCACACCCACGGTGGCATCTTTCTGTGTGTCGACAGATCCAGCGTCACTGCCCTGGGACGTCACAGGCATCGACTCTCGGTGGGACAACGACTCGGCCCATGCCTGCGTGCGAGCGCTGGCGATGTGGTTCTTGTGGTCCTGAGACCAGGACGTGCAGCTACAGCCAAGTGGAGCCAGGTCCTTCTGCTGCAGCGACATGAGCTGCTCCGGCAGCCAGCCGGGGCGCAGCTTCCAGCAGCGGTCACAGTAGCGGTGTAGAGGGTTGTTCACTGTGTCACACTCACAACATCGCCATTTGTCCTGAAACAACATGTCACATCAGTTCATACATCTATGTTATAAAACAGTGTCTGTCGGCCTGTGCACCCACGTCTGTCAGTTTTGCATTTGATCTACCGAGCCAGCAATGATGGTTACCAAATTTGACCTCAAAAATTGGTTTGGTGTGTTCAATGGCTATGTGTGGGTTCTGCCATGTAAACGTTTTGTTGTGTCATTACATGAGTGCGTGTCATAATTCTGGGACACACCGAAACAACGTAACTCAATTTTTAAAACGTTTTTGCACGGCAGACTGCCTTTTTCCAGAAGCAAGATTGTGGATGTGCTCTATCAAGTCTGCTAGCATATTTATTCATGGCGGTGGGGATGTCCCTGGGATCACAATTTTCATGTTTTAGACATCAACTGCCTTATTCCCGAAGCATCACTGGGTTACTCTGGTAGTTGGTTTATAAGTCGTGTGTGTGTGTGTGTGTGTGTGTGTGTGTGTGTGTGTGTGAGTGTGTGTGTGTGTGTGTGTGTGTGTGTGTGTGTGTGTGTGTGTGTGTGTGTGTGTGTGTGTGTGTGTGTGTGTGTGTGTGTGTGCATAAAATATGTATGTAGAGCTTCACTGACCACATCATTGACAGAATGCAACAGTAATAATATTAATATATTTCACAAGACTGGATAACGATGACGTGGATGAAAGAAAAATGGCAGCATCTCCAAAAATAGCACTGTAGGAAGAAAATGTTGACCCAAAAAATGGAGGAAGACTTAAACCATCAAAGAGGACTAAGTATTTAGTAAGTAATTTCCCAAGAAAGGACACTTACAGCTTCTATAATGTCGTCATCCGATCTGTCGTTGTCATCGGACTCAGAGTCTGCCCAGAAAGCAATGTCGCTTTCGTCACACACCACATAAATATCCTGCAAAAAGATACAACACAATTGAGAAACAGTTAAAATGAACCTACCTTAACACCATGACATTTTATGGAGCATGTATTATCTGCGATTTTTATATTCCTTAGATATCAGTTGAAATAAAGATATCACAAAATAGTAATGGCAGTAAAGGAAGTAACTTTTACATCTAATCATTTACATGTGATGTATAATTTATTAATTAATAAACCGTTCATATTTAAAAAGAGAACAATTTATAGTAATTAAACACAACATGTATGCAGTGTAATTCCATGTTGAATGAATCAACTTTCAGAGTTCAGTTCAGTGTCAGAGTTCAACAACAGTTAAACCAATGACCAACTGAACTTAATATTTGTCACTTTTGTAACACATGTCATGATTAAATGTAAATTGTCAGATATCAAATGTTTTTATCAACAAGTAATTCTACAAAATATTAATGGTAAAATACATCTCTATTGATTACAACAATAAAGAAAGAACAATGACTAAATTGTGATCTAACCTCGACTGACGACTGTGACCCCGTGTCAGCTGACCTATTGTCAGAGTCTGAGTCGACCTCGTACTCAACAGAGAAGGGTGGGTCGTCTGTCCTTGACAGGAAGCTGTCGTTCACTTCAACGGAGAACTCGTCCGAGTCGTCGAGAAACCATAGGTCATCTTCTGAAGACTTCACCACAGCCGTCACCTTACTCTGTAGACAGTGGACACTTGAGTTATTTCACATCAGTTGTGTGTGTGGTAATACAGTAGATACAATATTGTTAGTATATGCAATGACTGATCTTTGGAGGCCAGCACTAAGACCTAAAAGATCGCTGTATAGTACTGATGTTATATAATTATAATAGCAAATGAAGATGATTATAATGATTAGAAAATGAATGTAGTGGTTACAAACATCTTAATGTAACTGAACAAAAACTAGCCTACCTGTATTCACAATCGTAAACAGTCTATGCATAATCACAATCACCTGCTGGATAAAATGAATCAGATACAGTGGGGTGGGATGGGATGGGATTGGAGATGGTACGGGTACTGGTACTGGTTTGATTGGGAAGCGTAATGTAAGGTAAAGATATAAGGTAATGTAGAGTAGGAGAGAATAGGGTAGGGTACAACATAGTGCAGCAGGGAAGGGCGGGGCAGGCCGGGGCAGGGCAGGGATGACACACACCTGTATACTGAGCACCTCGCTGTCGCCCGAGTCGTACATCTCCACCTGGAACTGCCAGGGGTGGCCGCCCTCACCCACGTCACTGCTGTAGGTGATGCTGAAGGAAGGCTGTCTGCGTCGACACACCTTCACTGGGGCATCACCCGACGCACTACGTCGACACACTTTCACCGGGGTGTCACTTGACGCACTCTGTCGACACACCTTCGCTGGGCCGCCGTCACTTGACGCACTGCTTGCTGTCTTGTCTGGAACCAACACATACAGTCTTATAATGGAGGCGTAAAACACAACAACAAAAGTAACAATGGATCACAATAGATGTTGTAATGCACACACAGGGCTTTATGCAAGATAAAATTATTATGGCCAGTCACACATGTTTTGGTGGACACATGGATGTTAACTGTTATGCCAGTTTACAAATTTTCAAATGTGTCTGATGACCTGAAATGGTCGACAAACACACATATGACACCATTTACACTCACTTTCAAGGCATAACTAAACTAACAATATCTATGGTTTTGGAAGACCTGTTTTTTGCTCCTTCATTTTTTATCCGTTCACCACCCGTCCACCCATATTTCTACCCGTCCATATTCGTTTTTACCTGTCCAAATGATGGGTGGACGGGTCTCTACATAAAGCTGTGTGTACACATTACTATGGGGAACCTACAGAACTAAACATCCAGGTGGCGCCATTACACAAGTCAGTCCACTTGCCGTCAACCACCAGCATCCTGTCACCTGATTACGTCACGCTCATTCATTATATCCACCATTTGTTAACACATGTTGTAGATATGCCTTATAGTTATAACTGTTGGAGGCAAAAAGTACTCAAAGATGCATTGAAAAAAGAAATTAACAGTGCGTACCTGAAAACAATTACGTCACCGAACTGAGTTGTGTATCAGCGCCCTCTAGTGATCCTGTAGGTTCCTAATTATAAACATAGCTGGCAAAATCTGATTGGGTTCACGCAAATAATTTTGACTGTGACGTCAGCAAACGGCAGACTGTGATGTATCTGATCCACTCATTGTTATCAGGTATAATAAACATGTCCTCGTCTTACCCGCATTCCTTTTTCTTTTCCTCCTCTTCCTCATCTTCCTGTGTTTCCTTCCCTTCCCGTCAGCCACATCCTCCCCTGCTTCACTCCTTGCGAAGCTGGTCGAAGGGGAAACGATGACTTCCCTATTGACGCTGGGAGCTTGGTGCAGTGAGTAAGGTAACTCTCGACCCTGTAGGTAGATGTGTCACTGGTCATTCATCCACACAATCAAACACCACTTCTGTGTCTAAATCTCAACGCCACAACCCACCTGCCACCCCACCTGGTGTCCAATCTCAACACCACAAGCCTATGGCTGAATAAGGTAACACTAGCTGACTTTCAGCTATAGACTGTCAGAGTTAACTCGTCGTCATGTTGAAAGAAAATCACTTTTGTGTACTAACAAATTTGGAATGAGAAAGAGGACATAACTCTGTAACGTTAATAAGTTAAGCCCTCGATGTGTTGTGTGCGCTTTGGTCAGGTGAAAGTCATCCTTACAGGCCAGTGTTGTTTGCCTTGCAAAACTTGATGTGGCTGACACGAAGTGCAGACATTAGCCAAGTCAAACTAATACACACGACTGGTGGGAATCCTAATATAATGACCCGTTCGACTCCCTAAAATTACATCATGGTTGGTTGAAATATGTTTATAATATTACATCCAGTGAGCGAATTCATTGGCCGAGGTTAAACTAAGAGTTGTACAAAGTGACCCCTGGAGAATTTCAGGGCGGTAAACACCATTTAAAAGAAATTGAGGAAGGATATTATTTTATATAAAAACATGATAACTGCTGAAGGAAGGCTGTCTGCGTCGGATAAACAACATGCACAAGGCCGTTTGTTTTTAAAATGTAATAAGCATCTTTTTATCAAAATGATTTACAACCTTCACATGTAGCACACACTGTACAGTTATACCACAACCCTTCCTTTGCATCACCCTAGTGGCTGCAGAGTAGAATAGATTGTATTACCTGGTCCACATTGGTTCCTCCACGCAGTATTCCAGCTGGTTTGGTCCATCCGTGACGGTCTATCTCAAGTGGAACCACACTTCTCTTGATGAGGCCACTGGAAATAGGGTCAGAATCAGGTCAGAATCATATTTACCTATAGTAATTAAGATGGTCCTATTTGTGGGTATTACTGTTATAAAATTAACAAATAGGTCATAAATTTTATTTCAATTCACTTACATAATCAGAGTGGCTGACATCATAAACACACAACCATTACCGTCATGGCATCATGTAGGGTGAAGGGTGAACTACTCACATGGCATCATGTAGGGTGAAGTGGTCCACTTGGAAGACCTGGCCCAATGGGTCCTGGCCACAGTGGACCACCACGGGGTTGAGAGGGTCCCACAACTGGCGGTGCTTCACGTAGCTGGTCAGATAGCCACACAACTACAACAACATGCAACAACATGACAAGATTGCCACCAAGAGATTCAACTCTAGATGGCAGGTGGACAAGGAAGCCGTTTGGCTTACCGAGAGTCCAAACTATCTATCTAAGTATACCCCGCCCGTCTTAGGTATGTCAATTTTATTTTTAAATATATTAACACTACTAGCACCTACACAATCAGCTGATAATCTGTTCCATTCGTTTACTGTTCTTTGTAAAAATGAAAATTTTCTAATATCTAATCTACATTGCTTCTTTGCTAATGTAACTCCATGTCCACATGACAACAGTTGTAGCATAACGACAACAACACCCATTCATTCACTCTACACAGCACTAGTTCACTCAGCTGTATGAAAGACTACAGGTATTAGACAGATATGGATATCTCTGTTCGAACCGTCTTTTTGTTAACAGGTGTCATTTCTCACTGTGAGACACAGGGGTAATACATCTTATTATTATTATTAATCATATTTACTGGTGAGATCCAATACCTGTTTGAGTGTGAAGAGCTCCCCATGTAGACTGGCCGTTCCTTGAGCACCCACCGTCTGGATGAGACGCAGGAATCCTGGGATAGGACGCACCTAGACACATCAAGACAGATAGTAACAAGATGTACAGCAGGAATCCTGGGATAGGATGCACCTGAACACAGCAAGACAGAATGGTAACAAGCTGTACCGCAGGAATCCTGGGATACGATGCACCTGAAGACAACACATCGCAAGATGCTAAAACAATGATTTGGACAAGTAACTCCGCCATCCCCACAATTATTTATTTTTACATCTATTTAACAAAACTGAAGATTAATCCCTTGACTTAATTCTTACACCCATATGTACTGAATTTTTGATGTAGCAAATTCATTTGCTTTATTCAATATGATAAAAAAAACTTGAGAATACACACAAAACATTGATGAATATTCTTGTGCTGTATAAACTGTTACACAAGATATAGGGCGCGTGTGTCACGATAAATGGCGTGACTCCGCGCGATTGGAGCTGATTTGGGGACTGGTCATTAGAATAATATTCGATGGATGACAGTTGTAACTTCCGACTGATGAATATTAGCAAAATCAGGACATAAATATCTTGTGTTATACCTTTCTTATCTTAAATGTCCGATTTAATATTGAGTTTACCACAGTATCATACACATAGCGATTTATGTAGTGCAGATAATAGACACTCCCCACAAATGTTAGCCGTATGTGTTTTTTTTTACGGATTTTGCATTTTACATAGCTGTACGTTGTGGTTTTGATAAGCACTTATATCTGACAAATTGTCTAAATGCACATAATCATAACACATGTATACGTTTGGTCCAAACAGGTTGTACTGTGCGAAAAATGGCACTTTTCAATATTAGTCAAGATCGCCAAACGCCAGTACTTGCCGATGTTGCCATGGCAACCACCATTATAATCGATTAAAATTTCCGTGATCATTGTCACCGGCAAAGTGTTCCACTGCTTTTGCTTGTAATAATCTTTCGGACTGTATAACTGAAATTGTTAGACTGGAACAATTCGATTATTACAACCAAAAACTAAACAAAGTCCTATACTTTAACATGGAGAATATGGACCTTCTGCCCCCAACTGCCCCCAGCCTCGTTTTCGCGCGCGAGACTTACACGCCCTTTTGGAATGTTTACTTTGATGGTATCCAGCTACCAGTATTATAACAAACTAACAAACTGAACAGTATTCTAGACTGTCAGAGAAAATCTGTAGCACTGAAACAATCCTCATAAAATTCACCAACACTGCGGTGTTTAGTGACCACTGACCACTATAATTCACATGAACCACCAACATTATTATGACCACTGTTAGAAAAACACTGCATAATTTACTACCCTTATAAAATTTGTGTTATTAACACAAAATTGCAAATATTCAATTATTATGATAGGCATATCAACAACGGCATCTTAAAATTATTTCACACAAAATTATTCTGCACAAAATATGCAAAGATAAAACTACAGCATCACAAATCTAGCACACTTACATAGTACAGCACCGGCGATACTTCTTCATGTTCCACGTCAAGCAACATTTAAAAAACCACAAACACCACCTTCCAGTTCCAGCAACTACAGCTTCCAACTAAGAACTTACAATGAACTGGCTAAGCCGAGGCCAGGGTTTAAATAAGAAACACTTGGCCCTCCAGACAGTGGAAGTGTGCCACTAAATACCTGTCAATGGTCAGACAATGGACCAATTGAGTGCAGACATTTAATTGCTGGGACTAGCAGGTGCCAACAAGGGATTACTGGGGTGTCAGTCTAGAGGGTTGGGAGTGGGAATGCTTGTGTGGAAGGGACCCAGTCCAGGGGAAGAGTGCCTAGTGACCCAGTGTGACGTCAATCAACAGATGTCAACTACTACAAGACCAGACAGATGGTCAGTGCCTGGCTGAATGTGAGTTAGAGTTTGTCACAGTGCCCGGCCATGCCCAGTGGTCATTGTTTACAACAAATGGAAACAACATACTTAGGATGACATCATATCACACACAATGTTTAGTTCAACTGATTATACTGCTTATAATGAGGAAGCAATCTCCCTCCCCTTTTAACATTAATAATATAATTACCAACATCTTGTAACATCTTAATATTAACCAAAATGTATGTAAATAAAACTTTTAGTTTGTTGTTTTGTCATAATCTACTACTAGATGGCTCATGTATTTGTCTGTGTCTGCAATGGAAACAAATACACTTTCATATACTATTGCTGTGACATAGAAACCAAATAACCTATCTCGTAGGAATATCTGAAAATTAAATCTATTTGTTTTTTAACATAGTCAAAAATTATTCCTTATCCATTTAACTAGTAATTTCCACAGAAAAGAATTACCTATTTAGCAGAGACATTTTGACCTAAAGAAATGACATATCCTTGTGTCATGCATCTTATACTATTGCTGTGACATAGCAACCAAACAACCTACCTCATAGGAATATCTGAAAATTAAATGTATTAATTTTGTAACATAGTCAAACAATACTCCTTATCCATTTCCACAGAAAAAATTATCTATTTAGTAGAAATGTTTTGACATTAAGAAATGACCTGTCTTACCAGTGGGAGAGGGTTTGATGTTGTGACTGTGTCTTTGGCACGTGTCACCACTGACGATCCAGGTATGTTGGCAGAACTGCTCACCGTCACCACCTTCTCTGTCACCTGAAATATGTGTCCTTATAATATTCAACCGAAAAACATATGCTGCAATGCGCGTTGTGTAGTTTGTTCCCAATCTCAACTTAGGGAAGATGTTATTACTAACATTAGACACTGAATGCATCTTTGCTTAGGTACACAGTACATACCGACATGATACTGTGGAAGGGCTGAAATACATCAGAATGTCTCACGTCCATTTCTATCAATGACTGGCTACACTGGTGCTAGTTCTGAGAGCTTGTAGGAACACATCCAACACATTTCACATGCCCGTATACTGACCATTATAAAGCAGTGGAACCACCAGCATTATTATTATGGACATATTAGAAAACGTTGCATAATCTACTGCCCTGGTATACTTAAATCAAGCCTGTGCTTTACTTGTGTTCATTTGATATTCCATTTATCAAATACATCAATACAGTACCATACCACAATAAAACTACTACCATTATATATATATATATATATATATATATATATATATATATATATACACATATATATATATACATATATATGTATATACATATATATACATATATACATATACATATATACATATATACAGTACATATATATACATATATACAGTACATATATTATATTATCCATACAATAACATTTACCTTCAAGTAAATTAAAAGGACCCTTAGACTTAGTCCAAACAATTAACACACACTGCATACACTTCACTGTTCACACAAAAACAAACCAAAATTCCAAGGCACAGAAAGGAAAACTAAAATGAATCATGCATTGAATAAATGATGCATGCATCTTTCACAGCAATATTCAAGATTCTTTATGAACATTAAAAGTATGCCATTGACGACACCATAAATGTTCAGCAAAACCAAGTCAATACAGCAGCACACTTACTGGGATTTTCAAGGAATGTGTTGCAACATTACTGACACCTCTATTTACAACAAAAAACATTCAATGTGTAACAGAGAAAACACAATTTTACTGCATATGGTTTTTGTAAATCCTAACCTAAATCCACTGTAGAAATTAAATATTACAAATCACACATACCTGGATCTCGACGGAGCTGGATGAGCTGGTTCGAGTTCGCCTTCGAGAACCGGGCATGCCTTCGTTACCTGCCCAACAAAGGAACACATCAGTGAAAGACGTTCGCAAACATCTCCAACAAGGCAAAATATGCAGATTTCTGTCTCTACATAGTACATATACAGGATTTTGCCAAGAATATACACAGATAATCTGTGCTCCTACTCCTAGGTACCAGACCACAACTCACCCATTACTGCACTTTGTTAACTGAGCGCAAATCTAAACCCGGCGATTATTTAGCCACGAGGGCGCCTGCAGCCCGCGTCCAGTAGATGGATGTGCTATTCTGGGTGTCTGACATCAGCATGTTACCACACACGGTATGCAATGATCACCATTACGCGCAACGTCATCAAATTCTATAACGCCCCTATGCCATAAATGTGTTAATGTCTTGGAAGCTTAAAGATTATAATTGTATGGTAGTTTAATAGATTATCTTTGTAATGCATAGACAGTAAAACACATAGGTATGATTTAATTAGTTGTTTTTTATGTTGTGACAAAGTTTAAAAATACATCTTTTTGATTGTTTTCTGTCATTCAAATCTGCATTTGAATTTATACATTCTCATTGATAGAACACAATAAAATACCATACTTTGACCAGTCAATAATATTCACACCTGCATTACGATGTCAATGTGTTTGTAGCTAGGATAATGGGTTAATTTGTATCCTCTGTTTTCATATGTTATAACTGTAATAGAGACTAGAAAAGGTGTCTGGGGAGAGACCATAGACACAAGTGCCAGGACTGGACAACAGGCCACAGCCTGTCCAATGTCACAGACACGGTCATTGTCTGGCTGCACCCACAGCATAAACAACACTTAGACCTCCACTCAGTTGAATCACCCAAACAAACCAAACCAAACTCACTGGAGAAACTACAATGAATAACTTTAATGCAATAGTGCACAGTTTGTCCTAGTTACAAATTAAAGTAACTTTTATGTATAGGTTTTTGTACACAGGCATAGTTTTGACAAAATATATTTCTGTTACCATAAATTTATTAGCAAAAGCAGTTTTAACTATAAATACAGAATCTAAGTGTGACATAATCTAAGTATTTTTACAAATACATAGAAATATTCAGCATTGAAGCAATCAATAATGTGTAAGCACATAATTTACTATTTTACTGTCTATGGCAACATACTCACTAATATAACCCAGAAGCAGTTTTATAATAACTGCAACATATAGTTCTTTGTTGTTTATTAAAGCAGCTGTCTTCACAATTGTCACTGGAATACGTCTGCACAATATCAGAATGACTGTTTTTAGACATTTCCATTACAATCAAAGTAAGCTGCAGAAGAAATGAAAATTCAATTAAACACCACACGCCAACAACACAATTACAAAAACAAACAAGCCAAAAACTTAGCTTTGCAACGAGAACTGCTCCAAACTTTTCATACCTAGCAAACCTTGCAGACAGGCAACCTGACGAAACATGACGAAATTCCAGCAAACAAAACTGACGCACGACTGCTTGTATTGCCAGCTACAGGCCGCTACAGACTAAATACATATCGCGACGTACACTGCAACCAGGCCTCCTGCCAACTTGTTGTGGGAACAAGTTCTGACAGAACTTAAACTGGCCGATCTACATACAAATATCCTTTAGCATACACCGATCGATGCATTGCATTGGTTCAACCAACAGATGTCCTACTTGTGGCCAATCAATTAGGGATGTACAATGGATGAGTACGTAAGACAGCCAGTCATTCTTGCCTGCTGCACTACTTTATTATCAATTGGTAATTATTACCACCCAACACTGACCCTACATGAGACCAACCAGATTACCTGAATACACAGTTTGATTACCAATTCCTGGGGTCATCAAACTAGTAACAACAGGTTACAGTAAATGTCACCAAAACCTGTCACCAGGGCTTTATGCAGGATAAAATTATTGCCAGTCACACATGTTTTGGTGGACACATGGATGTTAACTGTTAAGCTAGTTTACGAACTTTCAAGTGTGCCTGATGACCTGAAATGGGCGCCAAACACACATATGACACCATTTACACTCACTTTCAAGACATAACTGACAATATCTATGGTTTTGGAAGACCTTTTTTTTTTTGCTCCTTCATTTTTTACCCCGTCCACCCATATTTCTGCCCGTCCATATTCGTTATGTCTCTACATAAAGCTATGCCTGTCACCAAACTAGTAAACGGTTACAGTAAATGTCACTGTCAACAAACTACATGGGTAGTAAAATGTTACAGTAAATGTCACCAACAACCTGTCACCAAACTAGTAATAGGTTACAGTGCACGTCACCGTCCAACAATATGTCACCGAACAAGTAATAGGTTACAATAAATGTCACCAACCCGTCACCAAACTAGTAACTGGTTACCGTAAATTTATGTCACCAACAACCTGTTACCGAACTAGCAAAAGGTCACCAACTATCTCTCACCAAACTAATAAAAGGTTACAGACTGTCACCAACAATCTATCACCAAACTAGTAAAAGATTACAGTATATGTTACTAACCTGTCACCTGAACAACCATGACAGCTGTTACTGTTAGCGTGAGGAATCACCCACACTCGATCAAATGAAATAACACACGGTTCAGCTGAAGAAAACTACCAAGCACCTTCCACAACCTCTCTGCCAACAAGACTGAATTCTGAGTATGACACCCCACTTATACCCCACCCATACTCCCTTTACCCTGCTTAATCCCATCTATCACCCAGACCTAATCCCATCTAGAAACAAAACAGAAGAACAATTGACAAGCCTTGAGTAAATCTGAGGAAAGGCCACAGCTGAAGTTTTAATTGCCCACAGCAGAAAGCAATTGGACTTACAGGAGATGAAAGGTACTAAGACAATGGAAGCTCCAGCAGCAGTGGTTTATGGGACAATGGAGATGTTAGAGAAGGCTCCAGTGTTTGTCAGGAGAATTGCCATGTGCTTAGGTGTTACCTGTGATCAGGCTGAATAACAGATGTGTTAAAAGAATAATCTTCTTGATCTTGGCGCTGCTGGGGCCATTAAGAAATGAATAAATGTACAAGATATCTGTCATGTGTACCTGCTTCTGTTACGTTGAGACATGCCTAAGGAAACAGATATGTATCAAGATTAAAGAGTAATCAATTATACACCAATTAGACCATGTACATTAACATTACACAGATCTAATAAGTCTGACTTTAACTTGATAAAGGTCTGCTGAATACACAGGAATATATAATGTATATAATGTATATAATGTATATAATGTATATAATGTATATAATGTATATAATGTATATAATGTATATAATGTATATAATGTATATAATGTATATAATGTATATAATGTATATAATGTATATAATGTATATAATGTATATAATGTATATAATGTATATAATGTATATAATGTATATAATGTATATAATGTATATAATGTATATAATGTATATAATGTATATAATGTATATAATGTATATAATGTATATAATGTATATAATGTATATAATGTATATAATGTATATAATGTATATAATGTATATAATGTATATAATGTATATAATGTATATAATGTATATAATGTATATAATGTATATAATGTATATAATGTATATAATGTATATAATGTATATAATGTATATAATGTATATAATGTATATAATGTATATAATGTATATAATGTATATAATGTATATAATGTATATAATGTATATAATGTATATAATGTATATAATGTATATAATGTATATAATGTATATAATGTATATAATGTATATAATGTATATAATGTATATAATGTATATAATGTATATAATGTATATAATGTATATAATGTATATAATGTATATAATGTATATAATGTATATAATGTATATAATGTATATAATGTATATAATGTATATAATGTATATAATGTATATAATGTATATAATGTATATAATGTATATAATGTATATAATGTATATAATGTATATAATGTATATAATGTATATAATGTATATAATGTATATAATGTATATAATGTATATAATGTATATAATGTATATAATGTATATAATGTATATAATGTATATAATGTATATAATGTATATAATGTATATAATGTATATAATGTATATAATGTATATAATGTATATAATGTATATAATGTATATAATGTATATAATGTATATAATGTATATAATGTATATAATGTATATAATGTATATAATGTATATAATGTATATAATGTATATAATGTATATAATGTATATAATGTATATAATGTATATAATGTATATAATGTATATAATGTATATAATGTATATAATGTATATAATGTATATAATGTATATAATGTATATAATGTATATAATGTATATAATGTATATAATGTATATAATGTATATAATGTATATAATGTATTTAATGTATATAATGTATATAATGTATATAATGTATATAATGTATATAATGTATATAATGTATATAATGTATATAATGTATATAATATATATGCACACATGCATAACTGATAAGCCAGTAATGCATACAATGTCATCTTAATGGGGCATGGTATGCTACTATGATTGAGAATAAACAGACTGTCAATTGAGAGCTGAATGAATGAGTACCTGGTGGTTGACAGACATAGCTACACATATACAATGATTTTAACATGACAAGTTGTTTTCATGCAATAATTGTGCACAACATGGTTGTAGCCAAATTGCCAGAAATTGCCTGCAGAATGAACAGGTGTATATATAGTGGTGTATGAAGTGTGGTAGCAGTTTTATAAACTTGTCACTATCGCTGTGTTATGTAAGAATATATGTTTTAAGTTTACCTTTTAAACAATATTCTGAGATATAATAATCTATTATGTGATGAGTACTGAAGAGACCGCTAAATACCTCCCTAATAATAATGTTTTTTATATATTATATATATTTTTATAATATTGTGTGTATGGATATACCACACATGAATACTCTGAATCATAGCTTTATGCCGAGACCCATCCACCCGTCATTTGAATGGGTAAAAACCGTCATGGACGGGTAGAAATATGGGTGGATAGGTAACAAATTAAGGAGGAAAAAAGGTGTTCAAAAACCATAGATATTGTCAGTTATGCCTTAGAAGTGAGTGTAAGTGGTGTCACATGTGTGTTTGTAGTCCATTTCAGGTCATCAGACACATTTTTAAGTTTGTAAACTGGCTTAACAGTCCACCAAAACATGTGAGACTGGCAATAATTTGGTCCTGCATAGGTATTTGGATAGCTATTTGAATATAAACGGTAGTACACTACTAGTTTCTTTTGCGCAAGATCCTAGTATTAATTAACACACATCACATTCAGTGGAGAAAATTGGTAGAATTTAAACAAAAATATCATAATTGTATACAAATCAGATGTTGTAGGCTTTAACCAATAGGATTTTACCACCAACAAATTATTATTTTTTTGGCAACAAAAAGCCAACAATATATCATAATTCACATGCACTCCATGTGTTGCACTTTGAACGAATGAATCTAGACCTAATGATTACGTCAACATGCTTTTGCAGACGCCTACTTGCAATACGGGCAAACTTGTGCTATTTTTGGGTATCTGACATCAGCATGTTATTGCAGAATCATAGTCACTGTGTGTAACTGTAAGTTTGTAACAATCATCTCTACATGCAACAGCCATCAGAGTTAATTATATATAATCTATACAGTAAACATGATGCTTTCATGGAACTGTCAAGATTATGCATTTCTTTGTAGATAACAATTTACACGCACATCTGTGAACAAAATTCCATTGGGCATTTTACAATTTAATAAAATTTAAAATTTGCTTATTAGCAGTATGGGAGGAAGATCAAGTAGCCAGAAATGTGTTGATCTGACATAACATTATCCTGTTGTTTTTTGTAACAATGTAATAAAAATATGTTGAACTCCAACAAATTCTGCTTTTGTGTAATTGCTGGAATATTCACCGAAATTTAAACTCAATGCTTCCCCAAAAAGAAAGTAAAAGTGTACATTTTATTATCTATGCTATATAGGTTCATGTGTGTGGAAATGTAAATTTACTGTACAATCTTCAGTTAAATAATAAATATGCTTGCAATGAGCCATTTAAACTTATACAAACAGTGATGTGATGACTTAATTATGTCTGTAAGTATGTTCGATCTACCCAGTTCCAATGCACACAATAATGAACATTATTATAGTTTAATAATTTTTCCTGTAGGCCCTATGACTATGTATCATCGAAGTCCATGTATCATTGTATGTACGATGTTGTTTGAACCTGCCAATGTCCCCATGTGAAAAGGTGACATTGATCACTCAGTCACTGAGGGTCATTTTCGTGATATGACAGATCTACTAATATCACTATCAGTTATAGTCTGATGACAACAATTTACTCATGTTGGGGGATAGGACGACGAACAGTCACAGGCACAGCCACCGCACCAGGCGAAACTTATTAGCCAACAGGATCGATCACTATCAGTATCAGCTGTGCCCCTGTCAATATAATTCTACCAATATCACATCACTAGAAACAACTGAGGAATCCCATCTACCGACTGACTGCTACTAGACAGACTAATTTCGTGACGGACCACGTCCCGATGACAACCCCCAGGCCAGGCCAGGGCAGTGACTGAGTGAGTGCTGCCGACCCGTCAGAGTCTGTCACTCACTGTGATGCTAAAGTTCAGCCTTGATGCCGGTGTTGCGGCAATATGAACTGAGGTTCTTTACACTTTCTCGATCGCTTAAAGATTAATAAAATCAACCTACCTTCTTACACCCAAACAAAATCTGAACACAACTGGCAGCATCTCTATCTAAAGCCTTTAGCCTTTGTAGGCACTACGTTACGGATCTCGCCATTCATCAACTACAACCAACGCCACCGCGTGAATGGACCGGCAGGTGGCGGGAAGTTACCCCAATAATACAAATTGTTACCATATTTTAGACAATTGCTACATTATTTTGAAGTATAATTGCGATTTTGACACAATTACGTAATTTGTATATCTAATGCAAGAACATGACGACATATCACGAGCTTAGATGACAGAACTATTTCCTACATCGGCAATACACGGCGAACCGCCCCATAATGTAACACTACGACAGGAGTTGGTCAGAAAACGTGTCCAGACACGTCAACGACATCTCCTTACTTCTTTGTCATGTCCAGGAACATTGCATAATATGCACCACAACTTATTTATAAATTAGTAATTTCGCAAAACCATCTATTTTCCATCTTGTGAATGTCATTGTACACATTAGGTTAGTGTGTTTTTACAGAAGTTGACTACGTTACCTGCCAAACCTGAAGTAGGGTAACGACTACCTTAGTTTTCAATATATCCGACTAGGGGAGCCACTCGGAGGGTTTCCCTCAGTAGAAGACAATAAGTTATCTCCCCCAAACAAGTCCAAGACAATTATTAAAATTTGACAAAGCAACGACAAAATCGCACCTTCTAAATTTACACTAGCAGTAATGTCACAATAAGGACCCTCCTCTTAGACTTGGTATTTGCCTTCACTGTAGTCACAAATCAACAATAGCAGTCATTTAATGACACTGACAGTGACAGACAGTCAGGATGCAATGAGTGACAGCAGTTGTGCTGAAGCTCCAACTCAGCACCATGTTCAACCAATCCATGTTCCAGTGGTAGGATCAGTATGCGAAGACTGAAAAGTATTTTTTGCTCGTTCACCACAAGTTTTGTGTGAACTGCAATATAGATGCAACTGGTGGTTTGGTCCCCTATGTTATCCTCTCTGTGGCAGCTGAAGGTTTAGCCTCCCATAGACTTATCTTCTTTGAATCTGCTCCTGCTCTGGAAGGCCCAATTAATATAGTAGGAGGTGGAAAATTTTGTGGGTTAAGCTTTATGTAGTTTAGTACACATCGTCTGAAGTGTTAAATTTTATGGCAATCTTATTAAATCTCATTACACGTGTCAGTTCAAACATTTCAACATAACATTATAATAGTAGTTGCAAATTGGTAAAATGTTTGGTTGAAATCCTTTTTTTAACTGAAAGTCAGCAACACAATTTTCATAGATTTCAAAAATTATTAACTTTGAATTTGTATGGTTAATAATAACCACATATTCAAAATAGTTCCATATGAAAACCAGATGTGCATTATTTTCATGGATAAATATTTTATTAAGTTTTTGTGTGAAAATCTGCATATGAATAACCAATGGATGAACTGTAATTACAGTTACATAATAACGGAATGTGAAGGGCAAATCATAACTTGAGCATGACATAATTATTAATTATTGTCTGTGCTGATACTGTAGTTGATGCATAACCAACAAAAATGGAATACCTTGCAAAATTATAAATAACTAGCAAATCAGTGCCTTGTGTAATTTATAAATTTACTCCACAAACAAATGCTATACATTTAAATAGAAAACAGTTTAGCAAATACACACAATAAAGCATGTACTGGACACGAATCATTTATTTCAATACACAAACATGTACATGCTCCACCAAAGCTTTACACAAGTTCTTGCAGTGGAGTAACCACACCACCACGAGTAAGTAGGCACTTACTATAAACCACCCACCATAATATTATAACCATGGTGATCAATCCTTGCACAACAATGCAATCCTGCATTCAATGAGATATCAGAAATCAGCTTGGTTTAGTAGCAGCTGTATGCTGATCAGCTGGAGGGTCTCTCTTGGCTGTAGATTCTGACGCCAGACTAGCTTTGTGTTCTTTCTCTGCATCGGCTGCAGCCTTGAGAAGGTTGTGTGCAGCCGAGGTACTGGGCACCTGCAGCAGGAGCATGTTGAAGTGTTTCAACACCGACGACACGACTAGTTTGTCGAGCTTGAAGTCCCTTGCAATCAACTCAGTCGTGTAGTTTTCTGAGTGACGGTCGTGCTGTGCGATGAACTCAAGAGCTTGACGAAGGGAACATCTGCCGACTGGTATCACTTTTGGTTCTAAGTAGCCAAACTCCAGGTCATCCACTAGGCTCCTGTTCTCTGGCAGTGGTCTTGATGTTGATTTGAACTGGAGAGAAAGAACAGTTCACGTTACAAATTGCAAGTAGTTTCAACAGAAAGTGTAACACTTTATATTACCCAGCATTTTTCTACGTGCACTGGAAGGGTTGACTTCATACATATTCTAATTAGTAACAATTTCATTATATAGTTTTATATAGTTATGCTTTCATACATAGTTTTACATAGTTATGCTTTCATACATAGTTTTACTAATATACATTAATTAATATTGTTTGATCAGTTGTAATGTTTGTATTGTACTTTTCAGGCTGCCAGAGAATAAACATTATTATCATTACAAATGTTTAAAAACAATGGACATCATAAAGGGAAGCTGTCTGTTCTTTTACTCAGAATTAACCATTATGGTAATTTGTAACAGGAAGCCTGCTGACTGAAATGCTGGAACATTGAACATTAAAGGACACTGCAGTTAACGTAACTAGCCTAGTATTGTCATTAAAGCTTATTTGGAAATGATCATTTGAGCATGCTCCTGTTGTATCTTTCAAACTGCAAGCATTGTTACAGGCTTGTCAAAGTAACTAAGTACAACTTGTGGGGATTATACCATGACATATTTATTATAGCCTCAATAAAACCTAGAGGATGTTTTGCTATAGTGGACTCTAATTACAAAGACATCTGGTGCTAGAGACATATACTTAAAAGTATCAGATCTGACATCCCTGTTCTGATGCACATTTTTATGTACCAAAATGAATACAAGGAACCTCGGAAATGTGAACATGGATTGCAGAACAAAAAAACAGTCTTTGTGAAAGCAATGCAGAAATTGCCACCCTGAATAAAACCAACAGTTATCACTAGGTAAGAGCGTAGTTATAATATCACAAGGATGGTAAACAGGTGCCACTGGCTTTTGGATTGCATTGTAAACGTGCAATCCCTGGAACATTTATTTCTCATAAATCTGAGTTGGATCAAATAAAATTATGTTGAAATAACTATCAAGTCCCATGGTGATACATATGAAACCATTCACACAAATTGTGTGCTATTGTGCTTATGTTTTCTGCATCTGTATTACTCTTACCTGAATCTTTTCTGGAACAACATTTGCTCCTATCAGTCGAGCCAGCAGTTTTTCATCTTTTTCACTCTGGATATCCAATAATTCTGGATGCTCTGCACAAAACATAAAAACAAAATCAATACAGTGCCAACTTAATCAAAAAAAAGGTAAGTACCTTTACTTTCTTGGCATGCATTATGACATGAAATTACAAATAATTAGTGCGCGATGTCCCAGTAGAGATTTTACACTATAAACAATCAGAGTTGGTAGAAGGTGATCATTCAAAACACGACTAGACAAATTCTGGTATAACCAGGATATTGTTTAAGACTTTGAAGCACTGTTAAGAATAACTAACAACATAACTGGAACATGCGATCATATATTAATAGATTATGAAAACGAAGAGCTGATCACAGAGGAACACAGAATCATATGATCAGAACCGTCCTAAGGTATCCCCCTGTAAGGAATTATGGTTGCATAAATTCCTTGTAATTACTTGTTATGAAATATTATAATTATTATACATGAAGTCATATTTAACAATGTATTGTATAAATGCAATAGGTAAGCTAGAAGCATAGCTTGATGTCCTTAAACGAGTTATATCCAGTTGTCTGAGTTCACTAAAGATAGACCAGGCATAGTGTGGGATGGTAGGAGTTTGACCACTGAGTTGGCCGTAGGTAAGAGATACCAGCTCCTTATTAGTCAGTGAGAAGTACACTAGCCAGGCACAGAGCGATATAGCCCGTATTTAAGGAGAGTAGTGCGTGACAGACGGGAGAAGAGAGAGAGGAGGGAGCACGCACCATGTAACTACACGTCTGGCGGCCACGGAGCCAGGCTAGTTAGACAATTGTATTGACTTCTGTATTATGCTGTCTGTATTAAAGTTCTTGAAACGAACACTTGGAAAAGTCTTCTGCAAATGATTGAGTAATTAGAATCTCTCTCCGTGAGTATCTGATTTCTAATAGACAGGGACACTATGGCTGAACTACGTAGGTCATGGCTAACTGTCTAGGGGGTCAGTACGGAGGGGGAATATTGCGTTACGTGCCCAAGATGAGAACACAGAGTCTACGACTATAATATAAGAAGATCGAGGCAGATGCGAAGAAGGGAAATTAGTAGACCGGCCAATTCTTACACGCCGTTAGCCTAAGGTAAGGTAAGGTATGATAAAGTGGGTACACAAGATGTTGCTGCTGGAAACAACTATAATTCAATTCCAAAGGACACCGAAAGGCAACCTGGATGGTCCACGACTTTATTACTACGGGGCATGATTATTAATTTAATATCTCAATATCTGCTGACTACATAAATATTATGGCCTGGGCCTCCATAATATTATAATGTCAATGTGACAATGATTGTTGATTGTCAGTATATTGAATATTCGAATTAATAAATAGGCATTCGTAATAAATATTTAGCAATGTCCTAGCCAACATGCCTAATTTGCTAAACCAATCACACGTAAACGCCGAGGCAACGGGAAGACTGCCAAATAATTGTTATTTACTTGGAACCTGTTACTTGTGCCACTGGGCGATAATATGGTCCCGTATTCGTCCTGGCCGTAGGTAATGCACTCAATATGTCAGACACCGATATGCATAAATACTACATAATAACTACGATATATACTGGCACGCGCATGTACCAAATCATATTCTAGACCCACACCTTGTGTGAATTCTTGTATCATTTTCTCGGTCGATTTATGTCGAGGGGCCGGTTGCGGCTTCTCCTGTGAAATCACACGATCTGCACGACTCCCGACATTCCAGTTTCGGATCGGTCTTTTAATAAAACTTGAATACACTTTCCCCATCGTGCCAGACCTGACGCAATAGTTGCGACTCCTGCGAACGATGCACTGTCGATAAGCAATGAAAATTTCTTCTGTGAACAAGAACGAAGCATCCGACCTCCAACGTATCGGAGGGTCACGCCAAAGTAACTTGAGACTTGCTCGTAGGGCGTCGCCACTGTAAAACATAACACCGACAGCACATGTCGTTTGTTGGTCGGAGTCCTTTGGTGGTGTATGGCGTTTTGCAAAGAAACTGTTATTAAAGTGTGAAATACTTTTAACTTATAATTTTTTCAACAACAAAACACACTACGCCTCAGCTCTTTTGCCTACGGCTATGTCCTACACAAATTTGAAAATAAGGTTCCACAACCATCCAGTTATTCCAGACGCTCTGCTTCAAAGGCCAAGCCTGATCAGTCCTGGATTATAATATTATATGTTATACTTATATATAATAAATATATATATAATTTTTTATTTGTAATGACTTACATTGTTTTTCTTACTCCGAGAATGACAATAGGCATAGGGATTCCGAAATTGTGTCTATTGATACGGCCTCAGCACTAGGGAAAAGTGACCACTCCATAATCAAAGTGATTCTTAACTGCACACCAATACATGAACCGATCAGAACAACTGTTTATAAATACGATAAGGGAGACTACCCCAAAATGGAGGACATGTTAAGCATTGATTGGGATGCCGAATTTTTAGAACATGAGGGTGATGTGCAAGCACAATGGGACATTTTTACAATGAAACATAGAGAAGCTGTAGAAAGGTGTATACCTAAAAAGGTGATGTCAGAAAGAACAAAAAAATACCCGGTACCACTAAATGTAAAAATAAGAGCTAAAATCAGAAGAAAAAATAGACTGTGGAAGAAATATCTTCTAACTAGAGATGTCCAAGCTTACCAGGAATACTGCAGATTACGCAATCAGGTTAGGAGGTTAACAAGAAAAGCACAAAAAATATATGAAAAAAGTATCATTAGCCAAATAAAAGAGAATCCTAAGAAATTTTGGCAATACGCCCAGGCAAAAATGAAGACAAGAACGGGTATACCCAACTTAATAAAAAGTGATTTGAAAGATGACTTAACAAACTCAGACTCGGAAAAAGCAGAGCTATTGGCTGATTATTTCTCTTCAGTATTTACAATTGAACCACAAGAGAAAACTCCTGAGGAACCTATAAGATGTTATAATACAGTTGAAACGTAAACTATTAACCCATCAGTAGTGGCAGCAAAACTAAAAAAACTAAAAACATTTAAATCACCTGGACCTGATGGCATACACCCCAGGGTCTTAAATGAATTAGCAGACTGCATCAGTATTCCATTATCAATTATTTTTAACACATCTCTAACAACAGGCAAACTACCCAAAGAATGGAAACAGGCTAACATATCTCCAATCCATAAGAAAGGAAGTAAAACATTACCTCAAAATTACCGACCAGTCAGTATAACAAGTGTAGTGGGTAAGATAATGGAAGAAATAATTAGAGACACCATCACTGTACATATGAAAGAAAATGAGCTATTGAGTAAATGTCAGTTTGGTTTTGTAAAGGGCCGCTCAACAGTACTTCAACTATTAAAGGTATTAGATATATGGACTGAAACGCTGGACAATGGAGGCTGTATTGATGTAATATATTGTGATTTTATGAAAGCATTTGACAAGGTCCCACATTCAAAACTTATAAAAAAAATCCAGAGCTATGGAATAAAGGGAAACCTAATTAACTGGATCATAGATCTACTTTCACATAGAAAGCAACGTATACGAATTAACAACATATTTTCTAACTGGCAAGAAGTGATCAGTGGAATACCACAAGGATCTGTGATCGGCCCCCTTCTTTTTGTTATCTTCATAAATGATCTACCTGATGTTATAAAAAACTCTCATATTTTCCTATTTGCAGATGATATGAAACTTTTTTACCCTATTTATAATGAAGATAACTGCAACATCCTACAAAAGGATCTCACCTCAGCGGAGAAATGGTCAGAAACATCACTACTGAAATTTCATCCTGATAAATGTTGCAACATGCGAATTGGACGTTCCTCCATAAGAAATGATGGATACACAATGGGTAAAGATCAGAAAACAATTAATAAAGCAGAAACAGTAAAGGATATTGGAGTAACTTTTGACTCATCACTTAACTTCGAGGCACATATGTCAGAAAAAATTAATAAAGCCAATTCTATGATGGGGATAATTCGACGCACTTTTGAATATCTAGATGATAAGTGTTTTTCTACTGTTTTTAAGTCTCTTGTCCGACCACATATCGAGTATGCAAACCAGGTATGGAGTCCATATTTAATGAAACACATAACAGCACTTGAAAATGTTCAGCGTCGAGCAACTAAATTAATTCCTGGATATAAGGAACTGGATTATAAAGAACGTCTAATAAGATTAAAGCTACCAACTCTTTCATACCGTCGACTTAGGGGAGACATGATAGAAATTTACAAAATATTAACTGGGAAATATGATTCTACTGTTACATCAAATTTTGTTACATTAAGGGATAATGATTCAATAACGAGAGGGCACAACCTAAAAATATTTAAAGAAAGATGCCGATTGAACATCCGAAAAAATTCATTTGTATACCGATCTACTGATGTATGGAATAGTCTGCCACAGTCTGTGGTAGATGCTCCATCAGTCCAATCATTTGAAGGTAGACTTGATAAACTATGGAAAAATCATCCTATAAAAAATGATTTTACGGCACCACCTCAACTATGGACTGTGTCACCTTTAGACGCATGCGCACAGTCTCAAATCAATGATCAAGACAGAGCTGGCACAAGAGGCAGAAATGCCTAATTCAGCCAGAAAAGGACCTGTAAGAACCTGTAAGAAATAGATAAAAGGAATTGGCTAAATACTTACCTTTAGTAAAAAAATATACGAATGCAGTTGTTTCTGGTTTTGCTCCTAACAATACCATGTTTTCTGCAATATACATTTTACACAAATAAGAGGCATCATCTACTGTATAAAATGGGTATGGGAAAATACATGTTTATCAGATATACTGCTTGATGTAGACCGATATATGTTATATATATAAAACAGAGTTTCAGTTTCATTGATGAATGCTTACGAAAACAATGTTGCAAATGTGTCAACGAGATGTCATAATTAACACAACTCATTGTTTCAACAGTACCAACAGCTTATTATAATGTCTGTTGCCTTAAATTTGGCAATATATCAATAAAAATAACTTAAGTCATGTTCCCTGTCAGTATTTATGCAGAAATGTCGGTTTCTTCAAATAGTTATTTTTATTAACTATTTTAAGTGAATAATACCACACAACTATCTTTTGTTTCCATTTTTTGTTCATCTTAATCCATTCTGAAACATATCACACGCGATATTGCTATTCTATTAACCAGTCAAAGCTTGGCATCGCCACATTTAATTTTCCTACATTACACGTACTTAAGCAATCATTTATTATGTCACATTACCATTATTCTATTTTTATTGTCTTATTAATTGTAGCAACTTATGGGACACATTACATGTGGCATCAGTACACTGTTTATAATGATTCGCTTGGTGTTGACACCAATCAGTTTGTTTAATTAACCAACAAAAAAATGAAATAAAGACGAGAAATGAGGACAGATAGGATGTACTCCAATGAAACCGGCGGCTAATGAAAATAAACCACAGGCTATTTCTTTATTGAATGGAGGGCAAAAATGAGGATTTGTCAGACCAATGTGTAATTACTTTATGAATGGCTATTTGACTAAGCATTCCGTTACGTAAACTCCTTTATATAGGCTCAGAGAGCCTGTCATTGCAACTTTATTATGGTTTATGTACTTAAGAAGAATGACATATCAGTTAACATATTCTTGTATTCATCATTTTGTGATCGTTGACAGTGATCCATTTGATATCTGCTGGAGATCGTTGACAGTGATCCATTTGATGATATATGCTGGAGATCGTTGCATGTGGCATGATTAGACACGTAGACATCTACCCTAAGTGCATCTTCATCCCCGTAATCACACATCTTTTGTTCCCAGCTACATTGACACTTTAGAGATGACTTCATCTGCACCAGCACACTACAGTCTGGCCCTTGGGTCTGGTTGTCATCACAATATGCTATTCCGAAACTAAAAAAAAAGTTTTGAATCTATCCCAGTAATAGTGTTGCCCTAGTATGGATGGACCTGTCACAGATCATTGTTTTGACATCACCGTTTTCTCTATCTATATTCTAAGTTTTTTTTAATAATAACAGGTTATATTCGGTCCCTGCAACTATCCTCATTCAGGAAGATATTTCAGAAGCAGAAATGTAAGTATTTCACAGTTTTATTTGCTATATGACATATATACATTTTACTTAGGGTCGTGTGCAAAGCTTCTTACAAAGGACTTATCCTAAAAGAAGAACCAGTCTTGCTCAGCTTGGCACAAACCCTTCGAAATGTGTCGATGTCTGGGACACATTATGTTGCCTTATTTACATGTGTGCTGTGCACCTAATTCAATGATATGACCGGATTACCTACAGTGATATCAAAAGCAAGTTACACAGCTTCTTATGTACAGAAATGCTTCATAAGCATTGTTCGAAACATAGAAAATGCACGCTGCCGTGTAACGCCTGTAGGTTTCGGAGCAGAGTTCGTTTTGCAGCCTCTAACTACAATTACATTGCTGTTGCAAAATGTCTTAGTGGGACAGTCGGTGAGCTAGCTTTCTTGCACTGGCACTCGCAGTGTACCATCTGTGTGATGTATGCACTGGACACTGGGCAGCTCACTGACCACTGACCAATGCACGATGGGACAATTGGTGCCGGAGAAATGGGACGTCGGACAGTATTGCAATTTGTCCGAATTGTCACACAAGCACGGTTCAAGTATCACAGTTTGGCGAAGCACCAGAGAGAGACAGTCAGTACACATGGATTCAATCTGAGTTGTGTCGACGAGTCGTAAGTCTGTAAGTATTGTCCATTCAAGTTCCCGCATGATAGCCTCACATGGATCGTGGCGAATTAAGAAAGTCAATCGATTTCTGGGTCATAGATTCTCCATGCATGAGTAATTCCACTCACATACAAAGAGCTCCTAGCAACATCACACTTCACAAATAGAAACTATCCATTTTGGGAGGTAAATGAGTGACCAAAGAGCTCCTTGTACGTTAGTGAACTCGGGTCACATACGAAACTTGTCCTCTACGTTATTTTCTCTCTGGATGCTCGAACGAATCTACATATCCAGTACACAGTGTGGTCATACAAAGATGGGACTGTTCGTCTCCGGATCCTGCATTTTGCTTGCGACAACATGTCCGCCGTCATCGAAGAACCGCCGGAAGGTGAACTCGAGGAATGCGTGCTCCGGGTGTTTCCCATTCTCCCCGGACGGCTCCTTCTTTGACGAATCGTCCGACGCCGAATCGGGTGCCTCGTCGTAGCTGATCGAATCGAAGTTCGAAGTGTCTGTTGCGTGCCGGATTTTTGGTATGTGCAGCGCCGCCTGCTGGCGGAGACCGGCGAAGTTGATCTCTGCAAAAAACGGATGTGCTTTCACTTCCTGTGCGCCGGAGCAGCCGAGGCGATCTTCGGGCCCGCAGCAGAGTCCCAGGATCAGGTTGCCTGCGGCCGGTGAGAGGTTCGCTTCCTCGGGAATCCGCAAACTTTCTTCCCACCTGATGACCTGGACACAACAGAAACAGGTACGACAGTTAACAACCAACAGCACCAGACGCGTCATAGTACCCAGAAACTACCCACAGCCCACACTCATAAAATGTAGCATTAATTTTAGTTTTTATTATTAATACTTACCATGTGAACACATCTGAGGTATTCTCTCCGATAATATCTTCTCCCATATGATTTACCGTATACATGATGTATAGTAAAAAAAAGTGAAGGTGTCCTCCTGTATGCTAGATGGCAGCACAGAGGTACACCTTCGTCCTCTGATATACCCACATTAACTAATTTAAGAATCCTTTTTTTGTAAAAACACTAATTGAATGAAATAAACTTAGCGAGTCGCTAGTTCGGGTTGAAACCATAACTGATTTCAGCTGCCTGACTTGCGTATCACACACTCAATAACATGTGCACACGCCCGTTTTTAGTCATTCAGTTCATCTGGCACAACTTTTCAGTTACCAACTCATGATGTAAATCCTTATGAAGTTATCTTAGCATCGTTTTGAAAGACGTTACCATTCCTATGTAAATTATATTAATTTTTAACTGAGTACATTTTTACGTTATAAGTGTGTAATGTATTGTTGTAATTATTACACACCTTCATTTGCGTCTCGTGAGGTTGCTGCGCTAGGAATGGCGGCTGACCAACCAACATCTCGTAGAGGATCACCCCAACACTCCACCAATCACAGGATGATGTGTAGCCTACAAACACAAACAGGTCATGTTCACTACTGCTTGCAGGGTCCTTACTACCAGATATACATTCAGAAACAGTTTTAGACCTGTCATTTCTAAGGCAATGTCTCCACAACTGTTGTAAAGATACAAAAGTAATGGTAAGTTCTTACACAGTGGATTATCCAGCCACAGGAATCACAGCCAGGTTCTCTTGACTGAGGGTTGAATGCTGTAGTCACTGAGCAACTGATCTCCACTTGCTGCTCTCTCCACTACTGGCGAAATGTCGCCTGAATATAGCTGATCAGCCGAAACTGAATATAACTGATCTACAGCGAATGAATATAGCCAATCTGCAGTGACTGAATATAGCTGAGCAACAGGGGCTGAATATATCTGGGCTGTGTCACTTCCACTGTTGCATACCAGAGGATCAACGTGGCTGAGTAGTTAGAACAGATTTAACAGTGCACAAGGTCTTGATCAAAGTGAAGTATGGACAATGTAAATGACTTTGAACAGACTAGCACTCCTCCATTTACAAGGCAAGGACCAGGTACACCTCGGAAAAAAACAGGCACACCTACCAAAGAAATATGTTGTCATTATTTGTTAATAATTCATTAATAAAACTTTCAAATAAAAATTGGTGTCAGTGAAGTCAGATCAAAGGAATTATTATCATGGAAGGAAGTCGATATCAACTCTCAAAGGGTTTGTGGAAAACAGAAATGGAACAGAGGATCCAGCTGAAATTGTTTTTTTCAGAATCTCTAAAAAAAATAACAGGGGGAAACACTGGCCTATTTATCTCAGTGTTAAGGAGTAAACGTTAAGGTAGTTTTTTTTATACATATTATAGTTTCCAGTCCTCAGAACTGCTCAGAATGCTTCATACTTTCAAACACCATGTCAATTTTTCTGGGAGCTTTCAGGATCATTCCTACTAGCGTACCAATACCACTCAAGTATACATATCCACCACAGTCTATCGCTAGATGCATGTAGGCAAGGCCCAGCACACCTAGGCAAGGACCAGGCTCACCTAGGCAAGGACCAAGGCCAACAAGGCAAGGACCAATTGTACCTAGGCAAGGACCAATCAAGGACCAGGCACACTTAGGCAAGGACCAGGCACACTTAGGCAAGGACCAGGCTTACCCAGGCAAGGACCAGGCATACCTGGCCAAGGACCAGGCTCACCTAGGCAAGGACCAGGCATATCTAAACAAGGGCCAGGAACACTTAGGCAGCACCTAAACATGGACCAAGCACACCTAGATCAAGAGTCATGCTTGAGTGACAACCAGGAATGACAATCAGCCGTGTCAAACTGTGTCGCTGGCACCTGTCCAACGTGTCATTCAATGCGTTGCCATGGCTACGACATAAAACCAGTGGAATGGGGAATGCAGGCAGTGAGACAAAACAACAGTGGTGTGAGTTGGGCCTGCAACTACCGGGTACAAATTATTAATTACCCAGTCCACGACCTTCAACCTTTCGCAGCACTCAATGGCTTCTGTACATTGGCTTCATTTTGAAGCAGCACAAATACTGGTTACTGCTAAATTTCACAAATCTTTTGATTTTTTGTTGGCTTGTTTTTTGTCAGGTATTCTTTTCACCACACCACAAATACATGGCAAATAATAAAACTACTCCATTAAACATTCTACTGAATGGCAGATACTACTTGTAATAGCTTCATATCGTACTGCTAAATGTACATGATCCGTGATGTTGTATTACGAGAACACTATCTTACACAAATAAAACGTGCCACATTCCACATTCCACAAATAACAATAAGTATAAGTTCCGAGAATGAATACTTAAAATTTGTGGGAAATACATTGGACAGCGAGGATGTACTTTGGTTGATATATCTGTTTTCTTGTGCCAACAAAATTACCCCAAAGACCCTGCCCCTGGCTGTAGCACATATCAACCCCACGGTCCCCACCCCATTGCTTAGGGACGTGTGCTTCAAAGGTCCAACTGTTTTATCACAAACCTATGCTGTATATAATGAGCTATCTATTATAACATCTTAATTGCCCAATAAGTGTTTAACAATCCATAAGAAAAATATGTAAAATTACTGTTAACTGTTTACGAACAATGAACTTGCCTTTCAGCAAAGGCAACCAGATAGTTGAATGGAGTGAAGCATATCAGCAGAGTGGATGGGCACAGTGGAATGGACGGCAGAATGGAACGGATGGGTGGAATGGATGGGCAGAGTGGAACAGACGGGCAGAATGGAAGGGCAGAGTGGAATAGTTGGGTGGAATGGACTGGAACAAATATGTGGAGTGTTTGAATACAATGGAACAGATGGACGAAATAGAACAGATGGTTGAAGTGGAAGAGATAGGCAGAATGGAAGAGATGGGTAGAGTTGATGGGTAGAGTTGGATGGAAGACTGAATGAGTGTAGTGGATGTTTTGGCTATACTCTTGGGTGCCAAATAATAAAATTTAGTGGCATAATAGTAAATAGCATGAGTTCAGTAGAGCGAAGTACTGACATCAATAAAAAATTTAAGTTCTTATATAGCGCTGTACCCAATCCTCAGGATTGCTCAAAGTACTTTACACTTTACTTCCCTGACAGACCTGTTCAATGAGATACCATCTCAACTTCTCTGGGAAGCATCCAGCCATACGCTACAATTATTGTGCGAAGGCTGCTCGTACACATACCCACCACTGTCTATAACCAGGTACTCATTTATACAGCTGAGTGAACTGGAGCAATGTAGCGTGAACAAAACTTGCCCACGGTTTTAACACCGCAGAACAGGATTTGAACCCGGGTTCTCTTAGTCAAGAGTCTGAAGCTCTACCCCTGAGCCACTGCAATACAATCATTACACGTACAATGACGCTAGTGTACACAAGTGTGCAGTGTTTGCTGACGTACCTGATCTGACCAGTACTTCTGGTGCGATGTAGTTGGGTGTGCCGACTAGAGAGTGTGCGAGGCAGCGTTGATGGCGCAGCTTGCGTCGTTCCAGAGGCTTCAGCAGCTCCTTGTTCAACAGCTCCAGGTTCATGTTGGGGTCCATGGAGTCCTGGCGCATGTGGTTGCCTGCGAACACAATCACTGCCGCTCAAATAACCACCAACCATCAAACAAACACAGTCCATCAAGCCACAACCATCAAACAACCACCAACCATTAAACACCCACTATCCATCAAACCTATGACCATCAAACAACCTCTCTCCATCAAACACCCATGGTCCATCAAACGTATGACCATCAAACAACCTCTCTCCATCAAACAACCTCTCTCCATCAAATAACCACTGTCCATAAAAGAACCTCTCCATCAAAAAAACATCCATAAAACAACCTCTCTCCATCAAATAACCAGAGACAGATTCAAATCCTACGCATGATTCGAATCACAAACATAACGTTTGTTTTCAAAATCATTAAGACAGTATTGTATTATGAAACTATAAACCAGACTTAAACGTTTAACTATCTGTAGTTGGCCAAAATAAATGACAGGTGAAAACAATTTTCACACAGAACTTCATGCACAAAACAAAATTTGCCAGTCACACATTGTTTTGGTGGACACGTGAATGTTAACTCATACACACCCCAGTGGACATGTGTTTTATGACTTGAAATAAACTACTACACCTATTTTCAAGGAATAACTGACAATATCTATGATTTTGGAAGACCTTTTTTGCTCCTTCATTTTCGTACCTGTCCACCCACCACCCATCCATGGAGTGGTTAAATTTCTACCTGTCCACAACGTCCAGATGATGGGTGGACAGGTCATTACATAAAGGTATGCTTCCACATCAAAGAAAAAATAAAGATCAACTGCAATACTTTTGACATAGCAATATCATGTCAAATGCCTCAATTATGCTCTATGGTTGACCCAGGGCCCTCAGGTCACACATCAAACCAGTTCTTTTAGTATTCATAGTATTCATTATATTCAAGCAGAGAAACTGTATTAATAAACACCATTCACTGTCATTAGCTCTGTTGTAAATGATCAACATTGTTTACATTTTCTTTGTATAAGAATGGTGACACTTGAGATTTTACTTAAAAACCACCTGCTAAAGCGATTGTAGATTGCACTAGTTTACTTCAAGAGAAACAAATGGAGTTAAACATTAGTAAACAATCTTTAAGTCTGTATTCAGGTCACTTATTAAAATTTAATGAACTCACTTCAGCCACATTAGAAATATTATATAAAACAGAGTTGTACCATGCCCTAATTAAAATGTGTTAGTTCTATTGCTACATTCGTAGTCTCCACTAACCAACTACCAACATATATTGAAACGTTAATATTAAACACTGATCAATATGTAATAAGTTCTTAGCAGTATCATTTTACCTTTAAAAAATATATTTATAAAACTGTTACATAATTTCTGTTTCAGCATTGCCATTTTAATAAAGATTGGGTAAAATGTATCTATAATTAATCACTAATTATGTCATCTAAATATCATTGATTTCTAGCAAACAACAATTAATGACATATTGGTAAACTGGAATCTTGACACGTATAAATCCTACTTGTCCACGTGTACAATGGTAAATGGCACTGTGACACCATTGTAAAGTTACATAACAATGGTCATGATCATACCCATTTCAAACTTTTAAATGGTATCTTCAAGTTTAAAACATGAACAACATAGATAAAAATTAAAATGTGATACTTATATGTTAACATTTCTTAATCATTAGCCCAGGTGGCAGTAATGCAGTGGTGACCGCAAAACTATTGCTCTCAATGCCTTTATTAGGTACCACAGCTCTCCAGTACTGTGCCACTCAGCAAGAGCCAACTTTTCTACGAAACCACAAATCTGTTAGGTACAGCTGAGCAAGCTAGATGCCAACCTCTGTGAACCACATATGTATGTGAAGGTTATGCAAACAAGCATCCAAATGTAGGACAATGGTCATAAGCACTAGGGATATACAATGAACAATAAGCACAGTTCCAAATTCAGAAAGTTCACAACCCAAAGCTGAATGATACAAACAACTAGAAAGAAACATTGTTATTAAATTTCTCATTCATGTCCCAGTGTAAAATATATGGTACTCTCCAATGCAAGAAAGATGGCTATATCTCACGTCAGATCACAGTAGGAAATATCTCTGTTCATAAACCAGTTGCAAACCAGGACACTGATAACTTCATTTTGAACCAATTACATGAAACACCTAGCACTGGGGATGAAGAGGATAAGTAAGTAAGTAACCTAGCATTTCAACTGGCATAACATACATCAACACTAATACACTAACTTTACAGTATCGTAATTGCATCTCCTCTGAGGTGCCAGAATCCACACATTTTCTATAATTATATTGATTTGTTACATTAGCAAATGTCAGTAATACCTGAAGTTATTTACATCTTTTTGTATGCTCTAGATACTCTTCACTAAGGCTTTTCTCGAACTTGTGAGAATTGAGTGGTGAACCACTCTCCTCCAAAGAATGATAGCTTGTGAATGTGTCTATAAGATCAAAGAACTAGTGGTAATAACTGCTGTTGTTTGTTTACAGAGACATGCTTTAAAAGATTAAACATGTTATCCTGGCAAAAGCAGTGACTTCTGCAATGGCAGCCCGATGTATGCTTACCTTTCTGGTAGTACTTGGAATTATGCGTCCACCGAAATCCTGTGCACAGGCCAAAGTCCGTCAGTTTGATGTGACCATCTTTGTCAATGAGAATGTTATCCGGCTTGATGTCGCGATGAATGAACCCCATCTTGTGCACGCTCTCAATCGCGAGCACCAGCTCCGCTATGTAGAAGCACGCGAGCGGCTCCTCGAAAATCCCCAGTTTGATGAGCAAGCTCATGAGGTCGCCGCCGGGGATATACTCCATCACAAAGTACAGATTGTCCTTATCCTGGAACGAGTAGTACAGCTTCACCACCCACTCGTTGTCGGCCTCCGCGAGGATGTCCCGTTCGGCCTTCACGTGCGCCACCTGGTTGCGCTGGAGGACATCGTCCTTGCGCAGCGTTTTCATCGCGTACAACTGGTCGGTGTCGCGCTTCCGAACGAGCGCGACCTCGCCGAAGGCGCCGACGCCGAGCCGCTTGATCTTCTTGAACATGTCCTTGTCGAGCTTCGCCCGCTTCAGCCGCAGGTAGTTCGACTCCTTCTGCTGCAGCATCTTGCGCATCTGCTGCTGGGCGTCGTCCGAGAGCCCCACCTTCGTCATCTCCTGCTGTAGTTGAACGCGGCGTGTCACGCGCTGCTGATGCGACTTGAGCACGTTCTCCACGTGCTGCTCCATGTAGAACTTGTACGCCTGCGGCGAGAACACGCGCAGCTGCGTCTCGCACCGCTCGGCGTCCTTGCGCCGCGCATCGGCGCGCCGCTCCGGTTTCGGCGACGTGCACATGTGCTTGCCCTGCTCGTTGGTCGCCTCGCCGCTGCCCTCGTGCTCCAGCGCCACCGAGACGTCGTCGCTCGTCTCACTCGCCTGGTCAAACTGTTTGTCTGTCTTTATTGCGATGCTGCAGTTTGTCGCCACCGCCGCGGCACGCTCCATCATCTGAGTCTGCTGTAGTTGTAGCTGGAGCTGTTGTAGTTGGTGCTGCTGCTGCAGCTGCTGTTGCTGCAGCTGCTGCTGCTGCTGCAGCTGTAGGTGTTGCTGCTGCTGCTGCTGACTGCGCGTCTGCTGCGACGACGTGTGTCTCCCGGGGTATGGCGGCGGAGGCTTGTCGGGAATATCCGAGTTTGACGACGGTGTGGACGTGTTTGAAATGACGGACATCGGGGACTGGTTCCAGGTTCGCGGGACGGGCGACTCGGACTGCGGCGTCGAGTTCGGGGTGTAGGGGCCTGGCATGCCCTGCATTGGGGCGTTCACGCCCTGCTGTCGCAGCTGCATGGGTGTGCTGCCCCCGTGTGTCTGAACGTGGAACTGTATCGTGCGGCCGGCGTGCTGACCGGCGAGACTCTGCAGCTGGCTCGACGTAAGTCCACCGTACGCGGACTGCGTGCTCGCGCGCCGTGTGATGTCGAACTGCACGCCCTGGCCACCCGCCGCCGGCCCGTAGCCGTTCCCCCAGCCTGCAGGGGCGCCACCTGGCGGGTTCACCTGGGCATGCACCGACGAGATATAGTTCGGCTGCTGCTGGTCGAGCGCGTACTGTTCCGTGTGACTGTCCAGTAGTACTGGCGGCGGCGCCGTCGCCGTCTGTAGTTTCGGCTTCTGCACCTCGCGACTCTTCACCTGCTGCATGAAGATGGGCGGCTGCACCGCGCCCCACGCCCGCACGGGCATGGGCTTGGGCGTCCGCGACTGCTCCGCGAGCATCTGATTGGGCAGTGACATCGGCGCCGGACTCGGGCTATGGCTGGACAGCGGCGAGTGCCCGTCGACGCACAGGCCGATGACGCGAGACGACGGATCGTGGGTGCCGTTTGACAGCGACTGGCCGGCGGTGCCGTGCACCACCTGCAGGTACGCTGGCGGCTGGGTGTACAGGTGGGCCGGCGTGCTGTGCGCCGCCGACATCACGTACGTGTTCCCGCCGTCTGAGTAGCTCCCGCCCTGTAAGACAGTCGTCGTGAGGTGCGGATGAGGCTGGGACTGCGACGCCACCGACTGTGGGGAATGCATTATCACCGGCTGCCGACCGCCCTGCGACGACATCGAATACATGCCGCCAGGGGGCACCCCGTGCATGCGGCCGTTCGTGTCGCGCTGCACCTGCGCCGGTGACATCCGCCGGATCATGGTCTGGACATGTCCGGGCGACACTGCCACCTGCTGCTGGTACAGCTGGTACTGGTCACCACACTGGGGCACCCTGGGGGGCACGCCCCGAGGGGGCAGTGGGGGCGGGGTCTGGCGGTCAAGGTGGTAGCAGTGAGTGGTCGGGCTCTCTGACCGGCAGCTCGAGTTCTCCGAGTTGCCCGGACTACTCGCTGTGCTGTACTTCTCCTCGAAACTCGGCTTGCGATTCACCTTGAGCCCATAGGTGCCAAGGGCTGCAGACAACACAGGAGTGTATGTTTAGCTGAACTTCAAATTGCATTTTAAATACTATTAGAATACAAAGATGTAGATTAAATCAGTTTTTATATACTTTTTAATGGAAATGCTTAAGTTTGTTGAATAAATGATACTGAATGTTCTGTATGACACAAGTTTCAAATTGAAACCAACTGCAACACTTCAAATACAGCCTTCGCCAAGAACGGATTTTAATCAGAAAGTTGTTAATTAATTTATTTATCATTGCTGTTATTAAGGCAGACAAAATTGTGAAATGTTTACTCAATTGCATTGTTGTTTTTGAAGGAATTTTTATTTTGGGTTAGATTCAAGATTCAAAAAACTTTATTATCCGTTTAAAAACATATTAAAAACGGAAAATTGTCTTTAGTGGGGGATTTGTTTTATGTAGTAGTCTAGAAGCTACTCAGCCTAGCTAGTTGAGTAATAATAATAACATTCAAGAAACATTACACACAAATTATGATAAATTGCAATGTTCACTAAAGCTTATGTTTATTTTTGGTCATTTGGGTCAAAGGTCCAATGGACTTATTGTATCACTTTGTGTCCACCATGCGCCATTTGCTCCCATATCTGAGACCATTGAGAATGTATTTTTATTTTAATGGTACATGAGACATATACACTACATACATGGACTTTTATACAGTATTTATTTTCACAATGTTCAGCATTTCTGGCTTTCAATTACACAACTTACAATTGTTGGTTTTCGTGTAGCCGTTGAGTTTCTGGATGACCTCCAGCGCTGCATCGAGACTCTTGTTTCCTGAGAGTTTGAGGGCACGGGCTCCCACCTCCTGTGACAGAAAAGTAACATTGGTAAGTTTTTACATAGCGCTGTACCCAATCCTTAGAATTGCTCAAAACACTTCATAATTTATTCCCTGGCAGACCTGCTCAATCGAACGCCATTTCAACTTCTATGGGAAGCATCCAGCCACCCTGCAATTAATGTGAGAAGACTATACGTCATAGCTTTATGTAGAGGCCCGTCCACCCGTCATTTGGATGGGTAAAAACAAATATGGACGGGTAGAAATATGGTTGGACGGGTGATGGATGGGTAAAAAATAAAGGAGCAAAAAAGTCTTCCAAAACCATAAATATTGTTAGTTATGCCTTGAAAGTGAGTGTAAATGGTGTCGCATGTGTGTTTGTAGCCCATTTCAGGTCATCAGGCTCATCTGAAAGTTTGTAAATTTGCTTACCAGTTAACATCCATGTGTCCACCAAAACATGCATGACTGGCAATAATTTTATCCTGCATAAAGCCCTGCTATACGTACAGATATTCACTACTGTCTATAGCCAGGTATTCATTCACACGGCTGAGTGAATTAGAGTAATGAAGAGTGAACAAATTTGCCCTAGGGGTTTCTTAGTCAAGAGTCCGAAGCTCTAACCATTGCACTACTATGCTAAAACGTGTTTTTATTACACACTGCACAACAGACACGTACCCCAACAAGTCTAAACCAACCATTTTAATGTCAGCCGTTTACTACAAACGACATTCCTTGTGTGTAATTTTTTTACTCAAACGACTATTACACTGTGTGCCGATTGTCGCATTGTGCACATGACTAATGTCAGAAACGTGTGACTGTTTCCTCTCACTACGGCAACAATGTTCTTATGTCACACACACACACACACTCACAAAAAGTCGGCACGTATATTTTATATAATTCTACACCAATCTGCACATTCCTGCAATGCTCTGAGAGCGCGGCAGTGACAAAGCGCCATCAAAGAGAAGGAACACCACCGGCTGACTCACGGCAGATATCTGTCTGGGTCACATGACGTGGTCACATGACTCACCTCAATACATCCACCCTGTCTGTGTTATTTCTCTTAGGCCAACATCAGGTACAAATTAATTACCTGTGTGTACACGTAAGCTCACCTCGACACGCACCTTACAATGGCCCTGACAATAGCGTGGAATGACAATGGCGGTCTGTCTGACCGGTGTACACAATGACCCCTGGTCAGAGTGCATGGTTTACACGGTTTAGGCAGAGCTATTTCAAATCAACAGGAACAGGGGTTTGCAGGGTGGAATGTTAATTAATAGCACACACAGCTGGGGCGGCTCAGAACTTGATTACAGGACAAATATGCCACAGCCATTGGTGGACAAGATGACCCATGAGATCAAATGAACTCGTACCCTAGCCCTAGCACCCTACCCCTAGTACCCTACCCCTAGTACCCTACCCCTAGTACCCTACCCCTATGTCGACAGGTATATGAATGACAAGAATGCTATTGATTCACTGGTGGTTGTGATAACTTGATATATATTGTATAATCTGAATAAATACTATTACAAATATCTACAAAATCAGGACACTTCTGTGGGGTATAGGTTTAAAAAAGTAAGTGTGGATGTTTTCATTGCATATATTATCTGCCATAAAATATCTCATAAATACATCACTATTATTGGTAAATATGAGGCAAACAATCAGGAGTAAATAAAGACAAAAAGAAGACATTTGACCTGGGCACTTGGGATGAGGTGCACTTACAATGATCAAATTAACTCTCTAGTAAGTAACACACACATGTAGAAAATAACCGATTAACAGATTCAAATTCCAGACAATTATGCGCGTCCTATGCACCACTGTAAATAATTAGTTACCATTTGTCATACCCCCTTTCCACATACACTGTATGTACCCCATATACCCACTTGACTCTAGTTCTTTCACCCCGCCCTGCTGTGTTTTCTTCACCCCACCATATCAGCTATGGGGTGTTTCAAGTGCAAGACCACCCATGCTACACCACTTGACCAGGTGTGACCCAATCTCTGACCTACGAGAACAAACTTTCACTCAGAAAAGAAAATAAATGACTGGTGCAAAGTATTCACCAGTGACACATGTATGTGATTTTATCAGTATCTGGCAGAGATTTAAAAAACTCTAACATAAATTGTTCTTTTCATATTAACTATTTTAACATGACTGTCTTATGTCTTAAATTAAATGACTTTTCACTTTAAAATTGAGTGTTTTACAACAATTATCCCATATTAGGGTTTAAAATAAAATTACGGAATAAAACATAATATAATTAGTTAGGGAATGTAACATTAAAATATCATCTTCCCTTATTGTTCTCTTTGTGTTATTAGATATTATTTGCTTTGATTTGTATGTATTGAAAAGAATTACAATAAATTTTATTTTAATTTAAAACTGCATAATAATATTTAGCACATTTCAGTCGAGCACTGGCATAAAACTATTACAGCCTGTATTTAGATTTTATTACAAATACATGTAGTATATAATGACAGAAATTAGTTTTGATGCCATGAAGGCAAAATTCCATAACTTTGCGGCGAACTAAAATTCTGAGAAAATAATTTTCTCCCTGGCTGGATGACTTGTGTGCTTCATGTAAGTATACGGATTCTCAATAACCTGATCATACCATCCTAGTTCACTTGCCATTTGAACCTTCTTGTCTTGGATAGAAATGTTGCAAATATTTTCTAAAATTACATTAACGGGTCTGCATTACTAAGGTCTACACACCCTGGTGTATTCGTGTTTTGTTGCCATCCAAACTCTAGATCCTGGATCAAGCAACACCATAAATGCCACCTACAAGTTTCATGATACCCTAGTTTTTAGAGTTGGGGATGTCGCTAGACTGGGGCCCCCTAGACTGGGGCCCCTCCCAGAATGAGGCCCTAGTGTGGTCTAGAAATCGGACATCTAATGCAGACCAATTGCAGGACTTGAAACAAGTACACTTTAGAAGCAAGCTTAGAGGTGCACAGCTCAGCACTGACATGTTATGCCTCTAGTCTTCCTTTCCATAAGAATCTTGCATTCCTATACAAACCTGTCAAGAACAATCTCAACACCATTTTAGGAGCTCATAAGTCTTGATTTTGATCTTTAAAAATATTTTTGGCTCCTTAACAGTTATCTTTAAAGTTTAATACAAAGTTCCGTCAACACTTAGACAAGTCATGTCACCAGGACACCAGTGTGTCCTGAAAATAGTCTCCTTAGTAACATAGCAATGATTCTTTTTAACAATGAATTCCCATTTTGAGCTCAATATTTTAGTACAACTGTGAACAGTTCCCTGGACTTGGGTTTGAAAATCAACAGAATGCACATTGCAGAATGAGAATAAGCACTGGTATTTGCACTGGTTATAATTATGCCTGGACGACCAAAGAACGACCACTGTAAAAGGAGAACTCAAATGGCTGCTTCTGACTTCTGAGCTGGGGTCAGGCTGCAAAGCAAGCTGCAGAGAGGGCGAAATGGAAGACCCTTGTTTCCGCCCTATGTGGCAGTGGGCATGAAGAGGATTAAGTAAGTAAAGTCAGTAATAATTATACCTCAACTTATCTTTAGGTAACTCGAGCTAAACACGTCCCACATGTGTATGGACTATATTTATAGAGAACCTTCGGGCTTCCACGCTAGAGTCACATGACTAGAGAGTCACATGACTACCAGCCAACATTCTTCACGACACAAAGGCATTGTCAAACAATAAAACCAGCCAACAATACTCTCCTATCTTCTATCACCCACAGCAACGAACAGCGATTCCACCAACCATCGCATTGTATAATCACCCCACATGACACAACAGGTCTTTCAATTTTCACCCACTGGCCCCGGGTCATGACCTTTTCCACGAGCCCCAATGTTCGTCTGAGATTATCGCATCGATAGTTCCAACCGGCTGCCCTGAAATTATGCTATCAGAAAACGTAAATCTGCCGTGCGACGATGCGTGTCGTGCGACGGTGCGTGTCACACATACACGGACACCGAGTACAGACCAGGAGAATACACCAAGTAACCTGGAACGGTTCCCAGACACGGCAGTGGTCAAATCCCTCGACTACGTAATCTGTGTATTTACAGAATGTAAATATGTGTACAGGGGCAGGGCGACTACCCAGGAGAGGCTAGGTGGGTCATGGTAGGTACACGGCTGACAGAACAGGAGATATTTGAGGATCGGGCAACGGGCGGCCTTGGGCACTGCCGCACGCCTACCTACAGTAACCTACCTACCCGCAGTTGCGCAGGCAAAAGTCACGTAGGAGGACCTGGTTTGTTCGTTCGTCATTAACATATCTACACGGGCATTCCACAGTCACAACCAAAGTAATTATAACTAATCCGTTCAGATCGGCTTCACTTCACTGATCCCGCCAGTGGTACCGGCAGGCTATGTTTACTGATTCATACCAGCTGGGTGCAGCACCGATCAATGGGCATTTTTATTTCTCCTTTCAGTGCAGGCCTGCTAACAACAGAATAAAGCCCTCTGGAATGTGACCGTGAGAGCTATCTGTGTGGCAGTATAAATAATGCACATGTAGAAACGTGTCTGGATTGATGGACACGTGTTATGTTCTATTCACCATTCATGTCTAGATTCCACGCCGCATTCATCAGCGCGATCGTGACGCCACCAATTGACAACCAATCGTATAGCAATCTAACAGCATAATAAACAAACAGTGTTCTCATCAGAAAGTGGACTATGTAGTTACTGGACTCAGGCACTGAAACACTGACCGAAAACTTAATCACTGAATGTAAGAATGCGGAGATGCTATCTACTCGACTGACCTAAAGGGGAATGCACTAACACACCCCTGGTGAGCCGGGGAATGCAATAAGACAGCACAATGTACTGTCCAACAGCCTTGGAATCTCATAAGCCACTTCAGGAGTACACACCTTATCCCGTTTATGTACACAACAGATAGGTTCATGCAACAAAAATTTCGGCTATCATGATTTTATAATCCAGGCATCAATGTAAATGTAACCAAATATGAAATTAAATTTAATTGGGAATGTGGTGTGCATTGTAGCAGTGAAAGCTAACACCTGGGTCATAATACCAACGACAACAACCTAGCAAAGAGGCAACATCATCATCACAATCCAGACAGGAGGCACAGGAGATGATACTGCAACAATATCTTGTTGTAAACTAACTAGGCAACGACACAGAAGTGCTTTGAACAAGATCGGTCATTTAGACGGAAAGTTGGAACGTTTTAACAATAAATCATTGTCAACATCTGAACATCAACAAAGGCTAACTCAGCTGGTCTTCTTTAAAAAATTCTACCCACATATTCCCCATCATGTAGATACTGTTATATATAAACTGCATTTATATATTTAAATGTTTGAATTGGTTAATCTTCTGTTACAAAAACAACAGTGACCACATTAATGATTACGTAAACAGTAAATTATGTATGGCCATCATTGGCATAGTATATAGTACACACACTACTTCTGAGTGACGAATCACTGCGTGTCAGCCATTGACACGCAAGTGCAGGTCAGTGCCACCTAGTGCCCAGGTGTGGCTCTACACATACCTGCAGACCAACATACCTGCAGACCAGAGGCAAGAAAAACAGAAATCACTGACAACATTCTGAAATCACAACCTTTGCTTATTACGTTATGTCTTAACGTTACGATTGCCTGGTGGACAGAAGAACACCGTTCTATAATCAAACTTCAAAGTACCTATATTGTACAGCTGCACTGTGAAGTATAAGCTAACCAATAAGTCTATATTGCCCAAAACAAGTACTTTAGGTTTAGTGACATGCAATACTTTAAAGATTTAGTTTCAGGTGCAGCTATCCTAGGCATGCAGAACAATTCCTCCCATCTGTATATTACAATAAGTTGAATAACTCATGTACTATCTGTGCATAAGTAGACTGAAACTAAATTATTATAATTCATTCCAAATTTTAATACAGCACCAACGCTGCCACTGCTGTGTAGAACCTGCAGCCAGCAACTTGATGGAAAATAGCCTTGAGGAAGATTTACTTGATTACTTTTGAGTTTGTGCATTTGGCAGCAGCCTTCACCAACACTGACCACATTCATAAATACATGCAATGTCAACCGGTACAATGGAATTAATTGTGCCAATCTATTATTTCCAAAATGTGTGCGGTATAAACATCTGACTGGAAGAAACTGCTGACCGCCGCCGTACACAGCTGTTTTGGGCGATGTTGGCAGGTGTCCAAGACAGCAGGAGTCAGACCACATTTGTATTTTCCACAGGCGACCATTATAAGTAACGTTTCCTTCATTTCGTACTATTAGTACTAATCTTGATGAGATCTGGTATTGACAATTTCATAGCATATTTTACCCTCGATAGCCAGAAGTTCTGTGAAAAATTTGTGAACCTGTGAATTTGTGAAACCTTACACCCATCCATTTCTGCTTGAACCACCCACGGATTGCCCCCCCCCCTGATTACATCACCAAGCAAAATGACAACTGTATTAACCATCCCTGTAATATAACCAAATTATACAGATATTTGGTGTTAAGAAACATGTAGTGTACAAAATATAAACTGCTCACAGAAATTCAGACAACCTGCATAATGCTGTTTCTATAGGGTACTCTTTGGTCGGGTAATGGCGGACGAACACCTTATTGTGGTCTTACATCAGCTAGTGGGCCTAGTCTCACACAACAATCTCAACAGCACATGATGTTGCAATCATTAAACTCCGGCAATCTGGTGAAATGGGGTGTCTAATGGCCCCAAAACACAGCAATTGCCCCAGACAAAGACCCAATAATGGCCGGTGGGTGAGCACAGTGACAGAGATGTCCCAGTTCACGTTCACTTAGCCGCGGTGCACACGTATGCAATTCAACGTGCAGTAAACATGTTTACAGATGACAAACCAAAGCGTTTATGTACACATAACTGCAGCCAGTGCATTCTGGCGGCCGCATTCATACATCTGCCAGTTGTCGTCAAACACAAAGAATGTCACACATATAGTAAGTTTTAATTATATCCCAACTATCACGTTTCAGTATAAATGTCTTGAGCACAGAGTTGGAAACATTTATTGTCTATTCGCATGCTTCTCATTGAAATATTACCATAGCTACCGTACAAATACCAACATTTGAATGACACAACCTGTCCTTTTTATGGGATTTTTTCCCTTTAAAATGTCCAATATAGTCATAGACATGTACCTTTATGTGTGTGTATCTGGACTTTAAGCAAGTTAAACATTTTGCCAGTCACACATTTTGTTGATGGACACGTGGATGTGAACTCGTAGATGTAAGGTAAGCCAGCTGAGACGTATTTTATGACCTGAAATAAACTATAAACACACATTTTCAAGGCATAATTGCCAATATATGTTGTTTGACAAACTTTTTTGTTCCTTTATTTTTTTCCCACCACCTCTCCATGTGTGTGTGTGTGTGTGTGTGTGTGTGTGTGTGTGTGTGTGTGTGTGTGTGTGTGTGTGTGTGTGTGTGTGTGTGTGTGTGTGTGCGTGCCACATCCAGTCTGAACATGCCCAGAGTGAATAGTGTCAAATTCTTTGCTCCTCGTATTTCTGCCCGTCCATTTACCTATCCACCCTAATTTGTATCCATCCAAAACTAACCTTACTCATCGAAATGACAGCTGGATGGGTCTCTAGATATAGCTAGATGCATATGACATAAAATGTGATCCAAATATAACTTACACCTGAGCCAAAGGGTGGAAATATATGAAGACAATCTTTCTGCAAGGAATGAGCTGACCCTTAAGGTTTTATTTTCAAAGGAAATTAAAATTTAAAACTGCAACTGTCCATTACAAAATCACTTTGCATGACATATTCAAAACAAAACATTTGTTTATAAATGCAATAAAAGCGGTGAAACAATGCTCTGTTTACAATGCCTTACCTTTGCTTAAATAGTAGATGGATCCATACAATCAGCCAAAAGCAACTAAATAAGTACATATACACACACTGAAAGTCTTAAGAAAAGACAACAAAATTTCCTCTGAAATCTTCCCTTTCTCAAATCATGACTGTGTAAAATACTGGCACTGTACCAGGCAGTGTTGACTACAGTGCACTGTGTCAGACTTGACCACTGAGGAAGAAATATATGTAACACATATCAAATAGGGATGTAATGACAGCTGCAACAGTGACAGTGACAGTGACAGTGACAGTGACAGTGACAGTGACAGTGACATGAACGCACAGGCTGATATGTGGAACCAGTGTACAAAATACAAGCCACATGACCAATGAATGGTCCTACTGATGCCTTGGCCATAGCAATTCAATTCATACGCATACACTTAGATGAAATACAAAAACTGGAACTTGAAATTGAGTTAAATCTCGTGAATGGTAACTTGCTTCATAAATCAATTTAAGTAAGAAGTCAATCACAATTCACATATCGCTATGAAGCATTGTGACAAAGAGGTCGCCATAGTAATTCTCACTGCTTTAGTAATAAACAACCATTAACATAACAAAATTGGTCACAAAGCTAACAGATGGACCATATCAATGGTATATACCAGGATGCTCTGGTATTTCCAAGAAATCAGTCCAAAATAGCATCGAAGAAGAGCCGTTCTTTTCCAAGAATACCAAAGAATTTGTGTGAACTAGTAGTAGATTGAACAGTTTACTACCAGATGTACCGTGAGAGTGTTTATGTTCTACACACTGACCTGAAGACAAGAGTTTTCTAGGGTAATAAGTTCACAGTAATCTCAAGGTGTTCTCCATGGAGAATGCTGGAAAACATCCATTACCCAGAGAACCACCAGAAGCAACACAAGGAAGTAAACATACTTTTCAAAACAACATGTCCTGTATAAATTTGTAGTTCATGGAGTATAGCCATCATAACGCAGACTGTCATTATTGATTTAACACACAAGCTGCCCATAGCACATACGTAAGCAAGTGCAGTAATGACTGCCTTTCAGTTTCATTAGCGTATACATTATTTACAACGTCAATTATAGAACGTTTCAGATTTCAATTATGTTTGTGCCAAACATGTCCAGTATGAGAAGTGACTGTAATATTTGTGATGAAACAAGTGCAATAAACAAGGAGAACTGTGTGATTTGCCCAGAGACGTCTCAGGTAAAAATTAATACGATTCACCACCACATATGCAGATCAATGGGACAGTCATTATTAGAAGTAATAATAAGTCTTGTATCTCTAGGGTTATCAAAGTATCTCAACTCCACCCTCTAGGCTCCTATGTATTTCACATGTAACATGCCATGCCAAAATTAGTATACCTGGGACCCCCCATAGACTCTCCATGGCAGCCCCCTGGAATTTCTAAACCCCTGTGAGTGCCACACCTCAAGGAGTATGAGAATCTTTCATTTATTTCACAAACAACAACATTTTCTGTATATTTTAAAGGTGTCATTTGTGTCAATAAAATATTGTTGATTTAAAAAGATCTGGGAGAGGTTGTTGAGAATTACCATGAACCAAGCTATCACATGAATAAGCAGCTTGGTAGTGAACACTGACAAGAGAGGGAGGGAGGGAGGGGTAGGGGTAGGGGTAGGGGTAGGGATGGTGAGGGAGGGAGGGATAGGGATGGGTGGATGGATGGAGTGAGTGAGTGAGGGGTGGAGGGACAAAAGATATTATTTACATTGTTACAATGAATGCAAACAAACGTGTCAAGGACTGTGACGGTTACACGGTTCTTCATGCACAAGCACACACAGTCACACACCGCTAGTGTAAGCCTTTCCACCCACCCACCCACTGACTCTGACCATCCCAGAAATCAGCTGGCTCCAGGGGAGAAGTGCAATGTGCTAGTAGAGCCTACTCCAGCTGCAGCAGGGACCAGAAGGCTGACAGGAAACAGCTGCTGAGATGTTGGCACTGCTGCTGACTCATTCTCCCTATTGATGTAAGTTGGGATAACAGTGCCCAGCTAACACAGAGCACCTGTAGGCAAGTCACCTTGAGATTACCAACCAGTCAGCAACAGACCTGTTTGTCAGCGAGGCACAGGAAATATGGCACCGGCATGCAGGAAAGCACGCACTTTTGCATACTAATGTTGACAGACTGGAGTGTATTTGTAAGGGGCTAAACATACTAGACCATCTGTGTTTTAAAACCCATGTTGTTGGCTTCTTGCTGCCATTTAACTCTGTGGTTGCTGCACGTTTCTTCCACGCGAACACACTGACTGCTTGATTATGGTGTCACTTGTTTATAATATTCAGTTCTCTGTAGAATTGCAGAGCTCTATGGTGTTCTCTATTAGACTGAGTAGTATTTCTAGACTTCTAGTGTGTCAACAGACAGTATACATCCTCCTCATATGTTGTTTTATGGATTACAGTTTGTTTCGATCAGTCGTTCTCATTAAAAGCCTGCCTTAGAGGTGAATAACTTGAGACCATGAAATCACAGGGAACTAGAATAAAATGTCTTCAATTGCCTGTCTATAAACAACAAAATTATCTACACAAATACCAGGATATTTTGTGCACAAACAGCCTTTCTGTAAACAACTGGTCAACTATGTGGAATGTGTTGTCCAGACGACATTTGCATGTGTGGTGACACTGACATACCTGTGATTATGTGTCACCTGAGAGCACAGGATGCAGGAGAAACTAGAGAGTAGTTAAAACTTGGGGAAATCTATCACTTGTCACAAAATTAGTAGAGGGTCCTAAAAAGTGTCGTAAAATTAAATTAATTGTGAATAGATTGCAAACTGTTCAGTGGATGGCTCAGGAAAAGTTGTCAACCTGTACAGAGTCAAGTGATTGACAAAGAAGGTAAATGCCAAAATGCGGCACTCATGCAATCTAGAAAATGCAGACGAAACGGATGGATGTTTTTAGTGTTCAAAACAGTAAACACTTTGTATGTTGAGGAAACCACGAGATTGGTTTAAACAGGTCATGTCTACCACGGGAAAGAATCCTTCTGAGTACAGCACTCGTATCAGCAGTAGCAGCGGAAACACAGCAATCTAAAGAGCTACCAATTTAGAGGTCATTTGTTCAAGGTTGGGGTGTTGCCGGGGTGTTTAAAAAAGCAAATTACATTCACTTGCACTTCCAGTTCCGCATACCGCGTGCATGTATCAGACCTACGCCTAGGCCACGGCATAACAACGACACATCACATTCAAAAGGTTCCATTTCACATATAGGTGTGTCTTACATTCATGATACATTTTCACGGAGGTATGTTCTTTACAGAATACAGTACAAGAATATATTTTATAAATTTATAGTATTCCATAGACCACAATGACTGTATCAGTGTATGTATTCATACAAAACTAAATTATCTGCTGTCCAAAAAGTTGATAATTATACAATGTATGTGCAGAAAAAACAAATCAATGACATTATTACTTGCAAACGAGTCCTGATGATGCATGAATTTTCCTCTTATTCAACTATGTACAGATGCTTCTGACTGCGTTTGGTAACATCATCAATGAGATGTTAAACTTGATAACAGATTTCTAATAACAGGTGTCCAACATATAGGAATAAAGAAAAACCATAGATTATACACTACACAGAGAAGCTCCTACCCAGTCTCAATGACCCCACAAGTCACCCCACTCACAATGACCCCCAAACAAAGCAGTCTACAACCCCTGTTTAGAGCACCCAGCATGAGTGCTCAACAAGGGTTTCATTGATCATTGATACAGCAGAAAAGGCAACAATAACACTACTAAGCCATCAGTGCCCAACAGGCACATCCAACTGGTATTGTCATGTACTCTAAAAATACAAAGCATATGTTATCACTCAATCATGCTCAGACAGTGGTGCAAGGCAGTGATAAGACTCTCTTCAGGCACCCCAACTAGACTAATTTATAGCCTGACCAAGATCCTGAATAAGATTTCAATGACAGATCGATTTCAAGTCTTGTAATGGCTGCATGACCAGACTCATTCTCCAGCACATTGTCACCAGACATTTTCATTGCTCTGTGATTAAGTGAACTGTTGTAGATGTCAGATCAATTTGTCTTCTCATGTGAATGAACAGAGCTATGTTAATAGTTAACCGCTGCACAAATAGACCAACGAAATGACAACATTAGTCAATACTAGGGATGGGACGATACATATTTTTTATTTTCGGTTCGATTTTCGATATTTGACCCACGGTTCGATATATTCACGATACTTTTCACAACCACGCCACCTATCACACACAATTTTTAATGAACAATTTTAAGTGCAGTACAGTGGAACCCCTCATTTAAGACCGCCCCCCCCCCAGATCCGAGTTGGGCGGTCTTAAAAGAGGGGTGGTCTCTCATGAGGGGTTTGCAACATTCAACACTAGGGGGCGCTTACAACCACTAAGTAGTAAAATACACAAAATAAAAAGGAGAAAATAATAAACGAGACAACATAAAAATTATTAAATAGAAAATATTTATTCTGTTTATTTTATGTGTGACACGTTTCAGTATAAGTTTACTTTTGAATCGGTTTTTTTAAATAATATCTGTTAAAGAGTATCCTCATTTTTATTTTTTTTTAAATAATATTTGATATAAATACTATTCTCAGTTAATTTATTACAAATTCGGTCTGAGGGGCTAAAAAGTGCTGCCACCTCACGGCGTCTGGGTAATCGCACCACGGTCGCCATTTTGTTTTTCTTTCCAGTGCAGCAAAACGATCTTTTACTTTCTGATCTAATCATGAAAACGACCTCCTACAGCCACGAAACTTCCTCTCTAATAACTCATATTACATATACATACGCTAGGTCTTAAAATTAAATCATTTAAATTGCTGTGACGAATAATATTTACAAAACAAAATCGTGCTAAACTAAAGTCGACATCGCCGGCGACTGTTACGCGAAGGCCGTAGGCGTAGATTACTGTGGCGTTACGTCGATTTTTTATCGCGGTGTCGCTAAATCAGTTATCTGAATTCAGGTGTTATCCTAAACTAACCTAATACTTAGCCTAAGTTTCTAAACTTTAATCGTACACAACTTTCTCAGTGGTGGCCATGTTCGCCATGTACGGAAACACCGATTAGGCGATGACGATGTGCCATTTATCAAAATCGAAAAAAAATGCGGTACGCAAACTGACGACGGTGCACCGAACCGTGAGCCTTAAAACCGCGAATACCGTGAACCGCGATTAATCGTCCCATCGCTAGTCAATACACATAAACATTAGAACCATCTACATAAATGTGGACAGCTTCCATTTATTTTGGAGCATAGTACTTGAAACGTATGAAGTAAATTTCTTACAAAACAACCCAATCCTGGAGCAACAAACAATTTTATATAAAATAAATTAATGAGGTATGGACATGTGTCACATTTTATTTATTTATTTCAGCTGTTTATTTTTTATTATGGATTACCTTTAAATAATATTCCAATGACAACCTGTCCAGATTACCAAGATTTGCTTCTTTAAAGTTTGAATATACCGCATTTACCTTGCAGTGGTTCATGAAAAAGATAACTAAGATAAATGTTTTTCTAAGTACTAAACCTTGCCACAGCAACTGAGAATAAAACGAGGCCTATTCATCATCTCTTGCCTGAATGAGTAGGAAGAAACGCTGCGTTTTTGTACGTATTGTGCATGTGTGTGTATGATCAGTGACTCACGCCAAAGCCAGCAGTCATACACTGTGCACAGTGCCACAGATACAAGCTGCCTGGCGCATGTACACGCCACACGGCATACCAATGTATCAGCGGCACAACAATGAAGACCTCTGTCGCAGTGCGAAATGAATCACAACATTAGAAAACAGCATGCAAGAAATGCCAAGGGGCACCAATCCTGTCATTACTCACATGGACACCAGGGGCTTTACTGCTACGGCCAGGACTCGAGAAACCAAAACACTGGTACAGGTCTCTTGAACCAAATTTAATTACCTATTTTTAGCACAGGTGAGGTGATTCCACCCTGAGATTAATTACTATGTACATATAGGGACAGGACAGCTGGTAGAAATTGATTTTCTTGGTAGCTGCTAACGTGAAATTTGACACCAGTATCAGATGCTGTCCTGCCTAATAGTGTCTATATATCTTCAGGTCATAAGGATATTTATAATGTTCGTGACTTTGTTACAAATCGGGTAATACCAACAGTAATAATCTGTAATAATATAATGACCCAGTCAAATTAAATGTACATAAAGTAAGAAGTTCTTATTTGAGCAGTGTTAATAGCTTCCAGCCTTCCAGTCTGTTTATAGTTTGAATACTAGTGTGTGCATGTGCGTGCGTGTGTGAGTGCGTGTGCGTGTACAGGTATGTGTACACATGCCTGCACATGTAGCCCGACCCTGGACTTGGGTAAATATAAATGGTCCCTGCACTCTGTTAGAACTCTCTGAAGTCAGCCATAAATGTCAGCCAGTCTAAACTAAACAGAGATCATGAAGTTAACACCAAGTAAGTATCTGTGGAGCCTGGAGTGTCTAAAATATGATCGACATCACTTGGGTGGTCTTAGTGACCACACACATACATACACATACACACACGCACGCACGCCCGCATGCACACTCACACACAGTTGCATAATAGCTGAACATTGCATTTGGAGTATTTCACAACCGGCATGCAATGTCAGGGGTCATTGTAATAATATATGGCCATGTAGGTGCAATATGACATCATGTCAAACAATGTCAATAAATGGTGTGTTGCCACAACACAGATCTTTACATCAGTACCACCTCAGTCCACCTGCCATGACATGTGACCTGACCAGGGCCCTGTCAAGGTGACCACTGGCAGTAGTCTACCACAGCAGTTGACACAATTATTGAAAATTCATTCTGTGAGCAGGTCTCAATACACATCTTAATTAGTCTTTAAGACAGAAAGATGAACTGGTCACTGTTCATTTTATGTATTACAAATCTTCATGTAGTGAGCATGGCAAGTAAACAATGACAGTATAAAGTTTAATAGTGCAATATAAATTCACCTGTCTTGTTACAACAACAAAAAATGTCAACCATATTGCCGCTTTTTAGAGTGTTGACCCAGTGAAACAGAACAGTGAGAACACCCCATCTCAGTAGCTGGTAGTACTTACTTAGTTTCTACTAGCCCAGGCAACGTTAGAATTCAAAGAATCACCTACTTCAGTGGATCACTGGATCTATAGTCTCACCTGTGTGTCAAGACGTAACAAGACCAGGGAAATGGATGGATGTTATATTAAAGTTGCTTTGAACTTGTTTTTTATTATTCAGTTTCATTGTTTTTCTTATTGCAAGAGACACCTTTTAATTGAAAGTAGGCTAATTTATTTGAATACAATTATATAGTTTGAAAGCTATTGTGATTGAATGGATCATAATAAAAAACTCATGATAAATCTCAGGTGCATAACAACTAAACATGTTTTACTGGATTACATGTCATTCCAGGGAATTAAAGGTTTTTTCATTCCGCCTGTCTTACTGACTCTAGCTTACCAATACTATGCAGTTCAACTATGCAGTGTTGACATTCTGCCAAAACAAAGCAGGTTTTCTACTCAAGGATTAATTCAGTGGTTGAAAACAACTTGAGATAAGCCACCTAGTAAGTCTGTCCAGCTGATCAATATCCATTTTACCAATGAAAGTTTAATTATTTGATACATTCCCCCAGGCTTAACGTCTGTTTTGGGCCAAAAATTATTATGAATAAACAGCTGATGTAATTAAACTGCTTTCTTCAGAAATATCGGTTAAACAGTGAAAAATTTGCCTGCTAATTTGAACAACCAGCAATTGTGAAATTGTATGCAGACCTTCATAAAACGCACAGAAGAGGAACCAACCGCCAATTAAGTAAGTTAGATTGTGTCTAGTATTTTGATACTAAATGCACTAACTAGAATGCAAGTCAAAAACAAAATGTTTCTGTCAAAAAAGAATTTAAAAGATGGTGCTTTTTATTCAGGTCATAGCAAATGTCAACAGGATAAAAAATTCAGCACATTTTTGACAGCTGGTAAGAACATATTTCTACTGCTCCTTCTGTCTTGCAGACTGTTGACAATTATTCACAGGTGCCAGACCACATACGTCAAACAAACGACCCCTGTACGTTATGAAGTACTGCTTGTGGCATCAAAAATGACCACAGAGCGATACTAATAACACCATCAGCACCAACATAACCAGACAGTGTGACCCGAAGCAAAACAATACATCAGCTGTCGGGAAGATGTGAATTCCGTATTCAGACAGTCTGCATGTCTGAAATGGCAGTCGGTCATCTTTAGTTTCCAAATGCCCTTACTGGTGTCTGGTTCTGAGAAATACTGCCAAGCCGGAGAGGAGACATCGGATCACATACCCAGTTCCCTTCACATTGGTTACAACACCAATATGTCAGATCAGCACTTATCGACAAATGATGCATTAAATATCCACTCCTAGATTGGTCTTCATGCAGCATACTTTTTTGCCAGTCTAAATACTTTGTGGTCGAGACGTGTGTGTTAACTCACATACATAAAAGCCACCCGAGATGTGTCACCCATTTTAAAAACATAATTGAACATAAAATGAAAGTGGATGAGTATTTAGATAAACGTATGTTTCAAGGCAATACAAATTTAACTATTTTAATCACTGGTGACCATGGTGGAGAAGGTAACATTTATGAAAAACTGCAGAATATTATAAATACTTATTATTTGGGGGGGGGGGGTGATTGCATTAGTCAGGTAAATCAGATAATTCATGGTTTTTAACCTGTTTGATCACCAGACAAATGACACTTGTTTTACACATACGAACACATCAAATAAGCACATCCTCCTCCTGAACACCCCAGTGGAATCTTTCAAAAACCTGCTCAGATCTTAGTCAGGTGTGCTTCAATACATTACAAAAGAAACAAGAAAACATTAAAATCACGGATGGATTTCCAATAAGTTTATAGTGCTTTAACTTCAAACGGGGCATAACTTATGGTGGGGTGCATTTTACAGGCCATGGTTTGAAGCAGACAATGCTGCATAAAGCCTGCATTGTTACCCAGTGACTCAACACTGGCAATGAAGTGTCTGTGTAAAGGCAACAGCACGGACACATTGGACTTCAAACACGGTGGCAACAAAGATATTATTAAACTATTTTTTATCAGTGATGACTATGGCAGAGAATGTGACATTTATGAAAAACTGCAAACTTCTCTAAGTAACCAGTAGTGAGTACTTTCAAATAAACTTGATTTAAATTATCTTACACATGATGCAGTTGTACAGCAAGATCAAAATGAATGTGTACCACTTCTAGTACAGGATTTCAAACTACAGCAGGTTTTAATGAAGCATAAGATTGGTTTCGTTGCAGCAGGTGCTAAATGTTTTTAATCTCAAATGTAATTGTGCATTATCACACGATAATGTGATAATGTTAAGCCTATCAGGTGAAAGTGCCGGCTGACTACTTCACTACTACGTCGGCCATGAATCACTTCCTGTGTCATACCAGGACAGTGACACCTTGGTGTCCTAACAATCACACACTCCACTCACCTTATCATAACCCATTTGCATGAGTTGTCGAAGCAAAATAGTGTTGATGAGCGTTGCTTCATCGTCGTATCCATTTGTCAGTGTCCCACTGACACTGGAATCCTTCTGAAAGCCCTCAAGGCTTTCTTTGATCCTAGCCAGTGCATTCTGGGTGTATTCAACGCGATTCGGTAACACTCCTTTACCGCCGCCATTTGCCTTCTCCGCAGTGCTGGCAAGATTCGGTGAACTTTGGCATAGATCAGCTGCCTTCTCTTGTAATAACAGCTCCGGTTTAATTTGCATCCCCGGATTGGCTGACCTCGAAGTGCCTAGGGTGGCGCCGCTGTCTCCTGGGGTGTCTTTATGCTGCAGATGACTGAGATTATTGCGGATGCCCACTAGCATCTGCCGATTGTTGCCACCGAAGGTTGACAAAAGCGGACGCCGGCCTACTCGATCTGCGTCCTGACGTTGCATAGGCACGCAGGTTGTTGAACATCGACAATATACAACAGGTGCTACCAGTAGTAACTATCACACACGACTATTGGCAATCCAGGTACGAAATGACGCAACGATCGATCGATCGCCGCATGTTTACGCTGCGAACCAGCGTGCATGTCTTGTTCCGGCAGCACATCGCTGCGGACCACAGAACATTTCTAGCACAGCTGTGAGCGTAATTCCATTCTCAATGCGGCGACGGTGGCTGTACCGACACGCCAGGAGATATCACATCCAACTGATGATCGCTTCACAAGGGACTACGAAACACACGCGTTTACACTCCTGGCGTTAGGTAACTAGAAGGCATCTGAAAACACACAAAAAACACCAAATCAGTAAATCGATCACTAACGGTTTATCAAATACAATCTCTGAGATTCATTGGTATAGTAGAAATTAATGCAAGGCATTCCATTTGTGTTTTCTTATAAGCTTTGAATGATTGCCAACAATTATAAAGTTAAACCAATTTACTGAATAATAAATCAAATAGTTATACTAAGCTTCATGGATTGTTAATCTTATCAGTAAACGTTACTAACATTAACATATTAAAAAAAAAATTCACCTAATGTTTTTTCTATTCACGAAGCAGTATTAATCACACAGGTCCAACTATTAAAATGGCACGATACTGCCAACCAGTCGTATTCAAAGGACAATCAGTTAAACAAATAGATGTAGACAGGCGATCTCCTGACTGCATAATCAAACCTCGTGTATTCAGAGCTACTGTATGTTGATGACAAACCTGCTATCTCAAGAACAAAACACACACAAGTACGTGCCCCGCCTCCACAACAAATGTTTACTATGGTTGACAAGATGACTAGTCATGAGCAACACTTGTGCAGGAGTGTACTGCAAAGACAGTGTCACCACAACACCCAGTACGACACCATCTTCAAAGATGTGTACATTTAGTAAATAATTAGCATGCTGACAGAGGGCACAACAGCTCGCATTGCTGTGAGTGATTGTGTCACTTGACAGAAGATTCCATAATATGAAATCAGGCTTCAATTAAACATATACTAATTTGTAGTCGAGCATACAAGAACTGAATAAAAAGGTAGTAGAGAATACTAGAGATTAGGTAGTTACGGAATGTCAGTAAATGTAGATATCATATGTAAAGTTAAACTGTAACAAACGACTGATGCCTCACAGACAAAACTCATTACTATCTAGGTTATGTCACTAAATACCAGTTGGCATGCTTTTAACCATGCAAATCTACTGGCTAACATTCTCCAAAAGTTCCATGATGTAATTAATTACAGTGGAGCATTATCACTAGACAGTGATTATCAAAGGGAATGTTTTACTTTAGTTATATTTATAATTTATTTTATACCAACTAGTTTCAGCCACTTTTCAGTATTTTTGTAATCTCAGTTATCTCACATTGTCACTACTTCAGAATACATCCCAAATTTTACAATCTTGTACATTTCACAATTAAAACTTGCACACTGTGTACATCAAAATCTTTTGATTACAAATACAGTGCCCTGGTGTGGTTGATTACTAGACAAGCCAAGCAATCGGGTAGATAATATTCTGCAATGCACACCGATACACTGAGGCAATAGTACAATGCAACACAACCAGGGTATGAGATTATCCAATGTTTAAGCCTTACAGATCCATCGGATTACATTTTCCCTATGAAACCAACAATTAAAAAATTTCACAACTTTCACGGTGCCAGTAGGCCAGTCCTAACGGCTACACAATTTTAGGCAGTTAAAAAATCAGGTCACAGAAATTGCATGTTATAATACTCTCAATCTATTTTAATACATTATGTGATTTTGCATTGATTCTTGTAGCATGCTCTGGCGACACCCGTGCATATTACACAGGACAGATGTTTTGACACATAGATTTTATGAGATTTGGATTTTGCTTGTCTGCTTTCAAAAATCATTCACTCAAACAACTTTGTAAAGATCGTTTGCTACAAATTTGACAGAATATGTATGATTTAGCACATGGTTATCTTGTCAACGAATTTTCCCAGTTTTTTTTAAACTGCACAAAACATCACGTCGCACGATCAGTGGCATCAGCAGTATGTATACAGGCTAAGGTTTAGGCGACGAGACGGCAGCACAAAGTAACATCGTATCCATGCAGTTACTCTTGGTCAGGCACGTTAACAGTTGTAGATAGAAGTAGAAAATGCTGTTTTCACAACCGCGTGAAACAGATGGACACCAGTTTTTGACTGGCGGTGTCACTGACACTTGCCTACCGCTGTCAGGACAGTAGACGTAGACCCGAGACGGCAGCGGCCGTCAGCGTGATCGCAACGAAACGTTCTCACGAACAATGGATCCCGTTTTAAAACATTAATCTGCTTAACAGAACAAACTGTAACTACCGCACGTGCGCTAAGCCAATAAACTCGATGTACACAAGGTCCGCCTGTATACTGTCGCATCGGTAAAACTATGATTCATAAGGCACGCACCAGGCATAGTTACGGTTTAAAAGACCGCCATGTTGTTTTATGTCATGACTTCTCGCAAACAAACACGCATTCCTTGTGTTTGCGCAGTATCCTAGTAAAGGCGACACACATTCTACCGATTACTTTTAACAGCAGACATTCGTCGACAAAAGAGGCATTAACGTCGCAGGAATACGTTGTACTTACCTTCGGAAAAACGAAACGCCACCTCTCTCCCGAGCACTGTCAACCTCCCAATGCAGAATTCCTTGCTAAGGAGAATTTGTAAGTCGATCAGGTAGCGATAGAAAAGAACGTTGTGGTTTTCATTATGCGTCTTCCAATATTTGCATTATATCTTACAAACTTGTCTGGAAACAAGAACTTGTTCGAATGTGTGTTGTTCGCAGGCACGAAAATGTAATCTTATTTTGGCTAGTTATGCGACTTTATTTCGTAGTTTGGGTTATTGACGGGCATTCGAAACGCTATACGCATTTGATTGACAGCCGGCGCGTTCGCGCTGCATTGTTCACATTCCTAAGCGATCATGTGACTCGATAAATAGTCAACAGCTAGGATCTTATTCAGTAAACAAAACCCACGTGAACAGCGCAGTATCTGAAAATAAGTCGTTTATTTCCTATACTGTCTTTGGTGTTTTTTATTACTTACGTTGCTTTAACCTGCATAGACCCCATGCAATGCCTTTTTATACGGTAGCATTTTTCTTTCTATATAAGTTTTAATTGGAGTTTCTATGATCCTTATTGTATATATACTGCACCAGTATAAAATGTATGATATTATTTTGTATTTGTACAGTTTGGAAAAATAAATCCAGTTCTTATGTCTTATCTCTATATATACTATAAGTATGTACGTAGGCCTATAATATTTTGTTTCAATTTTTAAGGTCTATGCCATGGCCTCTTAAATTGCGAGCGTAATTAGCCTTGCAATATTATATAATTACTTGCATATTTTATAATATAACATAACATATTATTCATGGTTGTGTAATTTCTTTGACTATTTACGTATCTCTTGTTCTAAACAAAGAATTAAGCATACTTTTTTTAGAATTCTACTAACGATTTGACACACATGCAGCTTCGATCAACAACAATTAACTGCAATCTTTTCATGACGTCAAAAATAAACAAAAATGATTAACATTTACGTTATTTACGTCAAATAATCTATCTGGAGACATTTCGGAAGGTAATGTGCACCCAGTCTCACCCAACTATTATAATGTCACCCCTTCCCGTTTCTTAATTTCAAGACTGAGCAAAATCTGTTTATTTGATATCGTATATAAGAGACAAAGCAATAAGCGTAACAACTATATGTGTAAGGTAACACTCTGAATAGGTATCATTGTTATTAAAAATAAACAAGCTTTTTAGTAGGAATCCTTAGTTTGTGCAGACTATTATTTATAGACTAATATAGTGGGTGAAATAGGGTAATCTAGCTTTCAACAAGATTGTAAACAAAATTTAGCAAATCTGATAAATTGATATGATATATAACAGATAAAGTGGTAAGCAAAACAGCTGCATACATAGGATAATTCTTTGATTCGGCGCCATTGTTATTAAAAATAAGCAAGTGTTTTAGCAGGAAGCCCTAGTCTGTTTATATAGGTAGTGTCCAAAGTATCCGCTAGGGAACGGAACCAGTACAGAATAAAATTATTGTTCATGGTAGCATAGGTAGTAAGTTGTTTATAACACGTAGTGTGCTGCAGTTGCTGTACACAATAAACAAACAGTCTTTCTAAAGACTAAGTTGGTATAAACTAAGTTGATTTGATCAATCGTATTATGGCACCTTCCAAGCGGCAAGTGAAGGCAAGGAGGCACTTGCTGTGTGATCACTGCCACAGCTTGGTGGATTTTGCCTTATCGGGGTGCGGAAAGTCTTGGTCAGAGACAACGGAGGAAGGGTTTACTTTCCAATGTTTAGGGTGTTGGAAAGTGGACTGTCTGACGGCAGAGCTAGCTAAGCTAACGGATCTTGTGAAGGGGATGGAGAGAGGAGGGAGGATGATAGCAAGGAAAACAAATGGAGAAAGAACAACAGAAAACATGCCATGCATGAAGGAGACAGTGGAGAAAGTGACAGTAGAGAAGGAGGGGGGGGGGGACAAGGGGACAGGAGATGATAGAAGTAGATACGACAGGAGGAAAGACGAAGGGAAGAAAGGAACTGAGAGTAGATATGACCAAACGGAAGTCAATAACAAGGAAGATGTCAGGAAGAAAAGAGACAGGAAAGAAAGGACCAACAGAGAAAGCGGCAGGGGGGGAAGTCAGCAACCAGGGAGATGCAAAACGGAGGAGCTACTCTGAAGCAGTGATCGAGGGTGCATTGAGAACAGAAAGGGTTTTTATGGGCGACTCAATTTTGCGAAAGACGGACAAGACGTTAAACAAAGGAGAATATGTTGTTGTTTGTCTTCCGGGCGCTCGGATTGAGCATGTGACAGATAGGGTAGAGAACGTGTTGGGGCATGGCCAGGGAGGATCTATATTAGTACATGTAGGGACGAACAATGCAGACAGGGAGGGGACAACTAGAATAGTGCAAAGATACAGACAGTTGGTAGGGAAACTGAAGAAGACAAGAGTTGAACAGATCATTCTCTCAGGAATCTTGCCAGTAATCGGAGGAAGGGGAGCAACCTATAGAAACTGTAAGAGGATGGCAATCAATGCTCTGGTGGAGCAGATGTGTGAAGGAGAAGGAGTTGGATTTGTAGATTTGTGGGGATACTTTGTTGGGAAGGAAGATATGTACGTGAGAGATGGCCTCCATCTAAGCGGAAAGGGCGCAGCAGTGTTCTCCGAGAACCTGCTTCAATCTATGGACAGAGGAACAGGTTGCAATTTTTTAAACTAGTTTCGCAGGGGGGATACACAGAGAAGCCAAATACTAGAGGCATAGCTAAAGACAGCAAAAAGAAATCAGCAAAAAACAGCCTGGAAAGCCCTACGAAATTTGGTTATAAATGTGTTTGTTTAAATGCAAGGAGCATAGTAAACAAAAGAAATGAACTAAACATTATGGTAGAAGATATTGACCCTCACATAATAGGTATAACTGAATCTTGGGCCACCCCCGATATATCAGATGCCGAATTAGGAATGACAGGATATGTAATGTTTAGGAAAGATAGATTAGGAAGAAGGGGAGGCGGAGTTATTTTATATATTAAAGAATCCATCCAGGCTTACGAAATAAAATTAGAAAAAGAAGCAGAATGTGAAGCTGTCTGGTGTAACATAGTTACAGGAAACTCAACATTAACTGTTGGGTTAGTTTATCGTAGTCCAAACATAAGCATAGAAGAGAATGAAAAAATGCACAACGCTATAAAAGAAGTGAGTAAACGGGACTGTATTATTATGGGGGATTTTAACCATGGGCATATAAAGTGGACATCTCTACAGAGTCCTGGGAGAGAGGATCAAGAGTTTTTAAATTTAGTACAAGATAGTTTCCTTTTTCAACATGTGTTAGAACCAACCAGGGACAAGAACGTGTTGGACATAGTTTTGAGCTCACAGAAGGAATTTGTTGATAATGTCAATATATGTGAGCCATTGGGATGTAGTGATCATAACCAGATACATTTTATCATCAAAGTAAAAGGAGAACGGAACAGAAAAATACGGTACAGGAAAAAATTTCACAAAGGAAGATATAAGGACATGAGGGAATATTTAGCGAAGATAGACTGGAATAACACACTGAAGAATAAGACAGCAACAGAATGCTGGAATATCTTAAAGAGGGAAATTGACTGCGTCGTTGACAAATTTGTCCCCTTGAAAAAACAGGGGAAAAGGTCAAAGAAGAAACACTTATCGAAGGAAGCCATTAGAAAAATCAAGTACAAGCAAATGATGTGGAAGACATATAGACATACTGGAAGTGACGAAGACTATGCCATTTATAAAGAAGCACTTAATCAAGCTACAGCTGAAATTAGAAATTCGAAGAGAAGCTATGAACAAAAAATAGCTTTCAACATAAAACATGACAGCAAGAGTTTTTATGCGTATGTTCGAGGTAAACAGAAAGTTCAAGATAAGGTCGGGCCACTAGAAGGTAGTGATGGAAACATAATAACGGAGGGATTCTTAATGGCAGAAAACCTAAATGAATACTTTAGTTCGGTGTTTACCAGGGAAGATATTAGTACATTACCAGTACTAGAGACTAAGTTCGAAGGGAGAGAGTGTGACTATTTAGGACAACTAACTGCAACCCCAAAAATGGTAGCTATGAAAATAAGAGATATGAAGGATAATAAATCACCAGGAGTGGATGGGATTCCTCCCAAATTACTACTGGAAATTGTAGAACAAATTAGCATACCACTTGCAACAGTGTTCAATTTGGCATTAGAGGAAGGAGTGGTTCCGGTAGAATGGAAAGAAGCAAACATCATACCATTATTTAAAAAAGGATCAAGAAGCAAGTCAGAGAACTATAGACCAGTGAGTTTAACATCGGTGATTTGTAAACTATTAGAAAGACTAATTAAAGATCACTTGGTTGATTTTCTTGTTAAAAATAAATTGATAAACACATCTCAACATGGGTTTTTAAAAGCGAGGTCATGCTTAACAAATATGTTATGTTTTTTGGAAGATGTCACAAAGTGGGTAGATGAGGGATCACCAGTAGATATAATCTACTTAGATTTAAAAAAAGCCTTTGACAAAGTGCCACACCAAAGATTACTACTTAAACTAAAGGCCCATGGCATAGGAAATAGTATGATTAACTGGATAGAAAAATGGCTTATTGATAGAAGACAAAGAGTAGTAGTTGATGGGGAGTTTTCAAATTGGAAATCTGTTTTGAGTGGAGTACCGCAAGGATCAGTATTGGGACCTATTTTATTCTTAATATATATCAATGATTTGGATGATGACATAACAAGCAAGGTGTTGAAGTTTGCGGACGACACAAAAGTGTTTAGGAAAATAAAAAGTGATGCAGATAGACAGCATTTACAAGATGATCTAAATAAGTTGATAGAATGGTCTGAGAAATGGCAAATGCTGTTTAACTTTGGAAAGTGTAAGTGCCTCCACACAGGACATGGGAATGAAAATGCACAATATACAATGGGTGGTACTGTACTAAATACTACTGTAAAGGAAAAGGACTTAGGTTTAACCATTAGTGCTGACATGAAGGTATCAGAGCAGTGTGGAATTGCAGCAGCGAAGGCAAACCAAATTCTTGGATTAATTAGGCGAAATATAGTATACAAAGAAAAAGAACTAATAATACCGCTTTATAAAACAATAGTTAGGCCTCATTTAGAATATTGTATACAAGCATGGAGGCCATATCGCAAGAAGGATATTGATATGCTAGAAAGAGTACAAAGGAGAGCAACAAAAATGATACCAAAACTCAGGAATATTAGTTATGAAATGCGTCTAAAAGAATGTGGTCTAACAACACTAGAAACCAGAAGATTGAGAGGAGATCAGATTGAGGTTTTTAAAATATTGAATGGGTATGAAAATATTGACAGAAATATTTTTTTCACGGTCAAGGAAGAGAGAAGGACTAGAGGACATGGAGTTGCATTAGCAAAGAAGCAATGTAGACTAGATATTAGAAAATTTTCATTTTCCCAAAGAATAGTAAACGAATGGAACAAATTATCAGCTGATTGTGTAGGTGCTAGAAGTGTTAATATGTTTAAAAATAAAATTGACATATACCTAAGACGGGCAGGGTATACTTACATAGATAGGTTGGACTCTCGATAAGCCAAACGGCTTCCTTGTCCACCTGCCATCTAGAGTTGATTCTCTAGGTGGCAATCTTGTTAAATCTTAATTGGTCGCACAACATGCCACGTACGTACGCACGCATGCAGTAGCATATAGCCAGAGGGAGGTGTTCCCCATCCCGCAAAATGTGGATAGTGGTGAACGGAGGACCAATAACGAGCAGCCTGATTCAAAGTCACAAAGTAGTGTATAAGGATGTCTGCGTTAGAGTTTCCTTCCCAGTCCTACTCTTTCGCGAAGCAATTTTCTATCATGCAAATAGGATTAAGTTAGGAATTCTCAACTTTTGTCGCTATAGCTGCAGCCCAAGAGGTGACAGGGCAACGAAAATGTAATAATTCTCAATGTGCATGATGGCTATAATGGCTATTAAGGATTCAAAATAATAGTTGCCCGGTTACTAGACTATAGGGTCATATTGCAACTAATTGTTGTTGTTTGCTTGGCATCCCTATCGTCAGGTGTGAATTGATCATTATTTCCGTTTCCACTTTTTTCTTCCTGCCACTTTTCTGTCATTACGTTCTCTATCAGCAGTCTCAAATTCCTTAATTCTATTTGTTGATCTTTTTCTCAATTTTCTCCCACTCTTTCATAGCTGCTCTCTTAATACAGTTATCCCATTGCAAATTCGGTCACCCTCACCTCCTTTTCATCTCCACTTTCTGAGCACCTGAGCATCTCTTTGCCAGTTTTTCATCTCCCATTCTTTCCACATGACCAGCCCATATCATCATATGTCGACCTGCAACTCACCAATTTCTTCTTAATACTTACCTCCTCACTCTAACCTCCACTCCCAGTTCATCAATTCTTCTCTTATAAGCTTTCTTAACTCCCACGATTATTCTTACTAGGTTATTTTCGCAAACCTGGACCATCTACTGTTGTTTCTCTGTTAATGTAGTCGTCTCTAGTCCATTCATGGATGCCGAGGTAACACACGAGGTGAACGCATTTCCTTTAGATTTACACGATATGCGTCAATCTCCCAGCACCCCTTCGACTTTTCCCCAAGCGATTGCCCCTGCCGTAACCCTCATTATAACCAAAGCAAATTATCTAGTCGATTTTGCATTGGGTAATTGAAATTTCCTATAGTGAATTTACAAATTGTAATGAGTAGCAACGTTGCATGTTGTGATTGGTTGAACGCCAATGCCTCATCATCTGTGGTATATGGTAAGAATGTGTAATTGTTTCATCAGAGTAACTAAGTGACTGCATGTTGGTATTTGTCATGGTCAGTAGGTTTGGGATATGTAGCGTGAAGTATATGGTGGCCGGCACGGGCGTCGATCGGTGGGGGACGGGGGGGGACGCGTCTCTCCCACTTTTCAGAGTGGGGGGGACAGCATAGGAATTATCCCCCCCCCACTTTTCAGTTCAGAAAAATTGCGAGGCATATAGCCCGACTCA